>CM052250.1:297555-341708 GCA_028455795.1 Lasioglossum marginatum
GGTCTTTAGGGTCTTTTCACGGCTCTGTATTACCTGGCCGGTTCTGTGGATACGTCGACGAACGGTGTGACGGGAACTTTTACCATTGCTTATTAATATATAACGTCTGGGAAAGTTTCAGCGGAACGAAATGCTCCAACTTCCGGGCCCGGTCCCATGAAAATCGGAATCGATTCGCGACACGCTGGCGGCGGCCAGCGGAGGCCGTTGGGAATCAGGCGACTTTTTACCCGCGGCATTCTGAAATTCGAGTTTAATGGACCTTACCGGATCCGACATCTCGAACCATTGTACCGTCGTCCAGCCACCGCGGCAATAAGCTCGCCGCCTCCAGCGCTAAGAAACCTCTAACATTGTTGCAACGCTGAAGCACAGAGTACCCGAAGAGATACCGCTCGTTGTTGCGCAAATGCATAATAAACCTATTGTCCAGGGGTGCGCAAGTTTAATTAGTTCACCGTCGGCCGTTCTCACCCGGCCACCGCTGATAATTATTACGTTTGTTTCCCCAGCGATTCCGAGGGAACCGGCCGCGAAAACGAACCTCGAAGAATCGGGCTCTATGGGAGTGCTAATTATCTAGTCATTATCTAGGTTACTAATTGTTAGAATGCGAACATTTTCGCGGACCGCGATACCCCGCGAAATAAAGACGCGTGTTGTTATCGCGGAGGAGTTTATAACGCACTGGGGCGGCGCGAAGTATAATTGAATAATCTGTTTAACGAGACCTGATGAACTTTGCCGCTAAATGAATTTTTCTTGTTATAATTAGGCTGGCTGGGCTGCGGAGTTTCCTCATTTGGGAAATACACACGAAATACTACCGCTCCGAAGCGTGTGAACAGTCTCTTAATTGATCGTTAAAGAATTTCACGAAACCGTAAGTTATATTTCTCTACGGAACCATTAAAGTTAAAACCTTCTACATCTCCGTCGATATAAACATTTATTTGAAAATATTTTAAGTGTGAATTTGAGAAAGAGAAAATTGTACTTTTTACTTTTGCATAGAAGCGTACCAGTTACATCTCGCTCCCGATAACGGACCGAATTGATCGGGGACACGATCGAGAGGCACTTGTTCAATTCCCAATACCAAGATCGACCGAAAGCCTTCGGGTTCATAGCGAAGAAAAACCGTTGTCGGGCCACAGAGTCCCAGAAATTTCATTTCGTATCGTCTCTCGAGAAATTCGGAGACGGTTGGAAGGATTCGCGGTTACGGCACGGTGCGGCACGGTGCGGTGCGACGCGGCGCAGCGCGGCGTGTCAGTCTCTCGGATCCGTTTTAATAATGGTCCCCGTTTGCTCGAGCTCGTCCAGCAACGATTATAAATTACAATCGCCGCTTATCCGTGAGTTCCGCGTAGCCGGGAACGACTTCTCGATATTTTTCCTTTGGTCGTTGGGCGAGAGCGGTGGTCTTTTCGAAGGAAAAGGATCGACAGAGAGCACAATACGTATGAGGCCGGGTATAATACATCGAATCGGGACGAAATGCCTTTTCACGAGTTCTTTTGAGCTTTCAAAGCTCGGAACAATATCTGACTTGAGATTGGGGTCGCGGGAAATCCCTCGGGTAAGAAGTGTTATCTACGTTTCCCCAAGCCTGAGACTAGACCCCCCGCCGACCACCATTCAAGTCACCTTCAACCCCTTTTGCCGACCAAGCACTCACCCCTCCATTTTAATCACTACTTCTGATAGCCTGCTCGATTGGATCGGGGACCTTTTCGTACACCCGGCGTGCTCCCTCCGATTCCGAACAATCCGAGGAATCCCATTACCGGCCGCGTAAAATGAAATTTTAGACGGCCCGCCTCGATTAGAGCCAATCAAACGAATATCCCGCCAGTGATCCACCTGATTTCCAACGAACCTGTCTGAATTATCGACATTATTCTCGTGTTCCCCCGAAAATTGATACCTTTGCATTCGGGGATCCGGAGAATCCGTTTTGCTCTCGCATTGTTACTTACTGCGCAAAATGGGCAGATGCAACTGAAAAAGTAATAATAAATACATGGAGTACTCAGTTTCTGGGCAGATAGCTCGTTAAGCTTGATTTCTGTCCATCGAGTTCGGCTCTCGCGGAAAGGAAAGACGTTCATTTATTTCCCGCAAACTATTATGTGGATACGGCGGAGTCTGAGGTTTATCACTTAGATCGTTCATCGTGTCGTTCCCCGAATAGTCAGACTAGAGGGGGGGGGGGGCGCAGAAGCCGAGGAAAGGAGTGTCCCGTAAGGAATAGTCGAAGAGGACAAGGGTCCGAGCGGCGCGATAAATAAATCTCGAAAGCTGCACCCGGGAGCCCTGGGGTCTCGAGGTAGATAGATACTGCTTTCACCCCCTTTAACAGGCATGTCCGACGAATGGCAAGGGGGTTGGCGCTCTGTGTGTTCTTCACGGTGGCACCGCTCCCGTCGAAGGATTTAGGGGCAGGCTTGTAACTGTACGATACGAGAAGCTGGTGCTCGCCGTTGGAAAACGGAAAATCTCCGCCGAGAAGAGATAGGACACGCGTGACCACCACCAAATTGTGACAAACTACCGACAGGATGCGGTTGCGCAATAAGTGACAAGTTCCTGTGCTTTGTACGATCGCTCGATTGCTTATACACGGGCCACAGATTGGCCGAAATTGCTTTACGGTTAATGTTCTCCGTCTTGCGCACGGATTTACGCTGGGTTGCGCAACCATGAGTGTTTATTTCCATTCTAGTGGAGGTTCGGTCTTGCTTCTTCCTTCTCGGTTCAATATTCTTTTGGTTGCAGCGTTGCTATTCAAGAAAAAGGAAGTAACTTCCTACCGAATCGATATATGAGTATCTGTTCGGAAACAGAAAGTTGAGTGTACATCTACGGTTTCGCTATCATTATCGTTAAAGGAAGGGCCAAGTTTAGTCTGTCCTCTTCAACTAACAACCCCGACATCTTAGTTAATGAATGGATAGAACGTGGTGCCGCCCCCGGAAAACCGCCATAGGCGTTCCGTTACAGGATAGTTAGACGTCTCGCAGCCGGATCATTTACGAAGTGATTACACAGGAGCCGATCAGAAGTTTCGCAGCGTCTCTCGCAATAGGACGGTGGATATTTATCCCACGGGCTTGTTGCGACTCAAGGGCGTGGTTGCGGGCGAGTTTTATACGACCCGTAGGAACCGAACGAAACTTTCTTCCTCTACACATTTTCGCTGGGGAAGCTCGCACTTCTCTTTTCCACAGGAAAAGTTATCCTCCGCGGTGCATCTCAATGGCCGGGGACGCGCCTTATTTTCAGAAATATTACCGGCAACTTTCCGCGTCGCGGAATCGCGGTGGTTGACTTTGGATACCGAGTACTCGGCAGGCATACTTAACGATCACCGATGAAGCGAACAGTTCGAACTTTGCTGGCTTCGGTCATCGATTACTGCCGTCGAGGAGCATTTACTTTGATAACAAATCGCTGAAGCATCGTTCGAGGGCAGCCCGACGCGCGACGTACAGTACTGAAAATTGACGAATTTTTAAGAATTCATTTTAATGAATTTACTGGAGCAATTTGTAAATAGTGCTTATGTTCAGCCCATTCTTACGCAATTTAACTAAGTAATTGAGCACGCTCGATCACCGTTTCACATGTTATTGACTCTAACTACCGGCAAGAGTTGGAGCTCACCGTCGAGTTCCTTCGCAGTAAGAAAAGAAACCAGGATCTCCGTATACACGGTAATAGTCGGCGGACGATCCTCTGTTGATCTTGCTTAAAAATCGCGAACAAGTTCCGGCTAAGTCAACATTGATTCCATCGAGTGTCCACTTCGTCTAGCGGTCGCCTGCAGACAGTGGCCGTAGGAGATCGGACGTTGTAGATCAATATGGAAATCCAGTCGGGTTTTAGTTTGTCTTGCTCCTCGAGATATCTGGCTCGCGATTCGAATAACCAGCCTTCGTGACCCTTGAAACGAAAAGAACTTGCTTCGGTTACTCACCGCATCGACACTCGACGATTAATCCTTCTTGCCAAAGATCCTACGTCAGTCGATCCTAAAAATACCAACTTCCGTTTCCCTGCGAATCGAAATATCTCCACGCGCATCCTTGGCAACCACCGAGCGTCACATTGACTGCCAATGGGACAAAATTTCGCGGTCAACATTGTTCCACGGTCCAACCATGGAACGAGAAGGCATTTCCAATGTCGGAATGCCGGGGAAACAAGAGGCCCTGGATGATAAATCGTTCACCCTATATTCATAGGAGTTTCTTCGACGTTTCGAACTCTATCACCCCGGCGTGGCGCGGCGCTTAGAGATTCGACTTTGATAACGACGCGAATTTAACGTAATTTTCCGCGGGGAATGGCGTGGATCGTTAACGCGTGCGGGAAACAACAGCCGTTTCCCGACGTACAAGAGAAAAGTTACCGTGAACGAGCACCGGTGTTTATGAAATAATAAAACCCAAAATAAAACCGCTCCCCGTTGCGAACGCACCGCGTCCTCTTACTACAATTGCTGTTTCGGAGAGAACCGCAAACGCTGCGCGTTAGCTGCGTTTCCAACGTTTCCTGCAAGAATATTACAGGTGGCTCCTCTAGGAGACTTCAGGAGAGTCTAGAGGATCGAACGGGCGAAGGATAATGGTGTAACCGAATACTTCGGGAGCAAAAAAGGATGTATTATCGATAAATCGTCGCAGGCGGCGACAGAAGTGAGTTTACGATCGCGAAGGGTGAGACGGGTCTTGCGTCACTTGATCAAATTCAATTAAAGAAACCGGAAGTTATTAGGAGCGCCGCTGGATACGACGTAGTCGTTCCCAGATCAGGCCGCTGATATAATGCGAGAGCCGGCTTCTTCGGAAGAAAAAGGAGGAAGAAGGCACGATACTGCCGAAAAGTTTGTTTCCCGATTGGCTTATCTGATGCCGGCCAACAGGAAAGTCTGGAATGGGTCTGCGCCTCAGTGACGTAAAGTGCTCCACTCCGTTTAGAACATTTCTGAAAATTCTTGTTCCCTCGACAGCTGATTTCTGCTAGCGATTTGCAAACGTTAATTTGCATATGTTCTTTGTTCCGAAATTGAAGGGAGTAACTCTAATAACAGTGTGTCAGAGACTGTCGGTTACCTTGTACCGCTAGCAGATGAATGACTGCAACGTTTCCAACGACCCACGAGGTCCGGAAGACGCAATCGTCTACGGGCTGATCGAGGACGACACCCTGAGGGCGCAATTTCCTGCAGCTTATGCAGCGCCCGTGAAGACGCAGGCACCGATACTTGGCACGAAAATCGTTTAATGGGATCAGATCTTCTTCCGAAACAGTCGGCAGCCATGGAAATGATTCTAGGACACATCACGGATAGCAAAAAGAATTTTCGATAACCACTGGGCTGGATAGGCTTGGCAAGGATTAGTCCGCCGGCAACATAGCTCTCGTGAAACAGGAGTATCTGGCTTTTCTGCGAAACAAAGTATCCCCCGGCAAGATCGAATCGGACAAGGCAGCGGGTAAGAGAGTAACCGCGTTTCCCCTTTATTCCCAGGCGTCGATTCCCCGCGTATCTGGCCGGCTTCGACACGCGTAAGTCGCTGTAAAATCGAATTCCGACCTGTGTAACGGTCAAAGTGGCTCAGAAATCCCGTTCCTCCGGTGAAGTGTTAAATTATACGTCGGCGGGAATGGGGTAACAGCGTTCACCAGGACCGGCCGTCCGGTTCGAGTGGCGGCGCCGCGCCGGTTTAGCAGCCCCTTACGAAATGACTGTTTCAATTGGTTTGCATCCCGAGGGATTGTCACGGTGGCGGAATGGCTGAACGCCGCTACCACCGACGTCACCATCGGTGACCGTTCCCTTTAACCTCCCCCTGGTACCCTGGCCGTTCTCTTGTATGGTAACTACGGATAGCAACCGGACCGCAATCTGCATTCCGTTACCTAATTGTCGTAACACGACGATGTATGTAGATGCCCGCGTATTGTGCATACATATATCCGTGGAACCGGCACTCTATCGTGTACATACGGTATCCTCCTTTACATGGATATCCACCACCGGACACATAAGGGCCAGGGAGATAAACAGAGACTGGATGGAAGGACCAACGATACCTGGCCCATCCACGTAAGATGCGATATCCCCAGCTCCTTATTCGTCGATAGAAGTGTTCGTCGATAAAAGTCGACACTCGACTATCGATAAATTCAGAGCGGCTGACTATACCCGACGATTTCTACTTCCCTACTGGAACAATCGTTTCAATGAATTATCGGATGCTGTGCCGATTCTAGACGGTGTCGAGATAAAATCCGCATTTTGGGCGGAATTTGGGCTAATTGCACGGTGGTCGAGTTCCCAGGTCGACGACTCAGCTAATCCGGGTATCGTATTCGAAGAAGCCAACGATTCGAGGCTCGGCCACGCATACGCTCCCCTAAATCGTGCTTCCCCTCCGACGGTGTAATGGATGGCGGTAAATTGATAGTTGCCACTGTACAAATAGCAATATAGCCGTGAACCCCCATGCAACGACAGTGGTCAACGGTTGAACTGTCAGGCTCGGCCCACCGGCGGAGTTAAAGGGGTTAAACGGGCGCGGTTGTCGGCGAAGGGGTTGGAGTGGAGAGGCGGCAGAGTCCCGGCCGGCGATGTTCCACAATATGTACCGAACGCCATGCCCTCGTGGCTTGATTGTTGTTTGAGCACTTTGCAATCGCTCTCTCTCTCTCTCTCTCTCTCTCTCTCTCTCTTTCGCCCCCTCTGGTGCCCCCGTCCGGATGCATCGCGCGTAATCAAGAGAGCGCCGAGCGTCGAACTTTTCAAAAACGCGCCAGCCACTCCCGGACCGATTGCCACTCCTGATCGGCTCGAGAGGAGGACCGGCGGAGTTATTTTGAAACTCGACTACGATATTTGCTAGACCTTCCAGCGGGAACAGCCGGTAAGCGATCGTCTTTCGAGTCTGATTCACCGATCGGACAGTGTTTAGTCGACCATGCCACCTGTGGTACTCGTTTATCTCTTATTTATTAGACGTGCAAATCAATTCGATGCCTTTTTTCCTGATATTTAGTGTTTATTTACGTTTAACTAATTACTAGTATTGTTCCGCCCACATATTTGCACGATGGAAACTCCATTTACGTGTTACAGCCGGCGAATCGGAAGCCACGGAACGAATGGCTGCCTTCACAACTGCGCCGGGTAGCTTCGTCCGTCTCATTGCACACTATTAAATCGCTTCATCTCCAAGCGGAAAATCAAGGAAGATAAAAGAATCGAACCGCAATTCCCACGGGATGGAACGACCTCTCCCGGTTCGATAAGCTCAGACGAAGGCGCCAGATTACAAATAGCTTCTCGCCACAAAACCTGACCCAACGATCTCCGCCGGCATTCACCTCGACCATCGGTTTGCTCGCAACTGATTCCTGATCTGATCCGAGCACACAATATTTAACGGTATTAATGGTGGACCTGTTTCTACTTCTTTTCATTCATTCCGAGTTGGTCTGAATTTATTGATTCAAAGAAATATGTACGCTAAATTTTTCTGCTGAAATGTGATACGAAGAAATTGATGATAAGGGCCTTATAACGGTTCAAGTACCCATAGACTCTAAGATTATGGACTAATAAACCTCAATGAAACGAAAAAGATTTAGAAGAACTAAAACCGGGCTACGTGATATTTGCTCTAGATTGCGAGTCTAAAGCGCCTCTGCAACTGCAATAACTGTCAGTCCCGCCCCGTTCAATCTGCGCGATTACCGTAAAGTCAATTTAACAGTCCATTTAGCTCTTTATATTTCAAATAACGCGATTCCCGGCAAGTTTCTAACAAACGCGCGAATCACTGTCTCCTCAGGGATCTTTCGGAGATTCCTGCCGGACCATCTGGATCTTAGACACCCGCATGAAGGTGACGAAGTCGCAACCATTAATTTCGAAGATCAACCGAAGTCTGCAGGTACTCCGTCGATCATTACGCAAATCGGAAGTTCCGGCCACCTGGCGGGATAATGAAGGCTCTTGGGGGGTTCTCTGGAGCGTGAGAGGGCCGACATCGAGATGTACGCGGCTGAGGGAAGACAGACAACCTGTCGCAAGGCCGGAGGAAGCGATATATAGGCAGCGGAGGGTAGCGTATGCGAGCCGAAGGGGTGGCGCTACATTGGCTTTTACGAGCGAAACCCCCATCATCGTAAAGCGCCTGTGCTCCGCCGTTCCCTTCGTCCCCTCCTCGCCGAATCCCTCTCGCTTCCCCTACGCATCTATCTCTCTATTTCGGCTCTGTTCGCTGCTGGTTCCCGTCAGAGCCCTCTTCCCACGATTCTCCGTCTCACCTCGGATTTTCGACTCACCGGATCGCCCCCCTCTACCCGTTGCTGACGGACTCTCAGTGTCGGACCTGGTCGCAGCCAAAGCAGCCCCCGAGTGTCTCCCTTCAAAGTGAATTCCAATACATTGGGATGCGACCAAAATGGTGAAACACGGACGTGGCTTCGTCGTCTACGAGCGAGATTTGAATGTCTTGCTCCGGAATTGGCGACGGTTGAGCGTCGGAATGGAAGACAGAAATTGCTCGAGCCTGGCAACCTCCTGTGTCTTCGGGTGCCGTGTTCCTCTCCTTTCCTCTCGTCCCTCCTCTCGTCCTGATTCTTCGAACTCGGGCCTGATTCACGCCGATGCCTCGTCGCTCGCCCCTCGTGTTTCGATGTCGTCCTCCGTAAATATCGACGTATCCTTTTGTCGGTGCTTCAGACATCCTCCATCCTCCTTCGACGCGACTCGATCCTCCGAGACCGTCGATCGTTCTCCAAACACTGGCCGCTGGAACCTGGAGGAAACCGGAGGGAATCTCGAGAAGGAAACCTGGAGGGATGCCTGGGGCGGGGGATACCTCTTTCTCTTTAACGCGGATTACGGCGGGTCTCGTTCGTCGGATCCCGGCGGGTGATAAATTCGTTCGCCGCGATCCGCCATCCAACCACCGCGCACCGCCACGAGGTCCGCACATATCCGCGCGTCCCACCGACCAAGAAGTCTCATGATAAATTCGCGAAGATCCTGATACCGTATACGCTCCCGGCGAGTAATCCTCGGCTCACCGGCCCGCCAACTCGAAACGAGTTTGCGCCGCGAACGAGCTCTCCTCTTATTCGGCGCAGCGCGGAACGTGGAGCGCACGACTTCTTCCCCTTTTTTCTTCTACTCTGTCTCTCGTCCCTACCTTCTTCGTCGTCTTTTTCTTCCTTCCATCCTTCTGCTTTTCCTCCACCGATGGGAGAAAGTAAAAATGGATTCCCCGTTATCAGCCTCGCCGCGTTTACTCCCAAACTTCTTGATTGGACGCCGCTCGCGGGATCGAGCACCTGCGAATCCGCTCTGCGGCGACGATCCTGATCGCCTTAACGATGATCGCCGCCTGGAAATTCGATTCCCGCTTACGGCCGACGGTTTTGGCCCACAGACTCTACCAAGGGACAGCACTGAAAAATATAAATCTAAAAACCTATAAGGCACAAGTAATATACAATCAAATGTTGTCCAGTAAAGAATACTAAACCCGAAGAACCAGTGCGGGAAGATGAATTGTAAATTAAGAGCGAAATTTTTCTCGCACAAGGTTTCTCGAGATAATCAGCTTTGAGACCTAGGTACAATACATCGGCCTCACGAGGTAGAAACGGTCGGTAATGATCAGACGCGCGGCCGAATCGAATTCAACGGCGTGTGCACGACGGCGAATATTCAATTTTCATTTGTCCGATACGGGGCGCTTCATTATAAAATGAAAGGTTAATCAAAGGGACCGCGGCGTGGTTTTCTTTCCGCGTTCGAATCCGAAGAAGAATGAACCGTGAACGGCGCGGCGGTAAAAAACCCGTCGGTCGCGATACGTTTGTAGGGAGTCGGCTTTAAAATATTCAGTCAAGAGCGAAACACGGCGGCGCGGCGTGACAAGTGCTACGGATGGTAAAATAAGATTTGAACAAGCATCGGCCCTCGGTATTGACATCGATTCCACGGTGAACTTAATATCGTTCGACTTCCGCAACGTTTATTTGACAAGAGCTTTGATGTGCAAGCTGGTTCCGTATGAAAGTGGCTTTCCGAGGGGCCGGAGGGATGTAAAGAAAATATGTGCCGCCATTGAAGCATGCGGAGCGCGAAAAGCGCGCTGATATATTGCGTAAATGTGACAGATATCCTTCGCAACGTTCATTCCTACACCGTCCTCTTCTGTGCGGCGAGCCTGTGTGCGCGTTTTCTCTCTGTACTAGTCTATCTGACTGTGTGTGCTCTGATGCTACGGTCGTATGAATGAAACCGAAGCCAGCGTTAAAAGCCTCGTGGCGTCATGTCGCGACAGTCGTTTGTACTGCGCGAGGCCCTGAGTGTCTTCCTTTACTCGTCATTTGCGATAAAGAAAATATTTTACGACGATCTCGAAAGGCGTTTCGAGTCCTTGTCACTCATCCGCGACAGTAACTAACCGACATTCACGGCAGCTTTTGACTCAAGATATTTTTGAGAGACCGTAACCGACGGAATCTCGCGTCTGATCTATACGGGCCAACTTCACTTATACGGGTAAGCGTTCAAGCCGACGAAACCCGGTAGCAGAAGAGGCGAATAAGTCGGACAAGCCTCGAAATTTCCTTACAGTCGTTGCTACTTCGCTGCACGAAATGACAAGGATGTATTTAAAAGCTTTTCATTCCTCGGTGAAGATAAAAACGTTTATTATTCCCGCGCTCCGGTTGTTTATATATATATATACATTTATAAATCCACCGTCCGACTTATTTACGGGGATTGGAACCGAAGAGAATTTCCGTCGCTGTATTAAAAGCCCTCTCGCGTTAGAGACCGCGTAAAGACCGTAAAAATCTCATTAAACTTTATTAAACATTTCGTCGTAACCGGAAGCCCGACTTACAGTTCAGAGTTCTTACGAAGCCCGTCAAAATGTTTGAGAGTACAGTCGATTTTTGAAGTCGTTCAAGATCGTTTATCGAATCCCGTTGGAAATCTAACTATTGAATAGTTTATTAGTCGACCATACCTAAGTACGTCTAAAGCCGGATGCAAACTAATGCTCGCGAACTATGATCGGCGCTCGCGTAACTGGTAGCTCCACTCGAAAGGGTAGTCTAAGACTGGCTTAAAGGATATTTAGAGAGGATTAAGTATAATATTCGGGAACAGGGTGAATGTAACGGAAGTCAGTATCGATCTGGGTTACTGTTACGCCTTCTGCGCTCTGCCTGCCACGCGGAGACCCAAGCACGTTAGCCCGTTGAACACGTTCAGGCGAAAATTTCATCACTCTTCTGAAATGTCTTCGAAATGTCAACGATGGGAAGAATAATCAAGGATAGGAAATGATTTTGAGAAAATGTCTAGATTTCAGTTTTAGCGGTAACGGGATTGACTTTCATCAGGGCTACTTTCATTGGAGATTAAAAGCGAGTCATTCAGCAAAAGTTGCCGCAGCGTTCGAAGTCAGCGAGCCGGGCTCTGGAGTCGACCGCAGACCGTGGCAAACGCGTAAATCAGACACTCGATCCGGAGTTATCGAATCTCGGGGTAGAAACGTCAAGTGGATCCGATCAAAGGAAGCACGAAGGTTCTTAGAAGGTGGGGTCGGGAGAGAGAGAGAGAGCTGGGAAGGGATGCGGTCTCTGTTATTCCCTCCCTGCTGATTTTCCGGCGAGATGATTCGATAAGCCTCGAAGTAATGAAGTTCCACTGGCAGCTGGCTGCGACACCGAATCGCTGTACCTGCGATCGTAATCCGTGGGACGGCCATATTGAAACGGAAACACAGAGGCCGGTGACAGCAGAGATTAGAGAATTACTGCGAGCCAATAACCGTTAAAGAGAACGACCGACAGTGCCAATGTTCCTCCACCGCAAGCTGGCTTTAAACTGGCCAATATTAAACACCGTATTGCACGGATAGCGGGATGCGACTGTGCAGGACGCACTGCAATCACCGTATGGTTGTGCGGAAGGTTCTTTTTTCTGATCGAAACCAACTTCGAATAGAAAACTCCCTCTAGAACCGTCCGTCCCTTACGAAACCACAGGGTCAGACCTTTCATCGTCGAATCTTTTAGCCATCGAACACTCGAAATCGATAGAAACCCCAATTAAATATTCCACGATAAACAACACGTTATCGAATGATCCAGGTAACAGTCACGTATTTTCGCGAAACGGACATAATCATTTTTCATCGATACGTGTTTACAATAAAATGAAACTTGAACAGCTTCAACGTCATACAAAAACAATTGAAGCAGAAAACGTTCCCATGGCAACACTGCCGAACTAAATTACTTACAAATTTTATACGGTCTCGTATAAACACGCATTTATCTCTGTTCCACGCTTAGCAGTAAAGATGATTACCCGCATCGAGCGAAATGGAACCTTCGGAGCCTCGTTTTCCTCCGTGGAAAAAGGCAGTGGATCAACGTTGCTCGATTTCATGGTTTCAGTCGTGAAAAATAAAAAATCGAGGTCTGTTGTGCGTGCGTCGTTTTAACGACGCGACGCTCGTGAAAAACAAAATAAACTGACAGGGCCAGTCGCGTTGGCTCATCGACGATACGCGGTCGCAATAATGCCAGCATTGTTGCACAGGCCTGGACGACGTCAATCTTTAATGACATTTGATCCTTAATGGCGTAAGTCGATACCCAAAATTTTCTATAACGTGCAGTAACATGCTCGTTTGCCTTTGCAGTTTTAGACAAAATCGACGTAAAAATAGAACGAGGAGAATTGAAATTTTTACAAGAGTTTCGGTAATCGAGTTGGCCGCTAGATCCTAGGATCGTTAGCTGAGGATCGAGCCGTGTGTCGCGGTTTATCGATTCGGTCAAGGCGACTGGTAGCACGTGCGATTTAATGCGAACCGCAAGTTTGATCGCTTCCGAACAAGAACTGTTTAGGTGCCTGGTAGCTGATCATCGATGGCTGTTAGCTAAAGAGGACAAAGGGTATCGGGTTGCGTTCGAAGTTACGTGACGACAAAGGCAGCCGGTGAAGTATTTTGGCGCCTGGTCAGAGAGTATTCTGGGCGGACGCCTTCGGAAGGAGCTCTCCCGAAGTTGCTCGGAGAGGAAACCAGAGGTCTGTGTAGTCGATGAAGGATGTACGGTCTTCGAAACACGATTTATTAAATAGATTATATTACACGATGGGAATGAGTGATCGGGCCAGCTCGGACGAGAATTTTACACTGCGGAACTATCATCGATTGCCCGGTACGGGAACTATTTAACGAGCTTAACTTTGCCCCCGATTCGAACCTGCGCGGCGCGGCGGCGGCACCACGGAAGCTGAATCCTGACGAAACTTTCTAATAATGCCATAGCAGTTAGCGGTGTTTCCGGCGAATGTAGATAGACCATCGTCGATGTTATGGCCCTGTAATTAAGATGCGTACAAGTGAATAATGGTCGGCTATCAAGGATCGAAATATTTCAGGTTCTATGGGACTCGGGGAGTGATCGAGAGCAATCCAAAGTATAGAGCGATTGCAGTGTTATTCGCCGGCATGAAACGGTGAACAGTGCTCGAAAGTCGTTGAAAATTATTTGGATCGTTCATAAGTGGTCGCTGAGTAGGCGGGCAGCATTATTGGTAATCGTAAGTGGTCGTGCGTGGTGCAAAAGTTCTAAGAATGATCGTGGATAGTTCGAATTATGTATATCTGGGCTGGTTAAAAATGGCTAAAAATGGTATAAGAATCGAAGAATCAAAATCAACATTTCGCGACAACTTAGCACATATCTATAATCATGCGATATAATCGCATCGACAACAAGCGTTGGCTATATCGTCATGGAGCCCGGTAAGCATCTTGAACAACGGAACGCAGTAACTCAGAATAATCGTCCATATTTCACATGTTCGATCGAATGCCCGGCGCAGAATAATGAATAATTACGCTCAGCCCCTTGAGCATTATATCCGACGTTCCGGCATTTATGCATTAACGTGCGATAATAGTTACAAATGGCCGTGGGCAACCGCAAAACTGATCCACGATTGTGCCTCTTAGCAACGAAGGATGGGGCGACGGGGTTGCGAAAACCGCGTCCGACAGATAATTACTATGGATCTTCGGTCCGCCGTGAATTTCGCTCGTCGATTACGTCCGGAAAAATTCGCCGCGTCCCCCGGCTAAGTCGGCTGACCGAAAGAAGTTTTAATTAAACTCGCTTGTACGCCTGTTAATTCTATTTACAGAAGTGCCCCACTCGAATCGTGACGATGAGCGACGCGACGGGCCGTGAGGGGCTGCGACTGCAACTGCGACTGTAACTGCGACTGCGACTGTACCAGCTCTCATACAACTTTTTCTCCGTCATCGTACGCATTCGACATGCCCGGTGTCTTTTCACATTCGATTCAATGAACACTAATTACACGGCGCTCGTGCGCGCGCTCCGTCAATGCGACGAAATTTCAGGTACCTTCCGGATCGTCGTAAGCAGCGACGAAAAACTCGCCGCTTATAAATTCGAGTGGATAACGGCGACCGAAAATTGGCGGAAAGTATTTCGCGAGCATTATAGGAACGCATTCGGCGATGACATGACTGTTCTAACGTGCGAGGACCGTAATATCGCTAGTAACTTCCCGTTGGCGTTCCAGCGACGATCAGGCGAATTCTATGCAAATTAATTTCCTGCGAAAAATTGCGGAGATGCTTGCCACTTTGTCGTGTGTTCCGCTTGCCAGCTTTTTTCCCCGGAAATTCCTTCACATGGCACTCCGTTTCCGAGGAAATCATATTTGAATATTCGTCAGGAAAGCGTGCTATTGAATTAGACTCGGTTGACGTGGCTGGCCATTACCTACCGTTCCACTTATCGCGGGAACGGAACCACCAGTGTCAGAGGAAACTTAAAACACGAATTATTGCATTAGCTTAATTCTTTCATTTGATACTCGACGATAGATGAGCTTAACACAGATTTCAAGGTAAGAAGATGTCATTTGAAGTTTAGCCACTGTGTGTCGAACCGAGTGAAATATTCGAGTGTTAGCGCAAGTCTCACAGATGCTTTGAGACAGTGAGAGCCGTTCGTAATAATCAGTGATAAAACAAAGTCGTGAGCTATGTCGGAGCAAGCGGAATTGGCGAGACTTCCAGTCAAAGGAGGAAAGGGAACGGAAGGGCTGCGTCAAAGAAGGGAACAGTAATGGTAAAATTACTCGCAGTGGTAAACAAAGGACAAACGAACCCCTTACAAAGTTCATTGTCGATGTAATTCTGTTAACCGAGCTGCCTTGGCTGCTCAAAGGACAATATTGTGCAAGATGTCATTCGCTATAGGTGCATTTTCCCACTGCACCGTACACAGCGGTTCGCAATGCAATTTCATTTGTCCCAACCGTTCCCAAAAACGCTGAAAATGTTTCTGCAAGAATCGCCGTTTTACATTTTCCACATTGGAAACCTGATCAATGCTATAATTGGGGACTGATCTCAACTTCGCAAGAATGTGTCAAACCGAGCAGTGGAACTATACTCCAGGATCGAAGGATCGAAGAAATCTGCTTATACCGACACGCGTTAGGCGCATTAGAAACGATGGCGCGATTATCTGTCCTCGTATCCCCCAGGGAGACTGAGGGCTTGCGAAGTGACGGTGCGAAGGGGTGGTCTGGTGGTAAATGACCAGGGTCATTGGGGAATATCGTAGTTACGCATTAGAGCGACGCAGGCACAACTGCTCTCTGATAGGTTAACGATATTACCTGGTTAACGACGATACTCGACGCTGCCAGCAGCCGGCTCATGATGCCTTCCGTGCCAAAAGGCACGAGCCTACGCCAACCTCCTGGACCCGGTTAACAGGTCGAGGCCTCCTCTAACTTAGAACCTGCTTGCGAAATTCCATCTTCGGATACCGTTCAATTTAGTTTAATCTAGAATCGATGTTTAGAAACTGAAGATGAATTTTCATCCTAAGAAACGTATGAGATGCAATTTCTGGATTCTACAGACGTTTCCAACGATTTTGGTAAACCAGGACCTCTAGAAAACGATGTTGCAGAATATTTTAATAATTGATAAGGTCTATGCTTTCTTAAAGTACACATGGACGACCTCGGGATAATATAATCCAACCATTTTTGCTTTACGTTAAAAATCCAGAAAGTGCATGTTCATTCAACATTTTATATTTCAAAGAAATACGTCTCGCAACGTATTCTTCAGTGTCTAGAAACAAAAAATGGGTGGAAGTACACCGCGAAAAAATGAATGATAAGAAATTCTTTGCTCCCTCAGGCTTCTTTAACATCTTTAAAATTTTCTGACTTTGAAAAAACGATTTTAGCATAATACCATAATGTGGGATCAATTACGGAGGAGAACAAGTAGATGATTTTGTATTTAAGATGAATAGGAAAAATAAGAAGTATATTGTAAATATAGGTTATACGCTGTCGCACATGGCAAGCTCCAGTCTCGGCGCGCTACGTTCAACTGCTGCTCTGCAGGGCCCGCGTGCCCCTCCACGCTTCGCTTCTCGTACCCTCACACACGGTGGCACGCGCCACACACTCACTCCGCGCGCCAGTGTCGGACTCGATCGCCGGCGGATCAGTCACCACAATAAGAATTAACGATGTTCGTGCTTTTTATAAAGTCCGGCTAAGATTCTAAAATAATTGGTCACGCATTTTCACTTCTCATTAAAAATTAACATATTCTATATCGTCTATAATGTCACAATCTTCTAAAATACATGTTAGAACATATTTTACAGGATCTAGAAACAGAAAATCGATAGATTTTCGCTTTAAAGAGGCAGACTAAAGAAACGTTTACTTTAAGAAGTGTATGAGAAAAAGTTCTTCGATCTTACATACTTCTGTGATATTTTCGACATTCTCAGACATTGTAAATACAATCTTAGCGTTACAATAATGTTGTAATAGTACGATGCCTGTGTTGGAAGGAGTCTCTCCGACGCGATTCATGAGCGCCCAATGGACGAAACGAATTGTAGATCGCCGCGGGCGATTTCCTTTTGCCGCTTATCGAAGCAGCGAACGCCGCGCCCGCCTGTAACGAAACGAATTTCCGCGGCAATTTTCCAGAAAAACGCTTTGACACCGCGTACGGCGTGCACAATCCGGTTAGCATACCCACTCTGCCGCGTTACGGCGCAACGCGGCGCAACGGCTCGTCGGATGACGTATCCACTCGGCTCGTCTGCCTTGTCTCTTTCTCGACAGGGTTCCTCGCATCAGTGTTCCTTGACTCCTCGCGAGAAGAGAAATAATGCTCGCCTGCTCGCGACACCCGACATTTCGACGTGTACAACGATTTCCTGGGAACCGTATCACCTGCGAACATTTAATTACCGCGTTTTACAGGGATTAAACTCCGCAGAATTATCGCTGACCTACGGATTGTTTCCCTCGATTATAATATCCGCATCGATGTACCCCGTATAAATAATTTATACCGCGAACTGGGTCGCAGGACTTCGCCGGATGGTGAATCTGGCATCGGAGTGAAATTCTATGGGATTTTTACAGTATTTCTAGCCTATCGGGGCTCTTTAGAAGGCAAATAAGATTTTATGTTTGACGACGAGTTTTCGGAACTTTTCTGCGGCAACTTGGAATCGCGTAAACGCCCGCCGAGTATTTACCTAGCAATCGGTTGCGCCAACTTCAACCTGAAATCTTCCGAATCGTTTCCGGCGGGAAGTCAAACAAAAATCCACGATTCGTCGCGTCGTCGTCGCCATCGCCTCGCCGTCGTCGTTCCGATCCTCCCCGGTCGTCGATGGCGTCGGTCAGATCTGTGGCATGGGAGAGGATCGATATAATCCCTAATTATCGGCGCAATTAATGCGCGTGTGATTAGCAGTTAAACCGCGAGAGCCCGACGACACCTCGTCGTCGAACCGGGCTGGTTTTATCGAATGCCGCGGCAAACGAGCAGAGGCCAGAACGTTGATTAGCCATTAACGTTCGGGCTCCTGTGTACGCTCGCGAGCGATTCCGCGTTACGCCGTTACGTCGTCATAACGATTAGCCGGTTGCCAAAATAGAAGAGGCCAGGCTACATCGACGTCGTTATGTACCGTCGCATTGCGATATACTGCCGATTGTTAATCGACGTAAATATTTAACGCGCCGCGCCGTGAACACGCAACACGGCGTCCTAGACACCGACGATCATCAGCGATCCGCGTATTTCCGCATCGAAATCGACCCTGGGAAATGACCGGTATCGACAGACCTCGATCCAGTATGTAGGCGGAGCCGGGAACGACCTCGTCGAACATCATAAGATGTAACAATAAAGTTGCAAATAGAAAGCTAAACCCATCGAATCTCGCTTAAAAAGTAACTGTTAACATCGGAGCATTAAAGCCACCAGATGCAAAGCTTCGTTAGAAATTCTGTAACACAGCAGCAAGCGAATCGAGTTCCCCTGTGATCGGACGAGCAATTGCTATCCAAAGGAGTTACAACGGATGTAATTTCTCAGAGGTTACAGACCAGCTCGCACGATATTTCACCGCTATTATTGCAGCATCAAGATAACGCTGATAACGCGGCGGAGCAAGTAGAAACGGTCCGCGTATGGTCGGACATAGTTGCAAGCAGCATGCGGTCGAAAATTTCCAGTAGATAACTAATTAATTCATGGAGCTATCAGCATATATAGTAACGACAGTCGGACGTCCGTCGATCTGCAGTTTCAACTATGCATCGGCCGCGGAAACGAGGTCGAGGCTACGAGTGGGCACAGTGATCCCTCCGCCGTTGCGAATCGGCGGAGTTTCGTCCGAGTTCGCGGGGCCCCGGCCGTAGAGTTTTCAACTGAAACACTTTCGTATTAAAGAGTCTCTATTGAATTGAAAAGCTGTTAGTTAGCCGGAGGTCCCTACATTATTTAGCAGTATATCTCCACGACGCGACGCGGCGGGACGCGGCGCGCCGGAGAAGTCGGCCCGGGGGTGTAACGCTGACGCGACAACACGCTAAAGGCGGAACCGAGGGCCCACCGAACCAGATGCCAGTCTCTATCGCCCACCCACGCTCTGTATTGTCTCGTTCGGTTGGTCGTTGTTTTCTTTCGTTTCCTCGTGCTCGCCTCGGCCATCCAATTCGGATCTCTCTCTCCCTTTGGTTCGGCTGGTGATCCTCTCCGGGGCGAGATCTATGTCCCCTCGCGCTGTCTGATAAATTTTGATCGATTGAACGGATGCTGCTTCGACAGCGCTGTTATGGAACGGCGTTATCTTTGGAATGACGAGATTGTAACTGCTTATTGCAGCTGGCCGCCATTTTGCTATTGGAATCCGGGGACGGGAGGAGGTCGAGGAATGATGCGGGAAGATCCATTGTTTACGCCGCTCGTATCTAAATTGCCTTCCCAAGAGTGGTTGGCTCCGACGTTTACTTCGAACACCCGGTGTGAAGATTGTGTAAATAATTAAGCGTGTGTCGCGCGACTCGTCTAACGATACGAATCGTATAATCCTACTCCTCCGCCCGTCAGGTGGCTTTACAATCGAGGCATAAGTCTCTCGCCGCGTTCGTTGGCCGGGAACAATTATTCAACCGTTCTTCATGCATATTAAGTTATGCCCGGCTACGATCGTAACTCCCGGCGTAAGTATGGCGAGATAAGGAACAACGGGAAGTTTAACAATTCCATTTCCTAAACCAGCCAGTATTCTTCGCCGCCATTAATTTGTCGGCAGAGGTGCGGCAAGTACGCGGGCGTACGTTGCTGGAACAATTACAGGCATCATGCATCTAGCCGGTAGTCGTTGCGATAGCTCGCAGCTATTCCGGGGAGTGTGGGTCGCGAGGGAATCTTCCGCATCCCGTCTAATTTATGTCTAAACTGTGCAACCGTACATTTTGGAATTCCATGTCTACATCGGCACGATAAACCGTCTTCAATCCCAGTCCCACCCCCGTCGACGCATCCGCGAGTCGCGAATCCTGAAACGTTCAGGATCATCGTCCCGACTCTCTGTTGGTTCTTCCCGTTTGCCTTCGTGGCACGCAAGAATCCCGAACGGAAGTCCCGATTCGGACCTGTTTCGCAAGTTTTCCACCGATGCGTCAGCGAAACTTCCCTTGATTGTACAACAACGGCCGGATGGAGCCGGCGAACGACCGATGCAGGCGCCTCTATGTACCCAGGAACAATCCTCTCGTCGCCCCGGTGCAGCTGCAGCTGCAGCTGCCTTAGTTTCCTCAAACTCCTAATTAAGATCATCGAGCTATCCGATGAGGAATTCCGCGGGAAACGTACGATAGAATTTCGCCTGTCCCCATTTCTACAGAGATACCAGGTGAAAAGCAAAGGAGGACGCTTCTACTTACAGGTTATAATTATTCCGTTCTTCCTCGCAACGCTGTGGATTCTAATCTTTCTACCTGGCAGCGATGCGTGAAATGAGATATACATGAAATGCAAAATATGTCTGCTCGATGCAATCTGTTGCTACTTTTCGCGCCGTGGCCTGAATTCTTCGCGAAAAGGACACGCCACTTGATGATACAGCTTAGAAGTAAAGGAATTAGTAGTTGTTGTGATCCGATCCTATACATTTCACTGCTACGTAGACGGTGTAATTGCAGACTTTTCCAGTTTTCAAGCTAAATTCTACTGTACTATCTCGATGAGACATCTGAAACTGAATGCTGATAAGATGCTCGGTGTCTCTGACTTGGGGCAATCTGTTTCCACTTCTCGTACTTTCAGTTTAATATATTCTACAGGATATGTAGGAAATTACATCTAGTTGGAGGTTCGAGATGATACTATTTAACGTAGCACACAGGCGAATCACTCGTGTCTGATCGTATACAGTCTGGTTCTACTTGGATTGTATAATTTATTCTTTTTATCCAAAGTTCTCAAGCCAAAGATTATGTTCCTATCCGAATGAAATATCTGAAATTACGCGATGCAATCTGTTTTCACTTCCTGTATCTCGACTTTAATATGTTCTGCAGAATATATAATATAATACACCTTAATACTTACCAGAACGAAAACAGGCTTATCTAAAAGGAGAATTAATAAACGTCCGACCGAGTACGACCCTCTTCCACTTAAACTACATAATTCGACCTTCTGCCATGCGATTCCCGTGCCACATTTTACCCTTCTGGCCCAGATACTTGTCCGCGATGAGATGCTAATGAGATGCAGAATATGTCTGACTTAATACAATCTGTTTCGACTCTCCTTGTCGCGTTCCTAACGTATTCCGCGCTATATCGTTGGCCATCCGGTCGTAAAAAGAAAGCGGCGCAGGGAGCGCGATCGTGTAGATCCTGATTGCAATCTCGATTCGGCACACGAGGTGGACCCTTCACGCCACTCTAATTAGCAATCGCAGCCGGGGGGGCAAGTGCAAGGGTTGGTGGGAACGCTCGCGGGAATTGTTGCCGCACGACATGCATTCTAGCGCCTCGATCGGCCTCCCGTGGCGAAATTCCGGCGTTATCCGACCCCGGGAAATCTCGTTGGCCGCCAGGCCGGTAGGAAAATCTGTCGAACGGTTTCGATCCCGGGGCCGGGCCGATTCTGTTCACGTCGGGACAGTGATTGACACTTTACGAGCATCGAGGCGGCGGCGGCAGCAGCATCGGTCGATCGATCGGACAGAGAGAAAGAGCGAGCGAGAGAGAGAGAGAGAGAGAGAGAGCGAAATAGGATATCCGATTAATAACCCGAAAATCAAGGATTCGCCGAGGTAACCGGGTCGACTTGCCAACGCTACAAAACGATCCCTCGGAATTGGAACGAAGTCGAAAGCCGTGAGGGAAGGAAAGTAACCCGGAAGACAGTTTCGATTGCGGTCGCATTCCACGCGACGCACCAGCCAGCAGTCCGAGATACGAGACAGTCGCTAGTCGGGGAGATACGGTTCCCGGAATAGTTACCACGTATGCAACATGCCTGCATATTCACCAGTTTCCCATAAGGGAATTCCTGTCACTCGACCGAAGAAATTCCAGCCGAATCGATTATCGAGCGAACCGGGCACCGAAACAAGATCTACGCGGCCACGGCCACCATGCACAGCAAGAAACACCATCGAAATAAGAACGTAGAGCGTTGCATCGGTCCGGGAGAGCCCCGGCTAGGTACACACAAGCCCCGAGTACGTAGCCGGCGCGGCGGAGTCTTGATTGCAGCGCTGCGCCAACGCACGATACAACGTCTTTAGTCAGCTTAATTAGCGACTGCGCCTGCGGGAGTCGTCACAGCATGTGTGCATTAGCGTACACACCGATCGCTGTTGATATTCTAGCGCTACGTGGCTGGCTTAGGTGTTGGATTAATGGATCTCTTGTAATTTTACGTAGATAAACCCGATCGAGTAAGGACCTCCGAACACGAAAACGCACAAAACGGTAGCCAGACAATTTTCTATATTCTCACGGTACTTCGTGTAAAATCCTGAACTACACTTTCACACGACAACAGAATTTACTGCCACATTTATCTTCGTCTTGTTATTCTTCAATTTAGCATTTCCTGTCGTTTCCAATATTTTTATTAGACTTCAAAGGAGCTTCTGCCTCGCATACAAGCGTGCATCATTCGCAACATCGTTGCAATACATCATTGTAGAATTTCAAGACTAAAGGGCCTCGCCGATTAAGAAGGTCAAAACTGCCCTTAGAGGTTTTTCAATGACCATCGAACCATTCGAAAGCTGACCAAGAAAAACCCTTCCGAGTAACATTTCAGCCCTCTATCTTTCCCGCGAGGGTAGTTACAGGATAAATTAAATGTTGCGCTTTTTCGTGCATTTTCTGGTCTCTGATGCGTTCTAAAATTCTGACAAAAATGTGATATATTTTAGATCCTAAGGCACAATTTAGAGAACTTTTTCAGATTTTTTTGTTGCAAACTGTGCTCGTAAAAAATGATAAATCATCGTTATTGTTTCAACGACGAGATTCGAATATTATCTATTGCCGAGACCGATGGGATTCGAGAAAGAGATAGGTTTTATCATCGAAAGAAAAATCATTTTAATAGCGAACGCTGCGGGAACGGTTTCGAGCAACCAATCCTGAAAGATTGGTATTGTAATTGAATCTCCGGCTTCGTAGGCTCACGCGAACAATGTCCGCGATTTATGGGCTTTCGGAAGGCACGGTTTTCGGATCGGCCCGTGGAATTCCCGCGATAAAACAAGCCGGAACACCGGTAACAGGTGTTAACGCGTTCTCGAACGCGCCGCGCCGGGAAACGGAGAAGAAGAATAATGGAACCCTTCCGAAAAATCTTTGCAGGCTTTCCCGGGCCGGGATTACCATATGGAATATTTCTGCGGGAGTATAATAATCCTATATCGTACCGAGGATCCATCTTTCACGCTTGATCCCATTGAATGATTACCTTTTCTGCTCCAATTTGCGTCGAGACCGGATCACGTCGCGTCGGGCCGGTGAATGCACGTCCGAGGACGTTAGTATGAAAGCGACGCGACGGTCGCGGAAAAAGAAGCTGGCCATCATCTCGTCCCAGATTGCGTTTCCGCCCTGATGCACCTTCGATGCACTCTTCCCGGTCACCGTAATTAGCAGACCGCGTCCCACTGCTCCCCGACCATTCGGATATTCTTCCCGCGCCTAGGAAAATACCATTTCAGCGAAACGGCGCGGCGATGATTCAACGTTAGGTCGCTTCTCTTGTTATTAATCATGCGATCAAATTTAGCTCCGACTCCTGTTTGAACTGCACCGGGAACTATGCGCACTTCAGAACTACTGGGTCGGAGCGCGGCGAGGCCATGCGAAATGTCAAGTGACGCCTGAAGCAGCGATGCAATTGAAGTCGAGTGATACTTGGTCATTGAAGAGTGGCGAGAAACTTGCCGCGGTTATGGCGTTTGTAAATAGAGTTGGTTTAATTGCGCTCAAAATCGCGCTTAATACATACTTTCAGAAGTTCAAATGTCGGAATGACCAGAGAAAGTTCATGGAGATATTCTTTTAGAAACATGAGAAATCAAGGAACAAGGAATCTTCAAGTTCCACAACTCTTCGTGTAAAATTCTTCAAAATCACCTAACTCTACCGGAAGCATTCCACAAAGCTCCTCAATAAAGACTACAAACAATATCAAAGACCATACTACCGCCACGAGACTACCAAACCTCCCCCGGATCGTGCAAACCGCATTTCGCCAAAAATTCTGAGCCCGGCACAAAGATGTCAATCTATCGAGTGCTCGTGCCATGAATCGAGACGCTCGAAGTCTGACCATGCACGGGTCGTTCCACTTCCAGAGCGCGCCGCTTAAAAAAGACATGCCGGTCCGCGTCTACCGATGCTCTTTTCAGGAATTAAATACACCAGCGTGCTTCCGCTACGGTTTTCGAATGGGAAACCCCTAAAACCGGAGTATTTGCGTCGAGCGAGGAGCGTTCGTCGCCAAAGGAACAGGAGCATCTCGTTCGAAACGGCGCGGCCCGACGGTTTGCAGCGCGTTTTCGTCGCTCTCACGCAATTTCCCAATAGCCAGTGACGCTCGACGAGTAGCGTTCGTATGAGCAGGGATAATCCTCCGCCCGTCGCAGTCCTCGGTGATGCTCGGCGAACAGTCAGGATCGGTGAGCAATGATTGCGGGAACCCGAGCTGCGATGCTAGCAAAGTTTCAACAACGCTCGCGGACGATCTCACGAAGTCGAAGTCGAAGTCGCGGACAAAGTTTCGTGTTTCCGTCGTTCTCGCCGTCCTCCTCCCTGCCCCCGAGGGAAGGGGAAGTGGAACACGGGGTTGGGTAGATCGCAGGGTGGCTCAAGGGAAGAATGAGGCGGTGCAAGTTCCTTGGATGAAGCGAGTTTCCAAGGCAGAAACCGAGGAAAGAGCTTGCGGGGTCGGGGGTCGGCAGAAGAACGGCGACTAGGGTGATGCCTGCGCGCGCGGGGTTACCTACAAAATCACCAAATCCACCATCTACCGCCTGTACCCCCGCAGCTCGACTAACCCACGAAAGTTTTGTCGGGGGTTATGTTGCCGAAGTATTGCTCGTTAGATTTCCATTGAGGCGGCAGTTATCGGACCATTCCACCGCGGCCAATTCCGCGTGGATTTCTCGCCGGCACCCTACTCAGCATGCCAACCACTCCGTGATTTATCAATCTGTCGGTGCGCCCCGCCGCTTAGGGGAACTGCTAGCAGAGGCAGTCTGAGCAGTGTGTCGGTTCACCACCTGACACAGTCGTCGTGTCTCGGTGAGCATCGACGTAAACAGAGAAAAATCATTTACCAGAAATCAACTGTGGTTCGAATGGAATTTACAATTTCGGATTTTTTGGATTTTTCTGCCCTATTCTTCGAAGAAGGATAAAGAGGAAGTTGTGTGTCTGTCGTGTATCCTGTCACTTACGGGAACTACGAGCAGTGTATCAAAACAATTTTTAAGTTGGTTCACTGTTTCACACAGTTCCGGAGAGGTATATATGTGTCAAAATGGATCAAAGTAACCAGAGAAGAACAGAGCACTGGAAGCGAGCTGTTTCGAGTAGGATTAACAATTTCAGAGATACTATTTTATTTTTGGTTCTCCTGATGTGTCTTGCGTATTCCACGAACTACAAACAATGTATCAAAACAGTTTGAAATTGATCCATCGCGTGACACAGTTGTGAACAGTCGGTGTAAACAGGGAAAATGATACCGCAGAAATCGAATGGACCGGGTAGAATTAATAGTCGGTTCTTTATTCTTGAGGAAAAAGGAGGAAATGGGTTCGTCGGTGCCAGGATCGGAATTTCAATATGGATGCAATCAATCGGCCAACTCGGCTGCTTATTTAAATACTTTGATCCCGCGTGTGCCCGAGATGGTGCATATCGATAATAGAAATTCCGGTTAAAATACCAAGTCCTCGTTTCACCGGGGAAAGTAACTTAACCGGGGGTCTTTCCGAAACGTTTCGATATCGAAAATGGCTACCGGCGACGGTTGACGTGGCTCGTGTCGGTACACGTGAAATTCGAGCGTAGTCTCTGGAGGGAACGTTAAACAGACAGCACAATAGAGGCGGTTCCGTTTACGGGGGCGTAAATTACGGGGTGGAATTAGCCGCGAGTTCGAAACGCTAATAAGGAGTTATACGGCAGCCCCCATCTCTCTCTCCCCCTCGAAGAACTTGGACATTTAGCTCCCCACCCTCTTTGTATGCTCGCCTTAAGTGGCGATAGCGCGGGGCGAGCGCGGGGCGAGCACGAGCTCGCTATAAAATAATTGAATTTCGACTTCAAAGGACCGTGCGCTAATGACATTACCTTACGCTCGCAGACGCAATTAAGGTGTATAAGGTGTACCGTCCTCTCCCTGACCCTCCGCCTTCGCAGGATCCCCTCGACAGGGGTTACGATGAAAGTTTTCAGGGCACGTAGATATTTTTATCATTCTCCACGGGCACCGATAAGAAGCCAGCGATCAACCGGCGACTCCACGTGAATCAGATACCGGGTAATCGACGGAGGACTTCGTTCCGTTTTTGGGCCAGCGTCCCGATCGTTTATTACCTTTCGCAACTTACCGTTTAGCGACCCTATTCAACGACGCCTGGCCATCCTATTTTACTGGCGAATAATGCGCGATCGAAGATTTAACGAGATTATCGAGAAGCGATAACGAAACGCCGAGAACGAAATTCTGATCGAATTCATACGATATGTATTTACACTCTCCCGCTTATATTTCAGTCCAGAAACCGAAACAAACAGAATGTTGTTTTACCATTTCAAGCATCCTTCTACTTGTTTCTATAATACTTTATACAGAAAAGCTGCATCGAGATACAAACGATAGGATCGTTTTCCACGCTGAAACGTGAGTACGCGACAATGTAAATGAACTCTGTGCAGCCAAGTAGAAACAGTCCGTATACGATCGGACGAGGCGAGTATCGCAGTATCGAGCGGGATACAAGGAAAATACGCGTGCTAGGGAGGAAGTTCTTGCAAATTACAGCGAAGCCGAGGAATCCGATCATTTCCTTGTTTTAACGGTAGCATCGCTTCTTCTCACGGAATCAATGGATTTGCTAGAGCACCGAGGGATTTCGCGGACGGTATATCTCGAGTTTCTTCGCTCGGATCCGGCGGAGCGTGAAGGCGGGAGGCGCGAAGTAACGACTAGAGCGTGTTCAATTAACAGCGACGCGGCCGAGCTCAATTAAAGGATGCTGTTCAGGTGTAAAAGTCAACGCGCGCACGCGGATCGATCGGCTCCGTGAGATCGAAGCTCCTCGACCGGTAACGGCTTTGTAGTTAAGGGAAACTAATCAACACGTATCGGCCGGAACATTCGGGTGAGAGAAAGGCACCGAAGAACGAAGGAGGGGAGAGGCGGAGGGGAGAGGAGGAGGGGAGAACGGATGGCAATCATTTTTCTTCGGTTCTTTCTCGACGGCATCGTCGAGTCGCCGGCTGCCTCGGTGATCCTTCGGCGAGAAGAAAACGAGCGGACCCCGGACAGGGAGACGTTTCTTCGAGCGTCAGAGAACGAGACAGTCGGAAAGTTTGACGATAAAGTAAGGAACTGGAAGGATGGTCTTCGGGATGTTTAATTATTTCGCCCGTGGAGTTCCGTGCTGGTTTTTACACGCGAATAAAAACATTCGCCGGGCAG
The DNA here is from genome assembly GCA_028455795.1 of Lasioglossum marginatum. NCBI lineage: Eukaryota > Metazoa > Arthropoda > Insecta > Hymenoptera > Halictidae > Lasioglossum > Lasioglossum marginatum. The sequence goes on from CM052250.1 coordinate 325,248, forward strand.
GACAGAAGTTTCAGCGACAGCTGACGACCGTCGACCGTCGACCGTCGACCGTTTCCACACTGGTATTTTTTTGGCTCGTTATGCAGGATACGCCGACTCTCCGCAAGTATCGACTACCTCCCGGATCGATTTAAGGGAATCAGAGCAGATAACTGAGTTCCCACGATTGAGAGGACCAATCGACAAGGAATCGAGCCAAGAAAAAGGACCAAGGGAAGCCTGGGAATATATTTTCTGCTTCTTCCCCTCTTCCGTTTGATTTTTTTCTCCTTTTGCCGGTGTCTCGCGCGCTCGATTCCCTCGAGCGTCTATTTATGTTCCTTATCGGCCCGGAGAGCATGATCGCGACCGTCAAAACCTAGCAAACGAATCGGGAGCTCGATAGAGCGAGAGATTGCCTCGGAATCGCGGGACGTTTAATCGGGTGCTGAAATAATCATTGGAATAATCGTTCCTTCACTGTAATCGCATAGAAACGTTAAACCGATGCGATTTATTGAAATCCTCGCACCTGCAATTTTTACGATGATATCACGAAATTAAGGATACGAGCAATCTACTTTTTCAATTAGATTTCTTGACGCGCAAATAAAATTGTAAAATATGATGACTGAATTTTTTTTGAGAAGCTGAAGCATCAACATCGGTGATAATTTCCACTTCTCCTAGCACACAGCGCATTCGAGGATCACGAAGAGATCGCTGGGACCCAAAAGCAACATTAAAAAGCCGCAGACAAATTTTCACGAGTCGAGAGGCTGGGTAGAGGAGCTTAATCAACCCGACGATGATCCAACCGCAGACGGTGGACATGCGTTTCCGTGGCAATGAAAGCCAAAAGTCTATTTTTTTAAACGCGTGTGGCTTGGCGAGCTACACGTAGTCTTTTACGGTCTCGTTACGGACAGGCCAAGCCGTGTAATGACCGCCGGACCATCCGGATGCGAGGGTTGAAAGTTACGGAGGATTGTTAAGACGCGACTAGAGGATAAAAGACAGAGAGGCAGGTAGAAAGAAGAAAAAGAGCGGAAAAGTCGGTAACAATGAAGCCACCGACTCTCTTCCGTACAACAAAACAATTTTGAATGCCTATTTGCTAGTAGGAAATGTCTAACGGAAATTGCATCCGCGTAATAATTATGAAATTTGTTGAATTTTTCAAAATAATGCATGTCGAATACAACAACAATTTTACACAAAAGAAATATAAGTGAACTCGAGTGGAACTTTGGTCTTGAAATGATAGCCTGACCATGCGGATACATACGAGTGCTGAAAGTTCCACAGGATTGTTAAGACGCGCCCGAGAGGACGATAGACAGAGGTATGGGGCGAAAAAGGAAGAATAGAGAAAAAGACGGTAACAATGAAGCCGCGGGGTCTGTTGAACGGCTCAACGAAGCTTGCATCGGCAGCTTTCGGCGAGCGATCGGCCGTGAACCCACATTCGCCGAATAATGATGTACTTTGTTTCGTCCTGAGTCGGTGTTCTTCTTACTCGAGCGCCTCGCATGAGAGAATAGTAGTAGGTCGCGAGGCGTTCAGAGAATATTTGGTGGATGCAACGCGCGTCTCGAAAGCCTCGAGTGCCGGTTTCCCATCGAGCCGCGAGATCGCGTTCCCATTGGCTCGCCCGTCCGCCTCATCCCTCGATCTCAAGGTAATTATAGGAAATCCAGAGTGAAACGGGACGGATATACGACGCTCTGATATAAATTAGTATACTCCTGTTCCATCGCCTGCGGCAAATAACTGGGTCGTTGTATAATAATACGTGGAACGTAAATAGAAGCTCACGGACGCCGCGCCCTTGCCGGTGAAACCGTGCGTCAACGTCTTTCGATATCGTATTTATAACGACCCGCCTCGCTGCGCCGCGCCGCGCCGGCTGATAATGGAGACCGACTCTGTCCTGGTCAGCCGAATTTGTCGAGACGCTGAGAGGTTCTGCCAAATGATTAATGGAATGGTGCCGAGTTTGCTCGATGAAAACATGAACTCCAGTCTTTCTATGCGAACATACATAGAAACATTCCATCCTAAATTGCAGCGAGCGGCCGGACAAGGGACTTTTGATCGCACGCGAGGAAAGTAACCGTGCAACAATTTCGAGGGCCAGGGGGCCCGCAAAAACCGCATTTCGCCGAGGCAGGAAGTTCGAACGGAACGCAATTCCACCGCGAACTACGTCGTAAGTGAATAATAAAATTAGCGTGTCGGCTCGGCTCGGCTCGATTCGGTTGGGCTCTGCCCGACAGCGTATCCTCCAAGTAATACGGGGCTTCTCGAAAGCGATACGGCAGCGTCGTTATCGTCGGTGCGCCCTAATCGTGTCTGGTGGCCCCCGTGCGGCGCGGCACCTGCACATCGAGCCAAAACGCAGCGTGATAACCGGCGCGACGCGACGCGGCGTGGCGGGTAAGCATGGGCGCTCTGTACGTGCGCGCAGAACGCCCGGCATTGCGAAACTTCTCTTTGGATACCCGCACATACAGTCCTGTTGCACAAAGATCCGAGGAATGCGGTGGCTGCATACAGGTACGCAAATGTTCGGCGTGGCTCTCGGGCGCAGTTCGTTACTCTCGCGCGCGCGACCCCGGAGTGCACTTCTGGGGGAAGCTAGCAGAATCGTAATTACAATCAAGTTGCCGCTCCTCGTCCGACCGACTTTACGCGTCGCCGGGCCCCGTGAAGCTCGAGGATACTCTTTCCGCCCGGAGTCTGTTTGAGCGGCTCGGAATCGGATCGCGACGTAATCACTGTCGGGCACCGTGGTAATCACCCTTTGAGCGGGGCCCGCGACGAGTGGTCCGTTAGAAATTTCATAACGCCGCACCGCGGCCGGAATGCATGAAAAATCTTTTCGCCGCTCGACTCGGTCCGGTTTTCGAGAAGAGCGCGCGTGCGGGTTCTCTGTGACGGCGCGGCGTGGCGCCCACGGTTCGAAAAGAAATTCAAAGAAGGCGCGCCCGCGTGCTTCACGGCAAAAGCGGTCGTTACGTGTCCACATGGAAACCGAGCGAATCCCTGACAAACGTCGGCTAAACTCACCCCAAGATTCTCCACTGTGCTCTCTCTCTTGATTCTTTCTCTGTTTCGCGCGCGCGGACTGTTCGCGGGACCGGCAGCAGCATCCAGACCCGTGATTAAAAACATTCGGGGAACGCACGGTTTTTCACCACGAAATTTGACAAGGGAATTTAGCTGCGAGCGAGAACGCTAGATTACGCGTCGTTAAGCCTACGCTCGGCCTCTTTTTCTTCTCGTTTTTCCGCGTTTGTTCACGTGCGCGGGGCCAACCGGCGCTTTACGCCGTGAATGTCTGACTAATGCCGGGTTATTCTACTCGGCAATTGCGGACCGTTTCAGGGATGACTTTGTAGCGACTGCTGGTGCTCGGACGGTGTCCAATCGATAGATTTTCCACCACTGGGAATCTTGTTACTTCCTCGTGCATAATTTTGTGGATTTTGTATTTGAATTTTGATTATCCCACTAATATTTTCCTTTAGTCGGATACGAGGATTTTGTTTTAAACGATAATAATAATTATTGCGTGGATCCAAGGGAAGCGGAAGGAGAAAGACAGCTGCAAAAGGATGATAGGCAGCAAAACTCGAGTTTCAGTCTCGACAGCCTGTTAGGGGACGCCTATTAGCGTGACGTAATGACGTCATTAGCCGGTACGAGATCACGTGATCGGAGGGACAATTATATTAGTGTCCGCCGCCACCTTGAAGGTTGGCTCCTTAACTACCTACCCTTCCCTATAACCTCCGTCGTCTGAAAACACAAGTCCTTCGTCGCTGTGTGACGCTCCGCTTTTAACGAGATTCATCCGGCAGTCTAATGCTTTGCATAATCTTTTCCCTCCGACATAAGCTCCAACTCCCACCTCCTCCTTTCCCACTGTTCTGCCCCTCCTAAAAATCTACTTCTCCTTTCTGAATTTCATTACAGCGATAATGTCGCCGCACAAAAAGAAAAGAGAAAACTTGCCGAGAAGACACACGGGCGCACGAGTGCTGTGTAAGATATCGATCTAAATTTATTCAAAGCGCACTTCTACACGATACATAATAGGATCGCGTTATGAGCGAGGAATCTACGATAATATCTGCTCTAGCGGGTTACCACGACCACGATTCCAGGGCGATAAGCTCGTGTCGAATTGCGACGAAACGTCCTCCTCGATACTCCGGCGAATGAGCATTTCACGACGAACAGAATGAACGCCATAAAGATCACGATATTGCCTATTTCTTGCACTTCGAGCTATTCTCCTACGGGACATTACAAACGGAAATTCGTCGAGAAAGTGAAACGAACCGGTACCATCGCCCCATCCAGATACATTATTCATAGTACGCGATGCACTTTTCATAGAGGCATCGAAATCACTGGCACCATGCATAAACCATCGAGGAACGTACCGCCGCACCGCGCCGTCCCCGTAGGTTGAATATCTTCGGTTATTCGTGGTCACAGATTCCCCATTCTTCGTGTAACCGCGGCGCGGCGCGGCGCGACGCGGCGGTCTAATTAGCGGCGGGAAAACCTCATAAATAGTCTCGAACTTTGCTGGTCCGCTCTTTTAAGGATATCTTCGTCGTTTCTCTTAAAGTTTAAGCCTCTCCGCGGTTCGCGGCTAATCCCGCTAAATCTAGCGCGAGAAGCCGCGTCGCTGGGAACGGTAATCGTAAGAAGGAAAGTCGAAGGCGAAACAAGGCAAGACAGATGTTGCGACGGATACGGAAGAAATGTCCTCGAGGCCGGCGATAAATGGCCCCTAATTAAGGCTCTTTACGCTGCGAGCGAAGCATTTTCCTGCTCCGCTGTCTCGTAACCATCGTCGTCGTTCCGTCCGCTCGACAAAGGGGGTATCAATTAGTTTAGAAAGGAAAAAAAGGAGCCGAGGAACAGTTCCAGACTGTGGCGAACAACGGGTCCGCAGTTGCCGTTGCGGTGGAGACACAATTCCCGAGCATTCTAGTTTCCGCGTTTCGCGTTCTTTGCCCAATTTCGTCCCGCTTGCTTTCCGTTTACCGTCGCCGAACAACGCGGACGATATTCGTCTCGCGTGGCCCACGACGAGGATGGGAACGAGACTCGTAAATTAATTTGTTTTGCGCGGCACGTTGCGGAGTTCGGTTTCCAGGAGGCTCGAAGACGGATACCGAGCTCGAGACGCCTCGCCTCGAGGAGAAAAGATAACGCGGATGGAAAGGAGATAACGCTAACGGTGACTTATCGTTCCGGTTAGCGCGCCCGGCGACGCTCTCGCTCCTCTGTAATTTTCGTTAGCGAGGGCAATCACTTAGCGTTTAGTCGGACACGACGCGACGGCCGCGTTTTCAGACGGAGAGCATCCAATCCTCTCGGCCAGCTCGATCCCATCGAGTTTCCCTCTCAGGCATTCTTGCGTCGTTCGCTGCGCCGCGCGCCGCACGCTGCGCGTCTCCGACGACGTCCCTTCTGCCCCATTTTCTCCTAGCGTCCTGATTTTTAGAATCCACTAAAACGAGTCGAATTGTTTCCCCGAAATAGCTATGCCTCGATGATAAACGACCGATGCCACCGGACCTGCTTCCTTTCGAAAATGTTGCCCGCTTATCTCGGGCTTAAAGAGATACGCTCCGACCCCGGCCCCACTCGGCATCGGAGCTTAAAGCCCGTCCCTCGGACAGCTTGCTCCCGCGAAGATTATTTCCGCGGGATTACTTTAATTGTTCGAACGGTCCGCCAGGCTCGATCCCAGAACGACCTCCTACGTTTTTATGCTCTATTAAACGAACCCGTTGCCCTCACTTTCACCCTTCGGTGCGCCCTTTCTTGGACGACCCGGGGAAACCTCGAATTACTGGGTCCCTGCCTAGATGCTCGCGAAGATTAACCGGTTCGGAGCGAGGATCTGAACTACACGAACCCGTGGGGCTGCCTTGTAATTCGTTGTCGACGGTGAACCCAAAATAATCACGGAATTCTTTAGAGATCTTGAGCATTTTAAATATTTCATTATACCCGTTGTTGTCATAGATCGATAAAATCTGCAATTTAGTTATAACAAATGCCGAAGTCACTCACGATTCCCTTTGCTCGAGGCTAGATGAAGAGATGAGATACTTTGTGCACGTTCGGAAAGCTGGGGACCAAAAATTCAAGAACCTCCCGATGCATTTGTCCACGATCTCGTCCGATAGCGCGCCATGGGCAAGGTCATACGATCGATCTTAGCAGCTGGGAACTCGTTCGTTGACGATTATAGGAGAGTTGTATACACCATCGTGTCCGGACTGGTAGCACCGGAGGCAGAGCGGCACGACTCGTTTACGAGGTCGAGGAATCGAAAGAAGCGACTTCGATCGGCGACGGGGCTCGTTGGCAATAGGTGAGTGGCCGTCGGCGACGGTTCATAACCCGAGTGCAGCTCGCGCGAGGGGCCGAGAGACGGAAGGTTTATTTTCTGGATCGCTGGAGGTCGTCATTCGGACCGATGGACGTCGGTGAAATCCCTTAATGGCGGCTGGGCTCGTTCCGAAGAAGCAGCGCCAGCCACGTCAGCTCGAGGTACCTCGTAACCATCGTGACCACGTCTCCCTTTCACCGGGATCAGCCATCCCGAACCTAATAACCAGCCAAGGGATCTCGCCACGGCTCCTTTTCCATCTATAACCAGGGTCCTTTTCGCCCCAGCGATCGACTCCGTCGCTTGTAAGACAGAACCAGGTGCCGGAAGGCCGGAGGGAAACGGCGAGGAAGAACCTCGACGAGGCGACGAGGTTGGTGGGAAGACTCCCACACAGATCGGAACGACGCTGGCGGCGCCACGACGCCACAGGTGGCCGGTTTCAAACGCTTGATTTACGGTCGGCCTCACCTACGAAGTTTAAAGTTCGAGCTACCGGCTGCCGGGTAAACAGGCCCAGCTATTCCGTGTCGCCTCTTTCCGAACGAGAGCCTCTTCAAGTTGCCGAAAACGCTCGAAGAATTCGGCGGAGGTGGTTACGCTCTCGAGAGGGAGAGAGAGCAACCCCCTCGCTTTTCTCCCCCGAGGAATCTCTGTTCTTGCGCCGGATCGAGGAGACAGTTCGTTAAGAAGCCCTGGAGAGAACGATGCAGGACGGAGGGCTGTCTTGAACACGCCCATTACGGTCAGGAGAGTGTCTTGTTTGCTGCACGAGCCAACGTTTAACCGCTCTGCTAAAATATACAATGTCTGCCCACTGACAGAGCATTCCACTTAAAATCTGCGAACTGCGTGTGTTGAGACTGCGTTCGGTAAATTTGACAGATTTTAGAAATCTCACAGAAGTTTCTTAGATGTCTTGAAATTGGAATGGTAGTGAGATATACAGAGTGTTCGCTCTATTACTAAGCAACGATCGTATATATAGCGCTGCTTGCAAAAAATAATACATTTTCCTTTTTCCATTTTTTTCGAATTAAAAAGCTCCGAATCATTTCGGCAACTGGTTTAATCCGACGAAGGAACCGAAACGGGGCCGACGTCTTGGAATATATACACGGCCAGACCGATAACGATTTATTCTCGTTGAAATTAAACCGGCGCGGCGCGGCGCACAGGAATACAGGTCGAAATAAACAATCGTTCAATCCGGCTGGAAACAGAGGCGGTTAATTGGGGCGGAAGAAAGTCACATTGTTTACGGCACAATCGAACACACGGTCGACTAAAAGTAATCCACCGTTAAGTTTGCGTCTGACAGAGGGAGAGAAGAAAAAAGAGAGAGTCGGGCACCACTTTGAAACGCGCCGGATCAGACAGCCCTTTCCCCTTTCAATGTCTGTCGTCGTGCCCGACGCTCTGTTCCAGCCTTAAGGAATGAGACCTGGATATTTCTCGCGAGGCAGCTCGCGACGCTCGCCAAATGGGACGTTCTCGATGCGCTGTCATTGCACGCGTCGCTCTTCCGCAAGGTTGTCCCCGTTCGCACGCGCTGTTTGCGCTTCTTCTTTGCCGCAAATCTGCTCCGCGGCGTCTTGTCTATCCGCAAACGACGCCAACCCTAACTCTCTCTCTCTCTCCCTCTCTCTCTCTCTCTCTCTCTCTCTCTCTCTCTCTTTCTCTTTCTCTACCCTGTGCGCCAGCCTCCCCCTGATTTGCTCGGGAACGAAGACGTCTCGTCGCGAGACGAGACACCCGTCTACCTCCGTCTGTCACTCGAATCTATCGTCGCGGCTTTGAGAAATCTCTGTTACGCTCATCCTCCGGTTCTGACCCGATTTAGTATGCTTCTTGCACCTACACGATACCGCCTAATGCCACAGAGCCGCGTTTTCTAATTAGACAATGTGGCAAATACCGCTACACGGATTCGAGAACTGACTAATTCGATATATAGCTACTGCAACTATTCCGAAAAACGGTATCTTCGAATAGATACTCTCAATCGATTAAAGTAGAACACTTCGCAAGAAGTCATAGTAATGTCTTTCGAAAAGTGCCTAGCCGATTAAGATGGTCAAAACTGCCTTTACAGGTAATAATTAAACACCCCTTTGGTATGGTTAGCAAGCTCAAGTATTTTTTTTTCTTGAGAGAATTGACATTCTCGCAGATTACTTAAAGCTAGGTAAATTAATTGTATACACTCTCTGTTGTTCAGAGCCATTGTACACGAATACTAATATTGATCGGTTCTACAGTGTGTATTTTAAGAGCACGATGGTAGAGCGGATTGACCGTGACTTGGGCATCTAGCAGAGATCTCCTCGTCAAGATAGGTAGGATTGTAAACCGGGATCTAGTGTTTCGAAGGCGAGTCGTAATGACCACGCCACAACGGCAACGATTCAAAGCCAATACAACGTGACGAAGAGTATTGGGTAATTTGAGTACACCGCTAAGCGGTTAATTGCAGCAGGATGTATCAGTATCTGTTAACCGAATGTGGTCGATCAGTTCTCCGGTTAATCGATTGCAGGCATAATCCAGTCGAGGGTCACGCACAGTAAACAGACTAATCGATAATCCTATATATACAAATCGCTCAGCTATGGGGTTCAGGCGTAATCGATATCTAAACGGTCCCATACCACGTCTCCGGTGTCGCACGGAGAATCACGATGCTGTTTGCGGAACCTACGATTAATTCAAGTTATCTTTCCATTCGGAAACGAACAGTAACCAATTCTGAATCAGATTAGAACTGAAAGTACACATGAAATGTGTACAAAAATACACATTTTTCCACCTTGCAGTGCTCAAGTCTGGATTAAGTCTGTGCCTCGGAGTACCGAGATATAGCGGTCCGTGCCAAGGTCAATTCTGATCCCACACGTATATTCACAAATACATTAATATCGCTCGAGCTCCCCACCATAATTCACGCAACACATACAGCGAAAAAATTCCTCTTGCCTCTGTGCCGTCACGCATACCTACCATTAGCGGCTACGTCACATTTCGTGAATGTGTGCGGCGCGGCACCGCTCCCGAGGAGCGCGTTGCGATGGATCAAAAATGACTCCGGCGCGGCACGGTTCTCGGAGGGTTAAGCCTGTACTCAATACTACAACGATAGAAATGTGTTCTGCAACTGTGAAATTTCACAGAATTCGGAGTATCAATAATTGTGCAACGGGTCCGGGGTTATTAAAGGGATGAGACGCAATTTGAACGATAATGTTCGATCGTCGGAAAATTTTCTAGAAAATTCTGGCCGGTGCCAGCCGCCAGGTGCCGGTAAACAATAATAACTGCTATAAATTGTTACCGCCCGCCGGAATAATTAATATCGACTTCGTGGACAATCTGAGCAATGCGCGTAACCCCAGGGCGACCGCGGATTCGTCTGCTCCCCTATTACCGCATTCGTATGTAGTAAATAGTTCTCGAGGATGTACATATATGCCTCGCAAATTGTTTTCAGATTGTTCTGTTGCGAACAAACCACGGTCGCATACGAGGCAAACGCTAAAGCCATTAAACCCATTTGCGATTGCGACCGTGTGCCACGTGATGCGTATAATTTAACCGCGGTATTCGGCCCTTCTTTCCTGTCCCGACTGTTCCGTCCCGCGTTATGAAAAATAACACACAGCCACACCGTGAAAAAGTTAAGAATTGATAGAACGCGTCCCACACCGAAGGAGACACGCCCTGCCCTGCCCCCTGTCCCCTGCCCCCCGTCCCCCGTCCTCCGACTCCCGTTCGCCATTTAACTGGAAGTTAACAATTCATGGAACCCTTTACATAGCAAGTTTCCTGCCTTGCCCTGTTTCTAGGTCCATTGTTATTTGCTATATTGTTCCGTGTTTCATGCTCGAAATATTTTATACAGTGTCCTCGACCACAAGAGAAACATTAAAAACTCTCTCTTTATTTCGGTTCTAGATTCTTCCCTCCCCTCCCCGTCCATTTCCCCGTTTTCTTGATACACAAGCATTCAACTAAGTTATGTCGCAAGACACAAGTAAGCGGATAAAAGATCCGAGGAATAGAAATTTCAATGCGACGGTACGACTCTTGCGGAACCAGAGACGCGAAACAGAAAGATAAAAATATGACCACGGTGAAACGAGCACGAACACGCAGAAGAAAAATAGAGAAATAAATCTACCGGTACAGGAAAGAATAATATCCTTGGTAATAAATAATTCTTCATCGACGTACAACGAACGGTTCCAAGAAACCGATCGTTTCTTGGCGGTGCAATTGCGGAACACGCGGCGCGGCGCAGCGTCAGCAATTGTTGAGGGTCCAATTTTATTCCACGCCGTTGCAATTAATTTATCCCGGCAACCGAGGCTGCTGCCACACAGGTGTAAAAGTTAATACCTGACGCGCGTTCGCGCTCGGGCTGCCGACGAAACGAATAATTCCATTACGTTCGTAATTCAGGGTTGGCCGAAACAACGCGGCTGAAATTACGTCTCGCGTGTAGGATATTAAAATACCGAATCCGCGCAATTGTTTCCGGGCCGCAGTAATTCTTGCGGCGGACCACATGTTACCATATTATTCTTGAAAATTATCTTTCTGCCGTCCCCACGCCCGCCTCTTGCCAGAAGCCATCTGGTCGTTAAGGAGGCAGGATCAAAGTGTAATTTCTTAGGTGACTTCATTCGTCACATTTCTTCACGTCAAAATACTGAAGATCGTATGAACCGTGCGAGCGTTTTATTCCATTTTGTAAGCGCTACCAATTTTTTACACGAATATTTTCTGACTTGTTTCGCTTTATATCCCTGAAAGCCTTCCAGCTGTCTACAGGACCATGTTGGCAGACTTGGCGCGTTAAAAAAAATATACTTACGATTCACACGGGTTCTTGGCGTTTTCTTCTCCCTGGCAGACGCTATCAATTTTCTTCTCCATTCAAAATGGTTCCCGGTATCGCGTCACCGACGATTGTCCCCTCTTTTCAAAACAACCTCTATATCGCAAGACGTTGCGTTCTTTCTATTTTTCAAAGGGAAGCTGCTGACGTCTGGCTGCAAGACGGAAATACGGAGCTCTATCCGGCCGTATTATATTAGACGTTCCAGTGTCTGTGACACGCGTATTTATAAAGAACGAACAACGGTGATCGACTATGAATCGAGACCGGGAAGTTCTGTTCGCGGTGTATTCACGACGGTAGTTGCCAAGTTCTCCGCTTAACGACAACACCCACTAAGCAATTAATTTCTGTTTATGCTGTCCGTGGTTCGTGCCGAGGATATTTTTCTGTCGATATCGAACAAAGGACTCGGCCAATTGTGGCGGTTTGCTTATTCAGAGGCAGAAAGTATACATTTCCAGTAATACGTCTAAGCGACGACACAATGTGCCGGTGTCACGCACAATTTCAATGTAGGCTGAAACAATGACTTCGGGCAAGACAAAGTTGCGTCCGTGTGGCTGACTAATTGCTGCTTATACCGCCAGATCCTTGAAACACAAACGTAGACAAGAAATATTTTACACTGCGGTCACAAAATTTCTAGTATCGCCAAAGGAACGTAAACAGTCGCTTTAATCAGGTTTACGCCTGGCGCGTTAAGCGCATCGGCGTGGCGCGGCGAGAGATCCGTGCATGCTCGCAAGAACTGGCTGTTAGAACGCTCGTAACGCAGCGCGCCGTCGCCATTAACAATTGTCTCATCGCCTGTCAGCCCCTTGAGAGGTCCTTGCCCTCATCTGCAACCGTATCGCATCCATTTTAAAGTGGATTACGGTCGTTCGTCGAAGGGACTCAGCTGCGACGCGTCTCCTGTTTAATGCACGACAAACAGCGAATCCCGCCGCGATTACCGCGCGATTCTCGTTCGCCTAAAATCCGTCTCGTTGCACACTTATTCGAACACGCGAGCCCTTCTACGAATAGTCGATTTCGCGTTTCGAAATGGGTATATCGCCGAGAACGTGCTCGGCAGTAAAATTGATCGCCGTGCGGGGCGTTGCAGCGCTCGTAATGCACTTTTCGAACCGCTACTTTGAGAGAGCACGACCTGTAATTTGTTTATACACGGTCCTTTGTCGGCGTCGTCGGGAGAGCACGGAAACGAGAACGGAATTACGGATATTTCGTCGGTCCGTGAATGATCCTCGTCGGAAAAGAAAAACGGAGAAGTTTCTCTAAGAATTCCGGCGCGTTTCGTGAATCGCCCTTGCGTTCCAACCCGAGAATTTATTTAACAGAACAAGGACCCAGCCTCGCCTCTCCCGGAAAACCCGTGGATTTCATTCATTCGGAGACTATTATATTTACATGCTTCAGAGGAAACCGCACCGAGCATCGTTTTAACTTTCCTTGTTGGTACTGACCCCTTTATACTCATTCCTGTGCAACACGTTAAATTGACAATGAACCGGCTTCAATGTTGCAAATATGGTGAGTACCATTAATTTGAAACAGTGAAGTAGTTAGAAGAATCGAAGAGAGTTACAAGATATTACTTCTCAGACCTTAGAAATTACAGAAAGAAAGAAATTTCTAAATGGTTCCTATTTCTTGCAACAGATGCAGAACATTTTTATTTTGCATGGAACAACGCAGTCTAATTAGGAACTTTCCTATATTCAAAAGTATCTTTTTACCTCGAGAGATCGAATAATGTAAATTTTCCCTTGATAGCGGAGTTGAAACGAGTCTAGAAATTATTTTCGAAGCTCCGGAATGGTAAAAATAATATCGCGTTGAAGGGTTGACGTGTGAGATGGATTTTCCAGCCAGAGACGCGGCTAAATATCGTTTTGTTTCGTTTTTTCGGTTTCATTTATCGCGGTCGCTGACGACCGACGAGTGTTTGCATTAAAACTTAACGAAAATTTCGAGCGGAACCAGTCGGTTTCCGTTTGAACGGTAGATTTATGATGCCATGCAAATGCCGGCTATAGTTTAAAGCTTAAAATTTACATAGGGACGTAATTTTCAGCAGCACGTGACCGCTCGCCCCCCGGAGATATATTATTCCTCATGTTTCGGTAAAGCCGTTGCATGAAAACGTAAACAAATCAAAGACGTGGAATCAGCGAATTTAGTATATGGCCTGCAGGGACGCATTAAAATTCTTCGGGTCTCTCGCTGCGGTTGTCGGCGTTATTCCGATAATAGCCTTCATATGTTCTAACATTTAACGACTCAATCTGCACATGAAAATTTCATGCATATTCCTGTAAAGAAATTGTGCGATTCTTTTGGTAAAAGTTACTTATGGGTTATGGGATGACCCGACACAGTATCAATTATATTCGAGTAGCCGCGCTGTTTGGTTCGGAATATTTAAAATTTGGCAGATGTGCACATGGTTTCGTGACTTACCGTATCTCGTTTCGGCATCTGACCACAGAACGGTGGCTCGCGAGCATGCAGTTCGACGAGTGCTGGCTGGGGCCAAACAACACCTCGAAACTGCGCGATCGAGAGAGGGTCGCGTCGAGGCTGGTATTTTTCTCTCGCGCGAGTTCTTTTGCCATGCTGGCCGAGTGGAAAGGGGTTCGCCGAGTAATAGGAACCGACACCGGTGCCCGGGTCTACGTTCGATTTGGATTAACGCCAGCATCGACATTAGTCTTTGGCTTCGCGTCCGAACGAGGAATAAATTGGAAAAGAGCTTATCGCGTGACGCTCGCTCTGCGTCCGCGTTAATCTTGGACTGGTCCGGTCGGTTATCCGCGTGGCACAGCGACTTTCAGTCGAGAACGTTGCGAGCGACGTCCATTCCGGTAATGTTCTCTGAATTATTCCGTCTACGGTCTTTTCACGCACGTAGACAGTACACCAAGGCGGTACTCTGGTCTAGACCCTCGAAAAAGAATTCTGCGTGTGCGAATTCTGTGTGCGCGTGTGTTTTCATGTTTTGCTTTCGTTTTCAGATTGTTAGCTGGTGTCCTACAGTTTGAGACAGCCTGTACAAACGACGAGGTGACCAGGGAGGGTGCGAGGGTACGTCCGGAAAATAAGGGCAAATGGAGTATCGCGCAAGACATAAACATCTATCACGTCGGCAATGTACATCAGATAGTCATGAAAGGCGGAACGACCGAACGCCTCGCCGCGCCGCGCCGCGCCGTGACGAACGTTTTTTATGCGTCCCTCGTCTCGCTCCCACGCATTAGCGTTTCCTATCCGCACCCTGTCCCACCAACCCTTTCGCGACGTCACCTCAACATTCACACGTGCCGCGGCAGCTCACACAGATAGATTGCTCGTTTATTACGTCGTCGCGGCGTTAAATCTAGCGAGGGCCACGCGGAAGTGTATGACAAGGTGATTAACGATCTAATTAGATGGCACGACGGTAGGAAACGAAAGATTACGAGAGATTAATTCGAGGCTGCAGGATGACAGTGGATACACGGAAATGTTCCTGTGAACGTTGGACGTCGAACTTTATTTCGTCCCTTGAAATATGAATCCCGTCCCTCCCGGATCTACCAAATGTACGATCCACCGGAGGATTGCTCGCCTTTTTCTTTTTTATTACGCTCTCTCGACGGACTATCTCTCTCTCTCTCTCCCAGTAATTCTTTTAAATGAGAAGGTAACATGTGCGAGGGAACACCCCGGTACCGCGGTGTTTTACAACGCCGCGAGATTGTGAAGTTTATACGGCAGTGTGTAAAATGAAACGTCACTGAAGTATTCTTGAGTAACCACGCCACTTGCCGCAGGCTACACATTCATCCTCTTCAAGGATCCCCGTCCCCGTACACGTGTGTGTACATTTAATTTTAGCTTGATGTTAAAGCTGAATGATCGCGTACGTGCACAGTATTTATTCGCCAAGCTCGGAATTATTTTCACCCCTTTTATGTTTTTCGAGTTAAACTACACGCTGAAATTACATCGAAATCTCGGTAGCTTTATAATTCGGGGTCACATCATCCTCAAATCGCTTCAAGTGGGTTACTAAAAGAATACGAAGATTTTGTGTGAACAGGGTGTGTTTAAATTCAACTAAACCGACGAGAAAAGATCGCAGGATAAAATGGTGATTGTATCGCAGATTAGATGAGTTTTAGTTGAAGGTTTAGGTGAAGATACATAGCATCATCTCCGTAAAGAAATGCGAATCGACTTATAACTGAACGTAATACTTTGGGCCGATATCGAAGCTCCATTCATCTTTCCCCGGCGATTCCGCAATTATTGCTCCAATCACGGCGGAGCATGCGCTCGAGCCAGTCAAAGTATTTCCTTATTAATATCGTTCCGGCATTGATCCAATATCCTTGTTGGATCGAGGTGGTGCGGAGAGGGGAGCGTCAAATAAAGCACATCGAAAAGAAAGAGCGATTTCGCATCGAGGCAAAAAGTAGAACAAGGTGAATAACGAACAGAGACTGAATGCCAGCCACGGGTAAACTTTTCTCTCTCCCCGAGGAGAGGTTGAAACTAGAGAGAGACCCTTTTCTCGCATCGTTCGCCGATAACCGAACTCGTCGAGGCCAGATAAATAGAAGTTCGAGACCAGCCGCCCATTCGCGTGCCACCCCCGCGACGTCCTTCGAATATCGAACAATTTTACCGAGCCAGTCCACGCTCCCAACCCTCTGCCAACCCCCTGCTAACTCTCTCTCTCTCTTTCTCTTTTGCCATCGCTGCTAATATCGTTCAAAGTTTCCTTTCCCCCGAAATTTACAGGCATTAAATCGTTTCAAAGAGCGGCGGGAATAAAACTTAGGAGATCCGTGGAAGCAACCCCTTTTCACGCCACCGTTCCACCCCGCCCGGCGTGGAAGATACCGTCTCGAGAACGACTTTTCTCCCGGCTAACGAGCGATTTCGACGAGCGTCGATTTTCGACCGGGGCCTTCGGCTTAAACGCGCTTTTACGCGAAAGTTCGCTGGACCGTGAATGCGAGCGAGAGACTGGGTCCATTTTATACCGCGTCTTTTGTATCACCGCTTGGATCGTTAGAAAAGTCTCCTCTGGGTCCCTCTCGCTCTCCCACTCTCTCTCTCTCTCTCTCTCTCTCTCTCTCTCTCTCTCTCTCTCTCTCTCTCTCTC
>CM052250.1:341808-650193 GCA_028455795.1 Lasioglossum marginatum
TCTCTCTCTCTCTCTCTCTCTCTCTCTCTCTCTCTCTATCTCTCCCCATGATCTCTTCTTTGCACTCTTCTCCCCTTTTTCTCTTTCTCTTTCGTTTTTTTGTGCTCGTTCCATTTTCCAACGGGTCCGCACCTACGCGAGAACCCCTGAAAAGGAATCGAAGCGCGCTGGAACCAAAACTCGATGCAATGATCGCCGGGATATTGGACCAGAACTTTATCTTGTGAGCCGAACGATTCGAGGAGTTTCCGCTCGATTTGAAAGTGGCCCCGTTGAATGGGAATTTGAGTTATACGCCGTGTCTCGGGATAAAAGGAAGCTCTCCCGATCTCCTGTTCCAACCGGAACGGGAACGGATTAAAATTTTGATACGTTTCACTCTCGCGCGTCTCCTCTCGCGAGAGAGGCTCCATCACGATCTCGCTCGCGGCTTTTTCAACCGAGAAGGACCGTTCGCCTAGGGAATTGGATCTAGGTCCTCCCGTTTCTCTCGTTCTCTTTGGCCGAGAACTTCCCCCATAAGCAGATCGTTCGTGGGAATTCATGGTTTTGCCGAGGACAGGATGTAAAATTTGAAACGACCCGCCGCTTTACGACAACCACTCCGCGTTAAACGGAGCGATATTATTTTTAACAATATCCTAGGGCGGCCCTGCTTCTCGGCCGACAGCACTCGTAAAAAGGGCGGCGTCTTTGTGCGAGTCGGGAAACAGCGTAATTGCTATGAATAATTACCGCGTACACGGCGCGCGAACCGCTTCCCAAGATTTCCTCGGCTGAAATGAGTAAAATATTAGGGTCGGAGACGTCGCGTCGTCCGCCAACAAGTCGTATAATTACACGTGTTTTTACACACATCGGGGCTCGCCTGAGAAATTAAACCGACCGTGATGGAGCCTGGCGGAATTAATTGGTTGAAATTATTAAGTGGACTTGATGAATCAGCCGGCAAACACCTGCGATGCCGTCCTGGACGTACAGGTACGTGTTCTTCTTAGATCTTGATATCATTCTCAGAGAAATTATTCTCGTAAGATCCAGGAAGAATATTTACCACTATTTAGCGCGATTGCGACAACGTAACATTTTCTACCTAGAAAATTTTCTACATCAATTGCAGGTGATAATTAACCGACTTTTATTATAAACGCGTGACAAAAAGTGTATAGTAAAGCTTGGTGAAGCAAGTATTCCATTGCAATCACTTCTAGCTTGTACAAATGGGAATTAAAGATGATACGACTTGTGGACGGTAAAGCTTGGAGAAAAAAGAATTCTATCGCAATCATTTCCAGCTTATAAAAGTGAGAACTGAGGATGATGTGGACTCTATAAATATTTCTCTATGTCTCCACCGCAGCAAAGTAGAGCAAGGCGAGGACCAAGGCAAGTGTTTTCGCAGTTTCTCTCGATTATCGCGTTCGAGCGTGGCTTCTATTGAACTTCGGTTCACGCAAGTGCGACAAAAGTATCCTTCGCGTGATATCGACCGGTTCGAGAAGGATAGAAGGGGAAGATAAAAGGAGGATGGGGCACAATTAATCGCAGCTTCTTCGGTAGGACTCTTATCGGATCCCACGGGTCTTGGTCACGACGCAGCACAAAACTTTCCGACCGCAATATTGGCGTGAACGATTACAGCGCATTGACGTCACGTTCGTTAAGACCCAACACGTCATTGCACACACTGTAATGGCTGAGTGGATAATCTTCGGCGAAGAATGTCGTTTCTTCGATTTTGCCGGTCGAACGAGCGCGTTACACTCGAAAAACTGGGTCGGGAAACTTCCAATTATATTTCCGCGCGTGTCTGTCATTATCGGGATCTTCGATTGTTTATTTTCCCCTTATCCGATGGATAATGACATCGAAAAGTTTCTCGGTGGGGATGGACCGAGAGAAATTGTACATTCACGCTCACGAAAGTTCGCGATTCGTGAGAAAAAAGAACAAGATAAAGGGGGATGATCCAATTTAACGCCGAGTGTCTCTTTAATATTGCCGTTTCCGTTCGACTGCGGATATCGACTTGGAAAAATAGGGATACAGAAGAGAGCACACAAACATGGCTCTCGGCTCTTTAAATAATCCAGCTTTACTTCTGTACGAATAAATGAATCGAAACTGGGTTTAATTGCCGAAGCTCGATGAAATCTGGCAAACATCCCGATGAGAGGAAATTATTAGCAACCGAGAGGGACATTGCAACTTTTAGAGAAATTCAGCAGCACGAATTGGTCGGTCATACATTCATTGGTCGATCATTGAAATCATCGATAACACATGTGCCACATGCCGGCCATGTTTGTACAGCGATAAGCAACACATTGTATATGTTTGTAAAACACAGTTTTTAGGTATAATCGGTAGTACGAATCAATGATATATAAATCCGACCGAAATGAAAATCGTAGACAACACAAGAAGAAATACGGAGTATCGATCAGCGACAGTGTACAGAACGAGAGGCAGCACACCGTAAAAGACAGTCACGAAGGGAGCACAATATCGAGCAGCGGCGCTAAGTGGAAACGGCTCGCCACTGATCAGCCCCGTCGTCTCTGGGAGCGGCAGCGGAAAAAGGGAGCAAGGAATACACGCCGGGAAGAGTTAAGTACCGGCATTTTTAGCCCCCTGATCGACCAGTTAAGTAACGAGCATCGTCGTAACACCGGCAAACGTTAACGAAACAATACCATTACCGAGTTAACGGCCGCTCCTCGAGGAAAAACTGGTGCCGGTAACAATGAATTCCGGCGTTCACGAGTGTATCGAACGATCCCGTCGATGCGGAGCGAGCTCGACGGGATTGCCGGGGGAGCGGCTCGATTTGCATATCGATTAACATATTAACGGTAGAGAGCGGGCCGGAGCGGAATAAAACCGACGGAAACGTTAACGCGTTACCGAGGAACTTGCGAGGGAGAAGCTGGTAACGGTGCTGTAGTCGTTGAAGAAATCAAACGACGCCGTGGGACCGGAGCGGTTCCGGACCGTCGTCGTATCGACGGTCAACGGTTGTAGCCATCGATACCGGGCTCTCGAAACTTTTGCCCGGTGTACTTAAAACAAATTAACGCCGTTAATTCCCCTAGGCGGTCCTAGGGCGCCGCGAAACAGAGACAGCGAGTCCGAGGAACCGGCCGCGGCCGGGCCGTCTCGAACGGAAAAAGGACAGCGGGACGGACGCGACGGTGAAATAAAACGAGCTGAATTTATATTCGCGCTGATAGCAACCGAACTGAGAAACTGCTCGACCAGCAAGCTAGCGCCGGCCCAAGCCAATTACATTCACTTGCTCGATCTTCTTCTTCTTCCGCTTCTTCTTCTTCTTCTTCTTCCGCAGCTTCCTACTCCTCCTCTTCGGCCGCCGTTAGACCCTCTTTACTCGAACCTGTTCTTTTTACCAGACCTCGCTCCGTCGCGATATCTTCTCCTCTAATTCGCAGCCGCGTCTTCTTTCTTATCCCAACGCCAGCCGTTCTCTTCTTTGTCCACGGCACAGACCCGCCTCTCTTTGACGGCGGACCCGCGTTTTTGCCGATCTACCCTGCCGGACTCGCGCAACGACCAAAGCTACCGGACCTGCGGCCGGACGGGTCCAAGCTCCCCGCTTCGCCTCGTTCTCGTTTAGGTACACTAATTGCGGTCAATTAGCCCGACTTCGAGGAAAAGAGAGACGCTTTGAGTGCACACGGACGCGTCTTATTTGTTAATACCCTCCGGGAAACGCGGTAACGTAATCCATTAGGTTCGCTAAGGGCCCCGCAGCTTCCGCGAACATCCTCTAACAGCGAATTTCATTCGAGTGCTGATGATAATGCCGCTCCCGGAACCCGGAAAGTAATTCGACTTGAATGTTCGCAAATAATTGTATGGATTAACCCGTTTTTCGATGAGTCTGCAATTTCCAATGCTTGTATCTCGTTAGGATATTATCCATGCAATGTTCGTTATGTTTTGTGCATTTTATACGTCTGACTTAATGATACGACTGACACAGAAAACTGGAAATAAGGGAGGACAAAGTTGCATACCTGAAATAAGGTGCGCCTAGCAAGTGAAAACGATGAGTCGGGCCATGATTGTTCGTTCGCCGTGTATTTCTGGTCCCTCGTCGCGCGTTATGAGCAATCCATCGAATTCCAGGGCACGACGCGAAACATATTCCGTGTTTGACGACGCGAGACCGCTTACGCAACACGCTATATCCGTTCCACGTGCCCGGAGAGCAAGACACGAGCTCGTTCGGCGAAGAACACGACTGACTCTCGTCGACGAGGCTAGATCTCGCGTTTGTCAGAAGGTTATTCCCGGCGCGGTAAAACGTGCGTGTTGCGAGTGTGTGAGTAAATCGCAATCTCAAAGACAGCATTGACAGCTGCATCGGCGCTCGTGCACCCGGAGCTCACGAACTGCATTACTGTGAGCGAGAAGCGCACTCGTGAATCCTCCTTCGGAGAGGGAGAGAGAGAGAGAGAGAGAGAGAAAGAGAGGAGCGCGACGATTTCCAACCCCCGTTGTTTTGCTCGAATCCTCGGATGTACCGTCCTTTCACCCTCTGTCCTCTCTTTTTTGTCCCCTTTCTCTCTTTCTCTATCTTCGTAAAGATTTAACCGGTGAGTCGATTCCGATCCGATTCGACTCGATTCGATCTTCCATATAAATCGCGTTGGAAATTACGTTTAGAAGAAAGCAAATATTGGAAAGAGTCGGGGAACGAGCCGGGGCTAGGATTATAGGGAATGTGACAGTGGAAAGATAAATGAAGATCTAAGCTGGAAATTGAACCGCGGAAGAAGGAAGCCGTCCCGGTATTTGTTTTGGGCCGAGGAGGGAGAGGGAATAATGGAAAGCCGTCGGTGCCGCGATCGGTCGACGGAAAGAATTTAATATAAAATACCGTGATAGGGAATCATCCATCTGTAAACACGCCCTCGCGGCCGGAACGCCTCAATCTCGCCCCGGTAAACAGTTCGAAATGAATCGTATTTATTCGAGGCTTTCCATTATTGGTCAGGAGCGGCGGATATCGCCGCGGATATAACGAGCTTCTTTTCTATGCGACCGCAAACTGGCTCGTTACTTACTACAGCCGCCCCTGCGCTGCGCTTTATAGATAAAACTGCCATAGGCGAACGAAATTGTGAAAGAACTTTGCCTTGCGATGTGTGGTTAACTAGAGATGTGCGAGAACCCGATAGTCGGGACGGGTCGCGACGACTTCTGGATTCTCGAATATATATCGGGATTCTTGAGAATAAAATTTTCGACCTGTCGCGCGTCGCGACCCGACATTTTCGGGTTCTCGCACACTGCTAAAATCTAGCGATTTAGGGGCTTCAAGAATACAGTATTTCATCGAGAAGAGCATGCTAGCAAAATATAATTGTCGGTGCCACCAAACAAACAACGTACGGGAACTCGCGAGTTAAAGCAAGAAGCGGGTTAACAAAGAGAAACTGCAAGAACGGGGAGTATTTTGTTACGAGGAATACGTTACGACGCAAAGTTCGCGAAATCTGTAGCTGAACTTCTCGCCGCAGTGTACCTCGCCCGCTCTCCGCAGAGTCCTGTTATAATTCACAGAAACGGCGGCCGGTGTACCGTTCGCAAATACGAGACGATACGATCGACGCGAGTGGACCAACATAAATTAATATCGATATGGAAGAACAATATAATGGTGTTCGAATGGAAGCTCCGTTGTTCACGCACAATTTTCCCCGCTGATTAAATTCTTGCCTCGCGGATCGAGCGCCCGCCTTTCCGCCGATCCTTGCCGGCAAACGCGGCCTCGTCCTTTTATCATGCACCTTTGACAGGTTGCACGGCTCCGGAGCGAGGCGCAATTTCCATCCGGGCAATTCGACGCTAATTCCTCGCATTTTAGTATGAAGAGGGGCCCCGGCTACATTCCGCGAGAGCTTGCAGGGGTCATCGAATGTTTCCGATCGACGATAATTGATTCCACGGCCGATGGTTCTACCAGAGGCGGGGGAGGGCGGCCGACTGCGTATTCCATCGAAAATATTTTATCTATCGCGTTCGATGTAATCGAGGAAAATGAAGTTTTCACTCGGTATTCGAGGCCGGCTCGGAATAAAATTCCACGCAATTGAATCCCGATCGGAAGCCGAGCGGGCGCGTACCGCGGGAGTTTTATTGGGCCGTTCTGGCCTCTTAAATAGCTGGCAAACGTTGATTGTTAATGACCCGCCGGTCGTCATCGACGTAACGAGCCGGAATGCTCTTCGCGAGCACAAAGATGATCGCGAGCGGCACGCGAAGTGAGCAGAAACGCGCTCGCTTATCGCCGGACCGGGTAATCGGACTTATTCTAACATAAGAAATTCCATTCGGTAGCTGGGACGCTAACGCCGCTCACGCCGTTGTCCCCGGAATCGCGGCAATTTGGCAACGGAGTACTCGCATCAGCGAAGTTGTTATAGTTTCAGCTATTACCGACGAGAGGCAGAGTGTGTGTGTGAGAGAGAGAGAGAAGCGGAGAGGAGAGAACGCGATTGCGCGTTGCGCGGCTCCACGAACGGGAAATGGAAACATGATCGGATTAGCAGAGTGTTATACTGGAATGGGCGCGCCGATACTCGATCCAGTAAACAGGTCGATGACGCCTCGCAGGCTGCCGAGACGAGCGAGGAAATAAAGTTCGACCGGTGCGTAAATCATCGCGGCAGACGGCAGTTTTTACTCCGGCTACGAAATTGATCGCAGTAAACATTTTTTCCCACCATTGTCTCGCTATAACACGGCTTTTATCGTTTCTCGATACTTCCTCCTCGAGTCGATGAAAATTCCGAATTCCCCGAGGATTTAACGGCTTCTGGAGAAAAGCAGTTAAAACTGTCGAGATGATCGAAGACGATCAAGAATGCTCGAGATTATTCCTGGTTGTCGAGTGTTCTCGTAATGTTCAAGAAAAGCTTCGGTGCTTCGGTAGAAAATCAATTACCGCAGTCTGGGTTGGGTCTTAATTAAGATCAAGGTTAGCTCGGATTAAATTTAAGTTAGACCACAGCCAGGGTAAGTCTAAATTTATGTTAGGTGTCTGGAGACACTGTGGTTGATCACTGCCTGGTCTGGGTCAGATCTTTGCTGTGCTCGAATTACATTTCGGTCGGATCCTCGCTTGATCTTGATCTTAGAATTAGACG
Source organism: Lasioglossum marginatum (assembly GCA_028455795.1). Taxonomy (NCBI): domain Eukaryota; kingdom Metazoa; phylum Arthropoda; class Insecta; order Hymenoptera; family Halictidae; genus Lasioglossum; species Lasioglossum marginatum. The sequence goes on from CM052250.1 coordinate 348,984, forward strand.
TGCGTTGAGTTCGTGTTGTATCTCTGTTAGATCTCGGCTCAAATTGAAGCGAAACCTGATTTGGATTTCTGTTAAGTCTCTTCAAGTTGCATTTAGACGAGGTGTACGTTAGATATCTCCTAACGTACAAGTTGGATATTCTGAGAGCGACAATGGAATTTCTTTGAAGCGTTTGTCGAGTTGAAAGAGGTTCCTGGTAAAATTCTCTTGAATTTAGCTAGAGCTGGATAAAGCGTTAACAGGATTAGAGCCACGGGTTATGTTTTATGCAGATGAAGCATCTGTTCGGGGAGAGGTGAAACGGGAAGTGGAACTGACGCAAGTTCCGGGAGATATCGAACCTTAAATCCTGGGAAATGCGAAGTACAAGGAAAAGATCGACGTTGAAGCTGAAGCACACAGGACGGCTCGTAGCTGCCGTTCCGCTGCGACGCGAGGATCAGCGTCGAAAAGAGAAAGGATTTCCGGATCGTCGCGTTGCATACAGAGCGACCTATTTTGTTTAGTCGATTTGAAATGTGGGTCGCGAAAGGTTGCAGAGATCGGTGCTCTTTCCCGAAATCCTCTGTGGATCCTTTGTCTGTCACGGTCCGGGCCAGATATTTTTCGTTTCACGGCGACTTACCCCGAATATTTTAATCGTCCGCGTTCGTCCCTTGCTTTAGAAACAGTATTTCCAGTTCGAAGCATTCCGCCGAGCTCCAAATATTTCAAACATTCTACCGAGTTGTTCTCTTCTTGACAGATCGTTACAATATTTTCAAAAATCGCACGGGACCTCGGGAAATTCATTATTCAAACGAGCGGTGCACGGGCGCGTGTCCTCAAAAGCATTCTTAAGAATCGTTCGAGGGCTCAGTTAATTAACATCCTTGTTAAGCGCAGAATGCGTATTTCGCTGCTCAAAAGCTGTCTCTTTGCAACGGCGCGGCGTTCTAATTAGGAAACCCCGACCTGGGTTTTCGCTTCTTATTCACGGGAATATCATCTTTCCGTGTCCTTGTATTCAAAAGACTCGTCAAGAAACTTCTGTCTTTCTCAAATGGCTGGAAGTTACTCTAGCCGTGCACTCGGGACCGAGAGGCATTAGCACTCGAAAGGGAGCCGAGCAAGACGATACGCTATCCCCGCGACAGGGTTCAATCGAGATGTATGCACATTTATTTCGCGCCGCCTCGTCATCGGCACCGGCGCGGTAGAAAAATTGCAAGAAAAGGCCCGAGAGGTTCTGCCTCGAGGACTGAAACGAGTTTATCCGTTCCGGTTCGGAAGAAGTCCGGAGACCGGAAGACAAAGCGCGAGACGACGTTCGGTGCTGCGAAGGATCACGCCGCGCCGCGCTGCCGTGGAATCGAGTTTGCATGACATTTAGGTTGGTCGCGTTGCATAACTCTTTGACTCCGGGTCCGATTCCGGGAGAGTCGGTTAGCCTCGCCCTGGGGCCCCTCCTTCTACCTAGCTGGGAATATCTACCGGGAAACGAGGGCCAAAAGAGACTCGGCGAAAGAAAAGGGGACAGAAGCATGGGTGGAGACAAAGGCCAGGAACGATGAAAGCAAGGCCAGCACGCTCCGTCAGGAAGACCATTTTCTGGTTGCCGTCCCGTATCCGTGTATGCTACTGGAGAAGAAAAGCCAAAAGAAGTCGAAGAAGAAGAAGAGCAAAGTTGTTCGACTGCATTAGAATTTTAAATTGACACGATCGTCCGCCATATCCGATGCGGACCGCGGCGGCGACCGAGATACGCGGTGGCTAGATGCAGACAGTGGAATAGGTCCGTACCTAGTCAGATGCCTGTAAGAAACTGCTCGCCGGTTTCGCCGGTTTCGCCGGGCGTGCTCCTTCCCATTGTGCACGCGTAATAACATGTGAATAGAACGCGTGATTCGTAATGTCGCCGGCGATAACGCTGACGCTGTTACCCGCGACGATAATGGCCGCGCGATAACGCTGATAACAGCGACAGTGAAGGATGAAACTGCGCGGCGCGTCGCGTCGGCACTTTGATCTATCTTTCGGATCGCTTGATTCTCGAGGCGATTTACCGTTCCGAAACGAGGGCAGTTTGTTAGAGCACCGACGGGTCCAGAATTTAAGTAGTACGTCACTCGAGGCCCAAAAAATCAAACAGACGCGTAGGAAACATTGCTTAGACAGTGTCCAAGCGTGTTTCCATATTTGATTAGAAATCACCGTGAGCTCATCCGGGTGACAACATTCACCCGCGTGAATCTCCCCAGGTCTCTATAATTCCGACTACCGCGCAGATGTTGCGTCAACATACATATGTACGTACACGGAACACGTCTGGCTGGGATTCGGTTGACAAGCGTGGATCCATCGATCCTGGATCACCGAACGGTGTCAGGCGATCAGCCAGGTCCGTTTAAGTCGAATCGTGCCGCATTCCTCCTCGCGAGTCTCGCCCTCCTACAAGTCATCGCCCCGCGATTTCTGAACCTCTCGAGCTCGACACGTGATTCCGTCATCGATTGTGTCTCCTATATCTGGCGTCGATGTCTTCACGGAATTCCTCGCGCGATTTCTCTTCGATTCCTCGACGAAATCACGCGTCTCCCGTGATTTCCGATTGCCATTTCGGAAAGAAAAGGGACGATCTAGTTACGTTACGTTGCGGTCGTTATTTAAATAGCTCAGAGAGAAGAGAAGAGAAAGAGAGAGGAACGAGAGCCTCGGTTCGGCCAACACTACGTCGCTTTTTTTTCTGTGCCTCACTTGATTTACCTTCAGAACAGCTCTCTTGACGATTAACGCAATAACCAGGGCCCGACCTTGTTCCGGCGAAAGCGTCGAGATTTCCCCGCGAACGAACCAACGAAAGCGAAGAGAGAGGAGAGAGAGAGAGGGTGCAAAAAAAATGGTCGACGTGCTTCGGTGCACTCGAAGGTGCATTATCGTGATTCGTATTACCCCGGCGATGTTTTTATCGTTTCTGAGGCGGGAAACACGCCGATTCACGATGCGGCCCTCTATGTCTCCAGCGATTTCATTAAAAATCGTCAACGCCCGCGCTACTGCATATTAATGCCGGGTTTCCGCGGTGATTCTTTCATGGAAACGCTCCCCAGTGCGACGGCAACACACGGCCGCCGTGAATGCGCTGTTCCGCCGCGAGGACGTGTCCTCTTTGTGCCATCGAGTGGCTCGCGTTGCGAAACCCACCCGATCCCGAGCTTGTTTCGTGTCCCAGCGCTTTCTATTTAGAGTGTCGAGATTGACTGTCGCCTATCGATTCCCGCGCCAGCTCTGTCCTCTCCTTTTTCGGGCTCTTTGCACCGGCTACTCTTAATTCTTTTGATCTCCGCTTTTTCCGCGCCTGCGACAATCGAATCCGCACTGACGCCACTAATTCCCCCACTGCGATCATTCGCGAAAGAGAAAAACGTACAGGAGTATCAAAAATAACGATGTAGATCAAGTTCGAGAAAAAGAGTATCGATAAACTAATATCGCAGGGAGCCCTATACTACCTCGAGCGTGCCCGAAACAATAATTTCCACTTTACCCCGAACAGTCACATTTCCCGAATTCGTCCGAAACTCTAGAACTTATTCCCCTATTCGTGGAAACGACGGGAATCACCTTCGGATCTCGTAAGCCAACGATTCTAGAATTCGGTGGGTACCTTAAAATACGCAATCCCCGTTGCCTTTTTTCGAGAATGCGCGAAACAAATATCCCTTGGTCGGAAGGCGGGATAAAGCGTCTCCCGTCCGATGCGTGTGGAAAAAATCCGCAGGAGCGTTTACATTGGTATTCAATGGCCGCGATTGAACCGAGGGCTTTCGTCGGGGGACGGGGAAACTCACCGAAACGAAATCCAGGATCGGCCGTGAGACCCACGAATCCCTTGCAAAAATACGGATATATTTTATATCACTTTCGACCGCGCCCTGTCCCATCCTCCGCGTCCCTTATCGCAACCTCTGTCCGAGCAGTCGTACGGGAAAATTGGCCCTACGGTTTCACGGTTGAACCCGAGGGTCCTAAGTCTTAATTAGGAATGCGAACGAGCGGGCAAAACGCGCGGATACGACGGAAAAAATATTGAAACCCACGTCTGCTTAGAAAATCTCCGTCGCGATAAATTCGTAGAGAATAGCGGAGCCATAAATCAAACCCTCTGTATTGTACGCAACCCCGGGTCACCCTTTTCATATAATCTTTCCAATCTCTCCTTTCCTCCACTTACTTCCTCGCTTCCTTCAAGATGTCCTCGCATTATACGAAATAAACTGAACCCTTTCACCGCGCTTTAAATATTCTAAGTTTTGAACTTCCTGTCGTCGTGGTTCATTAGCTGCGGAGATGCTCTACAGCTCTGGACAGCTTGAATAATCTGGCTTGTTGTTTCCGAGGCGCTTTGAATACATTTTTCGCATATTTGCACATTCGCATACACGAGCGAGTCTCCGGGTTTTTTACACTTCAGCCTCGAGAGAAATGAGTAAAATGCTATAAATCCTTCAACAGTAACAACAATTTCAATTGTTAATCCAACACGACATATCATTCAGCCGATCATAATCGTAAAGCAACTCCCATAAATTCTGTCTAATGGGGCATATATGACCTATTAGCAGTTGAGCTGGTCATATCTGTCGGAATTGGAGGTGCACTATTTCCGTTAATAATTTCCGAAAACTGTGCGGCTGACCAAGGAATTCAAATACACATACATAATCCCTCGGGCTGAGGAAAATGAAATTAATCTCGCTGGAGAGATTAGTATTCGAAGAATGATCGAACGACTGAAAATTCGCTTTGCCACAACTTTTTAGAGCTCCTGTAAACGCTCGAGGTTTACAAAGTTTCCGACGCGAATTTCTTCGCATTATTTTTAGAAGTAGTTAATAAAGCCCTCTCATCCCTCGGAGACACATTTCCCGGAGAAAAAGGGCTCGGCATCCGTGAAATCTCGTTTACCCGCGAATCCATCTTGTCAATTATTGAGATTCGATCGGTGCTGACGAAGACGCCCGGATTCTTCAGCGTGGACGCGATCCGTCCCCCGGCGAATTTACATTTAATATCGGCCAGGAGCAATATCGTGGTTGCAGGCGCGGTTATAATGCGGATATCGGAATTCGGTGGAACCCTTTCGGTCCGCGATATGCGACAAAATTGCGTTCGCCCTGTGATGTGGTCATAGCATTCGAGAATTTTGTCGAGGAATTCCAATTAGTCGGAACCAGTGACATTGACTCGGATCGATCTCTCGACTGGTGCCAGTCCCGGCGCGTTGCCGAATTTAAATACCTTCTAAGACTACCGAAATGTCCTTTGCTCATCACGCCCCACCGTCGAAACTTATACCGCACGAAATCTCTAATGTAAACCAAGTTAAGACTGCAATTGGACTCCCAAGGGTTGACTTACTTTTCCCCGTGAACATTGCCGAACTCGACGAAAAGATAACACCGAAGTTTCTTTCGCGAAAATCGCAAAGTCCACCAGATTTAAAAGAATAAAACTGCTGTTCGCCAAGAGTGTACTCCCTTCGACAGCGTTTCTGACTCCGTAGGATTCCTCGCGATACATACTCAAGTTCAAATTGAGCTTCGTTCGACAAGAGAATTTTTCGAGATTAACTTTCTTCTAACTCTAAGGCTACAAGTATAATCGTCAGCTGAAAAATGTCGATTCTGTTTTATCCGAACAGAAAGAAACAAGATTTTGCAAGATTCAAAGAATAAAATGGATGGGTATGGAATTATGAACGCAACACAGTTGGTACAATGAAATTGCAAAGCAGAATGGGTGATGTATACCGGAGGATCCGTTCAGCGACTATTTCTGAGGCGGGCGCAATAATGGTCCCGCTTGAAAGGCAGAGGACATTAGAAAAATATATTTTCCGCGAACAAAGTGCAGGTATCTGAACGAATTCCATTTATCCAGAGGCAGAAAGGAGGGTCCGTATTTTCAATCGGTAGCGTGTATATCCTGGTCTCGCAGTCGATTTATAGATCGACGAGCGAGTGAGCCCGGGGGCGTTCGATGTATCCGCGCGTAACGTCAACGATGCGTCGGAATCCTCTTTCACAGCGACACAACTTACACCTGGAGTCCCGTAACGCTGTTAATTGTGCGTTTAATGGAGTTCCACGAGGCTGTGGATCTTCTGTCCGCAAATGAGGGGTGAACGAACCCTCTCGTTTCAGTAGGCGAGCCGACAACGCGATGCCGAAGCCCTCGAATTTCTCATCGCGAACACGATTCGAGATGTTCGATCGACAAAAAAGAATTATTCGCGGGTCGTTGCGCCGAAAATTCGAATGCGTGGCTCGTTCTCGGAACGTTGACAAATTGATGGAAACGATTTGATTAACTTCTCGACGATACCGTATCCGGATCGATTCGCCCTTAGCTTGGATGCACGTTTGCAACGTCGCACAGTGTGCCTGCGAACCATGAAAGACTGGCCAAACGTCAATTTTTCAAGTGTAACCCTCTAGCACTCGAGTGGTGACTCAGAGTCACCACTAAAAATTGCTATACCATTATTCAAAATATTGTTTACATTATTAAATATGTTGATATCTAATGAATTACTAAATATCTAAGTATTGTATGAGGTATTAGATCAATTTCATATCTATAAAAAGAAAGAAATCATATTAAATGGAATTATTCTAGTTAGGAAGAAATGTTTAATTTTCGATTTAAAATACATAGCTCCGAGTGCAAAGGGTTAAGATATTTAAGAAATTCTTTCGCGCCGCGCCGCGCCGCGCTATCGGACGCACGCGCGCAGCCTCGATATCGCATCTCGTGCCGATGGTGAGTCGAGATCGATGCGAAATTAACGTGCCGCTAGCCCGACATCAGGCGCAACGTCTCTTTGGTGGCGCATCTTTTGTTTTTATTGCACCGGGAACCTTATTACCATATCCTGAGTTTGTACTATCAGACTCGAACAACCGAGATCCATACTCGTTATAATGAGGTCATCTTTGTGCCGCGGATCGGATACGATAGTCGAGACTCGTAAGAGTAAAATAAGACGTTTGTACAATAACAATTTCGTTGTTAAAAGCATCGTTACCGATCCAAATATAATGCCTCAAAAAGTTACTCGGATCACGAGTCTGGCTAATGCTGGTTAGTTTCACTAGTTCTAGATCCTCTTATAACACAGACACATTTTCAGCATTGTAAGAATTTTTTCAGCTACGCTATATTATTTGTTAAAGGATAGTCGAAGGTTCGAAGCGACGTTTTGTTCACGCGATAATATTCGCTTGGAAACGATCTCGATTAGCTCGTCGTATTTCAAACGGCGCGGCGTCTACTTCAGCTGCTTTCCTGCGTGATATCTGATCCCGCCTGATGTGACATCGTACCGGGACACTATGTACACCTGCATAAGCTGCGAGAGGCAACCGCTCGTGTTGTACTACGCACACGTTCCCAGTGGCTCGAGTACAGTACACATAATATCGGAATGATGCGACGTACGAACGCTTCGCTAACGAAGGTCTCCTTCTCTGTGACCACTCGCAGCGATGGGCACGAACGAAACCGTACACGAAACCAGATATCGTTTCGCTAAACCCTCACTTTCAATCCAAAACTAGGAGCGACACATCTCCACAAACCTGGTCGTAATTCCTTGGTCCGTCAACTAAAACATTAATCGTAGCAACATTTTCTTGAGCCACTTTATTCTATTCGAAAGAAATTTCTAAAATCAGGAGGTCGGCAAGAGAAAACAATCCGAGGATAATTAGATTGGTATTCTTAAATCATTTAAACCTTTCTAGTGTTTTAACACTAAACCTATCACGAGGGGTTAAATGACCTATTTTAGATTTTTTATTTGACAATTATTGAAATTGTGAAGGTGTTTTCGTGGGAATTTATTGAACATATTTTTTCACTCCAATGTATAAATCGCAGAAAATATAAATTAATTTAATCTTGTTATTTTTATAATACTATACATATCAGTCACTTTTGACGGTCGGTAGGTTTAGTGTTAAATTGCATCCACGCACGAGATTTTTCAGATCGTCTGATCGGATCCAGGCCGTCGCTGGTTGGAAACCAGCATCATCGGTGTCCTCCTTTCGGTGCGAGGCGACAGTGGATAAGGGTTGTGCGCGCGTAAACGCGGCAAAATCGCGTGCATGCACGCCGGATGTTCGACGAAGGGGGCGAGAGAAAGGGGCGTGTGGGGGTTGCTAGAGCAGGGTTTTGCGAGGGAGTGTGGACGTGGTGTGCAAGGGTCGCGGCGGATAGCACCGGTCTAGAGGAGAGAGGAAGCGACGGGATCGACATTACGAATTCCGCGTGTTCTACCCGTCGCCTATATTCCGGCTGCGTTCCATTTATGAATACATAACGAAGTCCCGAGGAAAACTGAGTTGGACGTGGATCCTGCGCTGTAGCCGAGTTAGCGGGACCGGCGGATGATGGCGGGGCTGTAAATAAAGGTGTTAGTAGCCGGCCGTCAACGACTTCTTCCGTTTCCTCCGCTCCTCCGCCACGGAGAATTGTGGCTTTGTCCCTTTCGCGGCGTTGTCGTTTGCCCGGCTCCGAGGAAACGCTCGCCTCCGATTCTGGGACGTTCTACTGGGAACTCTCACTACCAAACTGGATTCAGAGGTCGTTAGTCCATAGTTTCGAAACATACAAACATCCGAGACCAAAGATATCTAGAGGTCCTTTAGTTTTTAATCGACTCGAGGGATCTGCTCAACTTGACGCTTGACCTACCGAGCATAAAAAATGACTCACGTGTATTTCTTCCTAAGAATGACAAGATTGAATTTATTTACAATAGATAGGGGATTAACTAGGGGACAAAGACCAGCAGCTTTCTTTTGCCAAAGACTTCGGCACAGCGCCAGCGCACCGTTCCGAAGATTCAGATTTTTCGAAGCAGTTTCAAGAAGCCGAGAAATCTCGCGATTCAATTAACGCGTTGGCCGAGCGTCGCGTGCACGGTGTCCTGCGGCTGGCTGTTTTTTCAAAGGCGAAATAATATTTTCGCGAGAAGATATTTGCCAACCTGTTCGGATGTAAACGTCCGAAGCGGGTAGTGTCGTGGGGGAAAGCCGACGGCTGAGCCGATGCAAATGACAGAGCGAGGCCCCGGGAATATTATTCTTTAATATCGAATGGGATATTGAATTCCGCGGGGCGGTCGATGAAAAATTAGCCGGGGCTGACTGCGGAATCGCTGCGGCTCTGCGGAGACCGACCGCGTTTCCGCGATGCGGTCGAGATTAAACCGCGAGAGAGAGAGAGAGAGAGAGAGGAAGGGAGCGAGATCGAGCCTTTATATCGCTGCTAATTCAGTTAATACGGCGTCGTTATCATGCCCAGGAGACGCGATACGGCCGGTGCGCGTGCATCGGGCTACTGCACACCGAGGACCGAGTGCAGTACCGTGCACAGAAGTGCATCCGTTATGCTCGGCCACCACGCCGCGCCGCGCCGCGTCGCGCCTTGCTCGCCCGATAAGAACGCGAAAAGTTCGCGCCTTTTCACGACCACTTTCCTGCATGCGAATGAGATACTCGGTTTAATGAAAGCGATCCTTTATCCGGACGCCACGCCACGAGCCGCGAGGGCGGCGAACGTCTTTCGGCATGTGCCCGGCCAGATAAGCGCGGAATGCTTTAAAGGGGATGAAACATGCAGATTAGAACCCGGCGGATATTAAAGTCTCCGATCCCGACGCCGGAACAGAATCTCATTCATAAATACGACGATTCGAACCACCGGATTCCAAGCAGTTTTTGTAATTCGCTATACTGGAAATTGCATTCGGTTTTCGCGAGCGGAGCCGCGTGGTCGCCGCGAAAGTACCGCGATTTCGAACACGCGGCAACCGGCGTAACGACAATATTTTGGTACGATCCAATCTTCCGCAGTGTAGTGTCGCGATCAGGTGGATGGAAAATATCCCGTTTGTGCGGACGCCAGGTGGTCCGTTCGGCCTCTATACAGAATCCTGGGACGTGTGTACAGCCTGGGTGCACGTGCACGGGACTTTCGGGCCGGTGTCTGTACGTCTTTATAGGCGGGAGCAGCGTTTCTCAATCCGATTCGACGAGGCCGGAAACCACCTGAGTTCCTCATCGAAAGCTCTCGGAATACTTTTACGAGACTCCCGATGCACGAGGATTTATTGGTTCGGTTTTGTAGGGTGCTTGTCGGTCTACGATCCTCGTGAAACCCCCAGTGCCAATAGTTACGAGCCGGTTCTCTGAATATTTCACAATCAACCGTAGCGCAAAACCATGGCAAAGGAAGTGGTAAAACGATCATTGGCTTTTTTTTCGCCATTCTTCCACCGTTGCGCTGCTGGAAGTTAGGGAAGATTCTTTGTTCTCTTTATCGGCCCGTTCTCCGTTTCAAAATGTAGAAATCCATTGTGTGTGTGTGTGTGTTTGTGTCAAGTTCGCGAATCCGGAACGGTGCTGCCGTCATCGGTGATAGTGGGACGGGGCAAACTTCGGGGCTAGCCTAATTTCGCTGGCTCGTTGCCGATCGCGAGCATGATCTCGCATCCAGCAGCTAGCTACGTCCGAAAGTTTGAGAAACGCTGACCTCGGTCCGGCTACTAACCATCTGGCGCGACGGCGGTTTTCCGTTTCGCCGTGATTCCAGCCACTTCTTCTGTTCGAAAGTCCGGGAACCGAGTCGGCACTTGTCCGGTAAATTCACCGAAAAAAGTTTGTCGGAGAAATATGATTCGGTTCACGTTCGGCACGGACCCCAGGCGGCACGAAGAGAACGTTCTCTCGCCCATCGCCCATCGCCCATCGTCCATCGCCCACGGGATCCTTCTTCCTCTTCTTCTACCGCCAACACACCCATCCGCTACGTTCCGTCGATACTTCATTACGATCGTAGCTCGGACATAATATCCGAAACGTGTTCCATCGGTTCGGGGGCCGAGAGATGTTTCTTTTACGAAGTTTTGCGCGGAGCCTGCCGCTCCTGAGAGGTTTGCGACCCTTCGGACGCACGTGAGAAAGAGGAAATATAATGGCCTATAGTCGGCGCCACCCCCTCCATCCCCCACAGACGAATCAACATTTCCAGCGGACAATTTCAGCGTTATCTCGAGCGCGAACCGCACCCTTTGTGTCGCTTATGGATCCTGAAATCCTTTCCACAGGAGCGCGCCACCCGCCGCTCGTGCTTGCTCGATCCACGGTCATCTATTTGCCCGGGAATCTGCAGAAAATTCAGATACAATTTCGTTTTTTCTTTTAAGAATTTTAGTAACCTGAAAACTATTATTAAAATGAAAACATATTCGTTCTGTCATGAATGCATAAAATCCGTTCCAGTGATAACGATGCGGTCACATTATCCATCGCACACTAACAGTATATACATTTTTCGTATTATGTGTCGAATAATTTCATCGCTAGACTACCTGGTACGTCACCGTGTATATCACTTTTGTATAAAACGCACCCAATTAACGATACGTGCGCCGTGCCACGCCGCTTCGAAGTAACAGGTGGAATAAGCACGTACTTGGTCGGACAAGCGTACCGCGTGCTTTTAAAGTTCTTGATTCGCGCGAGCTAATGGTTCGGCCAGTTTATCAACGATTTGCGTACGCGGTCGGAACGATGATCATTGCGACCGCTCGAAATCTATTTAGAGGGAGAGAAACTGGGGAAACAGCAACGCGGAGATAGAAGTAATCAACTTTGCCCGGAGACTTATCAGCGGCACTTGACTGTCCCATCGAGTTAATGGCGGGCAAACTATGGTGCAAGTTCGCTAACAACAAGCCGAAAATGAACGCGCGGCGTGGCGTGCGCGAATCGTTACGAAAATTCGTCCCTCTCCACGCGCGAAACTTGGCCCATTCAAAGCTCGATTAATCCGCGACACTTCAATTTCACACCGCTTAAATTGCACGGACGAGGGAAGTTGTACACACCGAACGAGTGGGAATTAGGTTCGTTTCCAGCGATCCCTGTCATCGGATCTGTCAAACGCAGCTCGGGGATCCGTTTCTAATCTACGACCGAACGAAAATACCAAGTTTACGGTTTCCCTGTTGGGAGCTGTCGAAAAACATGGATTTGTGTGGACTTGCGTGGTGTGCACCGCGCCGCGCCGCGACGGACCGATATATAGCGAAAGCGATGCGCATTGATCCCTTCGAAACGAAGCGGTCAGGTATTTTCCTTTGACGTCGGGCGAAAGCGACCGCTGAAAAGCAAGTCGTTAGCTCCGGTAAGCTCTCTGGACATCAGTCCGCGAGCTGGCAGCTGGCTCCAACGAAAATAATCAACGCTTTTCGAGACTTATCAACGGTACGTGACTGCGGCAGCAAGTCGATGTTGGCTTCATTACCGATAGATTTCAGCGAGTCGCGTGTATGCATGCGCGCGGGCATGGAGATCGTTGTAGTGGCCCGAGCAAAAACCGGTGAGGTAATTCGCGGTGGCCAGGATATCCAGGCCGGCTGGGTATTATTTTTCATGGGTAGTTCTTTGTACGCTCCACGCTCGACCCTCAGTCTCCACCCTCCACCCTCTCGCATCCAATCTTCCTCGTGCAACCAGTCCACGCCAACTCTTTGCTCGCGGATCCGGTTGACCGCGTGCACGTTTGACATTTGTCATCCGAGATGCCTTTGTTCCGGCGCGAAACAGACTACCCCGCTCTCTCGACCATCTCGCAATTCCACGTAACAATTTTCCACCGGCACCTTATTTCATCCACCGTGTCCCTATCGTACGCTATTCCCTATTCTTTCCGAGCTTTGTACGTGGGTCAGCGATATTGTAAAAAGAGGATTCTGACGTTGGATCGGACAAGTAGAAAAAGACGGCTTTCTGTTCGACAGGATGCCACAGTATCATCAAAAGGCGATCGGTGTGTTTGTTGGATCAGTTGAAACGAGATCACCTTTGATCGGACGAGGAAATAATGTTGACCGAGAATCGATTCGGTTGCATAAAATATGGAATGATTTTTGCACTGGCATTCGGTTAGTAGAAGCGAGTAATATATACGCGTACAGGTAGAAAATGCTCTTTACAGACATGTCGCGAAACACAATTATTTCCTAAACGGAACAGCACGGTAACACCAAATGACAATCGTTGCACTTGCGCTAGCGTACGTTCAAACAAATAGAACAAGATAACCTTTGGACAGACGAGACCCCAACAAAAACTGACGTCTGTCGAGTTAGTAGAATAGGTGGTTCGCTGAACGGACAAGTGGAACGCCAGCCTCTTTGGTCGGGCAAGTAGCTTATCTATAGATCTGGAATAAGTAGAATGAGCACATGCTTTGTCAGACTGCCTTATCTTCTTGACAAGAGGAGGAGAGTTATTCCGACCGCAACGGTGGTAGACTGAACCGTGTAGCCAACGGTACGCGTCCATAACTAATGGGTCAGACGATGATGTACGACGCCGGTTGTCAGCGGTCCAAGGAACTGATCCAGAATTTCGACAGTCCGCGGCCCATTACATCAATCAGCGGTGTAAACACGCGTGTAGGTTCTCCGGCGTGTCGATAATTTCTACGCGTTCGCGCCCTGACAGTCGTGGGCGTCTAAAACAGAGCCAAGCGAGAGAGAGAGAGAGAGAGAGAGAGAGAGGCCGACCCTTCGGGGTGTAACGAGTCGATCAAACGTCGCCGACCGGATCCCCTTCTAACTCTGAAGAGATTCGATCTTCGTCACGTAGCGGAGGCCAGCTATAGCGATCGGACAAGGAACGAGGCTACTCGGCCTCGAAGACGACAACTGGCCCAGGCCCGACACTTGACCTAGCCCGAACAGTCCAAGTTATCAGAGGGGCTACAATACCCTGCAGACAAGCTGCGTTCGGGCTCGAGACGCGTTTCAGTTACCGCACGGTCCACCGATCGATACTTGATCGACCTTAATGGGGTATGCTGATTGGTGGCTAGCGTCTGGTGCCTGACTAAATGTTGCCTGACTCTGTGATTGTTCCTCCAGCTGCATTATATCCGTCCAGCGACGACATCTGCACGAATGATTCTAATGGAAACGCCGCGCCGCGATGGTCCGCTCACATTCTTCCACGACCGGCTGCCTCGCAATGCCACTGTCTAACTGTTGATCGAAACTTCATTGGACGGTAATTCACGGTGTCGGCGATGCAACGGTGGCGTCGTGCATGAAGGCCTCAAGGCAAAACATGGTAGTTTGGTCGCCGCGCTGCGCCACGTCACTGAACAGAAACGGAAATTCTAATAAGCGCCGCGTCAAAGACACAAACTCATCGTCAACCTCTTCCGCGACAACGTCTCCATCTCCCTTTCTCTCGCTCTGTCACCCTTTCTTTCTGGCTTTCACTCCGAGAGAATTCCAAAATAACTAATTAAATATTCTACTTTCCTCATTAAGGGAAGTTTGATTATGCCGGCCGAGAGAAAGCCGCGGCCCGAGGAACTTGGTTCATCACCCGCGCGCAACCGACATAATAATTCTTGGCGAAATGAAGAGGAAATCCGCGGAGACCGTGCGGCCAGTAAGTAACGGTCGGTGGGCGGCCGTCTTAATTTCTTCCGCCATCTTCCTTCTGCACGACGCCAGGACCGTGCCCAACTTCCGAGGCCCCCATCTACATCTTGTCTTTCATCTTACATGAGGTTAATTACATTTTTATGAGACTCCATCCCTCTTATTTAACGATTCCCCGTTACAGCCGAGTTTCACCGCGAGCCCGCCGGGAGGAGAACGCTTCTGCCGTGAACAGTACCTCCTTTCAACCTTTTCTTCCGCGTTGTATCGTTGCCCGATTTTCCGCCTCAACTCGAATTTTTCGTCAGCTCTGCCATTCTCCTACATTCTTTCTCGACCACTCCTTTGTAACCTCGATGTACTTGTTTCTCCATGAAATTCGCGGAGGATTTTCCATCTTGTTTTCAAAGTGCAAGGAATATTCGTCCTTCGACCAACCAGTTTCTAAACTGTATGGATCACTGGATTTTGATAAAACCATGAACAAATAGGCAGTTCTATCATAGAACTAAGTACAATCGAATAAGGACTACCTATGTTCTCGCCAAGTGGAATAGAACGCTGTGTAGTTCGACCAGGTGGAATAGCACTATGTATAGCGAGCCCGAATAAAACAGAACGTCCTACATCCCAGACAAAGTGTACGGTCTGTCCAAGTAGTATAGATCTATGACTAGCCACAGACGAGCAGAACGAGCCATGGTCGCACCAAGTGGAATAGGATGGTCTACGATCAGACCAAGTGAAATAAATGAGCTACAGTTTGGAAGGTGAAAAGACGGGATCTCGACGAGAAGCAAAAGTTAAAGAGCGAAGGTGTTACAATTTTCATTTCCTTCCTCGAAGAGTGATTTCCCGAATCACGGTTAAAGTGGAATCGACAGATGGTCGTTTTTATTTCAACCCGGCGCGGTGTGCAGGGGCAGTCAAACACTCGGAAATACGTTCGACATACAGCGTTGAGCATAGCCGAGATTTTGCTTAGTTGTATGAAATACTCATAGTAAAATATTATTATTATTATACAATATTATTATTATAAGCTAAATTAGTCTAGAGCTAATCCAATTTCTACGCGGATTGTATCGCAGAAAGATAATTCCGTGACATTTGAATATTAAATCCGGTGAGCGATGCTTCAAAGGGTATTTATTAAACAATTCGTTTGCTCGATAAGCGAGTCGATATTGCACGCGGAAATAGCAGAGTCGGCCGAACGGCGAAATTAACGATTACATATTTTATCCGTGAATGACACTCGTCAATGGGACGAGAGGCGGGGTGGGTTTTCACGGCCAATGATTTTTATTGCTTCACGGCTCGGAGGAATCGTATGAAGTTGCCGGCTCATTGGTCCGATCGATGACACTCCTTTATGGCGGACCGGCTTTGTCGCGAACTTTTGTAAGCAAATCGATTCAGCCGGTGAAAGACTCGAACCCTGCGTCGGACCGGTCGGCTTTGCATAAACGTTCCAGGCCTCGGCACAGGAGAACCTCGGAGTCTGGGAAACGTTGACCGCAGCCTGATCGAATCACCGCTCTATGAAATTCTACAAACGATCGCAAGAATTCGAGACGCAGCAGTCCCGATCGTCCAATTATCAGCCAAGAGAATCGAAGATCGTCGTTAGGGGGCGCGACAAAATTTCACTAGCGAAATATTCACGGACCCATTAGTAAACATTTCTTCTTGAACATGTTCCTCGCCTTTCTCTCGAAAGTACGGGGAGCCAACGGGAATGATAAAAACGGCCTTGAATTACTTTAAGGAAATTCCGTCTAATCGTATAAATCTTGTCGGAACGGCGCTCGACTAACGAGTAACCCGATATCCGTTCTGGGATCTAGTGTCTGGTCTCGTCGTTGGATCCATGATTCAATAAGGAGTACTCTGTTCACCGTCCCTGTCCCCGAACCCCGCCCACTATCCACCGCCGGCAACTTTGTTTAAGTCCCACAGGGTCGGCCGCGATAACCTTCGGGATAAGATACTTCCATCGAATAAGTATTTCACCCACGACCGGACGATAAGGACCGTCCTTCCGCTCTTACTTCTTGCCTAAGCCCGGCCAATAAATCGCATTAAACGCGAGACACTCGGAGATACCTTCGTCATTGTACCGCTAATTCGCTGAGATGATCTAAGATGGTTCGCACCTGCAGACTATGCAGAAAGATCTTCAATCATTTGCTGTGGCATAACTTCCCAGATATTTTAGACTTGCATTAGACCTAGAACAATCCTGGTTAGTTTCTAGATAGTTCGGAGTAGGTTTGATTAGGTTTGAGACAGGTTAGGGCAACGAATGTATCTATTTAAGCCAGAGCATTGTATATCGCGTTGTTTCCACTGGAATGTAAGCGAATCTATTTGGGTCACTGTTCCAAAAATCTCCCATTTGCAGTATTCAGTAAATATTCTGCCGAACGACTGCGCCCGCGCCGCGGTGTGATAACAGCGCGGAATAGCAAGTCGCTGAAACTCCGGCGACTGTAAAAAGTAATTTCCCGAAAATGGCGGATCTCGGACGCGACTGCTGAACACGATAGTTGATCAACGCTCGTGCGCAATTAGCTGCGCGATCGTAAACAGGATTTGCCTCTTTGCAGTTTACCCGGGGCCATTTTAATTTCGTGCCATTACCGGTATTTCATTTTCTCATTACGCCCACTGCAGTGCTGATTAAATTATGAGTGCGCGTTCCGCGTTGGTGAAAACAGTGGCGTTCGGTGAATTTCGCTCGGAGGATGGGGACAGAAAAATGCCGGAGCATCGCGGACGAGACGAACGGGACGCTGTACAAAGAGTGCGGAGAAACAAAAGAAACACCGAGAGAAAAAACAATGGAATAAGGCAAATGGAAGAGAAAAAGAAGGAGACGAGAAGGGGTAAGATAGAGAAAAAGAGAGATGCGGGAGAACGAACGAATTGAGAATGCGGAGGGAATAGAGAAACAGAGACCTGCCGACAATGGCGGCGAAGGGTAAGATAAACTAGAATTATCTAAGAAGAAAGGGGGAAAGTTGGAAGCGAAATAGAAAGGGGATCAAAGAGATTGTAGTGCGGCCGGTGGGCGGACGTGGATGAAAGGGAGAAGGACAGGGAGAGAGAGAGAGAAAGAGCGAGGAGAGTGGCGCACATCGGTGGATGTACGTTTCCTGAGTGTCATCGGGACGGCGGAGATTTAAATTGTGCCGGCAACAAAATGGAAATGAGGGTTGTAGAATGGAAAATGGAAGGCGGTATAAAATAGAGAGAGGGTCGAGCTCTCTCTCTCTCTCTCTCTCTCTCTCTTTCTCTCTCGCCCCGTTTCTCTCTTCGGGGATGGTACAACGGTCGGCGTTGCCCGCAGGACTCACCTCCGCGGCGAATAATAGTCGGCGGATGCGGCTGTTGTTCCATTTTTGAGTTCGCAACCATTCGTGTGCCCTTGTTTACGCGGCCGTTCGCCTTTCTCCCTCGACAACAGGCGGAACGGGAAGGACGGAGAGAAAAAAAAGAGAGAGCGAAACACAAGAGAGTGCCACCGTCTGCGAGACGTAGCTGTCGCACGCGTACCAACGCGAAACGGAACGCAACGGAACTGGAAACGGATATGCGGTACACGTGCACACACGCACCAATTCCGGGGGAATATGTTTCAACCTGGCTGATGAATATTCACGTAAATAAGGTTGCGTTCTAACGAGAGCCAGGTTAATGTAAATCCGGTGCAGGTGTAGCCGCCCCGAGAATATGTATGGACTCTGTGTTTAAAAGTACTGGCTCCCCTCGATACCCTAAACCAACCCGCTTACACCACGCTAATTCTATCACGGCCTACGAAACGTTTCCCTCGACAATCCTCGACCATCCTCGAGCGGTAAAGAAAAATTACTTTGTCGAGGAGAAACTACGTAAAAAGGCTGAAACTTCATAGCGTCTAAAGTGCCGGTCGACTCGAATGTTTCTAATTTTTCCAACATTGTCCGCTCGAGTTTTCCGGAAGCACCGCCGTCGGCAAGAAGTGTTTGGACGCGGTCGGTGGAAATACCGTGAGCGAAGAAGATCGAAGCGACGAGCGCGAGCGGTGTTAATTCAATTCCAGAATTCAATTAAGCGGGTTTCCTGTCTCGCCGAGGCCGCTATTATATTTCTTTTCCGACACGTTTCTGGCAGGCAACTGGGACGCAAACCGGCCCGATAAAACGCAAATGGTTTCACTCGGACTGGGGGGATCGGAGAACGACGACGACTACGACGACGCCGTTTTCGCTGGAATCGCAGTTCTCGCCTCGTCGAAATGGATTTAAAAAATAATACCCAGAAAACGGACGCGTCGCGGGCCGCGGGCCGGGTATATCGTTTGTTTCCGCGTGGAGTGGAGTGCCGGGAGCGCTGCAGCCGACGCTTGAAGGAGATATAAAGATCCCGGGCAGCATAGAATTCGCGATTTTCTTCCGCGCAGATGGTACGAAATGATCCTTTTCACTTCGCGTTATATACTGCAGCCACTCTTCGCTTGCCTTGTCCGCGTCGAAAAAATCTAGACAGGGCATATTTTGTTGTCGAACTACGAGCGCCGTAGATTCCTCCATGTGCAATTTCACCCTACGGAAATTTTCTGCTTGTCCTTGGTATTACCGAGAACGGGGAAATTTTCGATGGTGATTATTCGAAATTTTTTAACAAGGTACGATCGAATTCGATCGTCCAGAGGAAAGTAGTCCAGAGGAAAGTAGTTCGTGTCGGTTCCTCGACCCTAATTTAACCCAGTGACCGCTGGGGTTGCAGTCTGCTTGCTTTTTACTTCTAACTTTTATTGTCCCGCGATCAGGCAGGAATCTGCTTTACGCGATGAACAATCGATCTTTGAGTTCCCATAGTTTCCATGAGAGGGAACGTGACGTCAAAGAGGCCCTGGGGTCGACAAACCACCCTTGAATAATCTATAATGCGATTTATAGGATCTCTTTTGTAGGGATGATTCTGTCTGGTTCCGAGTCTTGTGCGCTGAACTCTGGTCAAGATATATCACACAGATATAGTACCTGATACCAAATAGAAATGCTTAGTAATATATAATAATAAAGATAATATGTTGAATAATGATATATAGCTATATTTAATGGCACCCAGGAGTCAATGGGGTTAAGAAGATCGGTTTGAATGCATAAATTGACACATTTGGAAAAAAATCCATGGTGTAAGAGGAGGATCTGATACTAAAAGATCAGGTCTATCGATTGTCACTTTTCAGGGGTAGTTACCCAGGCTCGAGAGACAGAGATTTCGCTCGTAGAACATGAATAGTGAAGAATATCGCGAATCAATGGAACGTCCTCGAGGACGATGGGCTTTGCATAAGGACGGGTCCGATAATCTGGTCTACCATCGGTGGCGCGTTTACGGTGCGACTTCCGTGGGCCAGCAATCTGGTTCCATTTCCTCGACGGACGTACCCGACACCCTGGAGATTCGTATTCGAAAGTAAATGCGCCCTCTTCGCCCTTCCTCCAGGCCGCTTAGTTAGTCGGAGAGCCGCTACGATCCTGAGGGTGCTCGCAATTCCATCGTTTCTAGCTCCCTTCCGGCCAGTCCAATAGCCGGACTCTCGCAAATAGGCTCTTGTCCGACCACCGCGCACCGGCGGGCTCTAATTCCTGGGGATTTTGAAATGTGATACGTAGGAAATCGGCGCACCGCTAATACCTTATGCCTCTCGTTTACAAAGGACCGCGCGGAATTCATTGGGAAACTCGAAGATACAGCGCCATTGTCCCGACCTGACGCGGGTAATCGGCTATTCGATTCGGCAATTGATAGGTAAAAGGATTCCAGGAAGGTCGAATTTGATGTCGGGCCGCTGTTATTAATCATATAAATGCGCAACGTCGTTCGCTTCTCCTGGAATATCTTCGCCCAAACGTACACGGCGACCTAGTTTACGACCCATAGCTTCTTTGATCGCTTAAGAACAGACCAATTCGAGTTCATTTAGCGCCAATTCTGAGAATATTTAGAATATTTAGCGGCCACAATATCACTCGGACCTAATACCATCATACGATTTAACTTTTATGACCGCCAGCACACACGTGTCAGCGCATGAATAAGTTACTCGGTATAATACTCTTTTTCGGTATTGTATTCGCGTTTTCACATACGCGCCGTGCGGTGAATAATGTATAAACTAATTCTCGAAGTCTCGGCAGAATGTCAATAAAATACCAACGTTATTTAAAATTGAAGCGTGCATTTTTGTTTTCCCACTTTCGCGTTTTCCGATTCATAACGAGAAAACTGGGTTGGTATATTTTCGGATTTCCCGGGGGCTGCGGGTGCTTTCAAATATAACGACATTCAATTTTGATTCGCGGTTTAAACATGGTGACGTCGCGCCGATGCGCTAATGGATGCTAATCAATGCTACTTTTCGAGAATATAATCCAGAAATTTCTTCAAAACGAGATTCCACTTGACGATCATATAAACGTGCCTGTACTAGTGCCTATTCTCGAGTCTTCCAGCTTGATAGATCCATATTTAAGAAAGCCTGCGATTTCCGTAGACAAGACACTTTTTAACAAGCTCGCATTGCAACGTCGGAGACACAACATTCTATAATCGAGGTAGACGTCTCGGTCCCGGCGTATAAATTGTCAATTATCTTCACCGAAAGATCCCGCTTCCTTGAATCTCATATTCCTCCGTATGACGTTCGCGGAAAGGACAAAACGAAGCTGACAGCGGTCGAGGGAGATGGTCTGGTTGCCTTTGAGCGCTCGCAATCATATCCCCGATGCCGTTTTTCGTTCGCATAGCTATCAGCCGGTGCCCGTCGTCGCACAAACGTTTGCAGAAATTGCGAAAGCTACCGACCTGATGCAGACACAGCAACGAATAAGACGAGGGGAGGGGAGAATATACAAATGTCGGGTCTCTTATCCAACGGCGCGACCGTAATCTTCCGCGAGATAAACCAGCGTATCCGATGGCTACATTCTTCTTGGTTCTGCGCGTGTTCGGGCACCAACACCGGCCGGAGAGCCGGATGGTATTAGTGTTACGACCCCGCGGGACAATGGTCCGCGCGATAAATTAACAAATGAATTAAAAGCGCCGGGGATAGAAGCTGAACAATTGCGGTTTCGGTCGCGTTCGTTGGTCACGTACGCTGGAACGAGGCGACCGGCGACCTGGGATCTCGTAGAACCCCGGTCCCGGTGACTTGTTTCTTCTTTTATCAATTACCTCCGAACGAGTTTAGAGCGAGCCATGGGAAAACGAAGGGAAATACACCGTCAGATAAATTGACAAATGTTTATCTCGAAGGTTTACTTCTTTATCTCTAGCTATCTCTCTCTCTCTCTCTCAGTTTCGGTCTTGCAGTCCCGCGTTGGAGCACCAGCTAAATCTCGGTTAACTTCGGCGAATCCCGCGCACGGCAGAATTAAATGCATCGAACTTCCTCTAGATTTATTACAATGCCGGAGAATTACGATTCTTCCGAGTTAACTTCCCTCGGATCTTCACGGAACCCAGCGAAACGTCCGATGTTGTAACCGAACCCGGCGAGATTGAAATCGCTTGAGCTACGACTCCACCCTGTAAAGAAAGGATAATTAAAGGTCTTTTAATCCTTTATTGCAGCGGACGCCATAATTCTGCCGTTCGTCGCTGACGCGTTGACTCTGCCCGTGACGCTCGTCGTTGGAGATTCGATATTACACGCAGTTTTTCTCGCTGTAGATTTCTCTGCCTTGCCAAAATAATTTCCTTTCAACTCCCCGAGCTCTCGATTTTCCAGAACCGCGTATAAAGAACCGGATTGCCACGAACGTTCGCACCCTGAGTTCTCTGTAAGGCGGCCGTAACGGACAGGATTGTTTTTCGTTCGGTGAACGGGGGTCCCGTCGAGTTAATGAAATTTACTTCGCCGAGTGCGCTCACTCGCCGGATCGATCTCAGAATCGAGAACAGCGGGGGACGGCCTTGCAAAACAACGCGGACGTAATTGCCGTTACGATTCGGCGGACACAGGGGGCCCCGAGGCGAATTAGCAAATTAATTAAAAGCACTTGGCCGGGAATCCAAACAATCGTGGCCCGGGCCGACTGGACGGTTTTTCGGTCACGTAGTCGCTTCCTCTCGCATCCACCTTGCCGACCTCCGTTTCCATCAGCTCGGTCGGGTTTTCCTCTCGCGATTCTACACCGCACCGCTCTTACCCTCATCTCGAAACGCGCGCAGGCTTGGAGGCAGATGCGCTAAATAGCCCGCAGGGAAACCGAAACGCTCCGCTCCCGTCGCCATGAATGTAGCTCGAGGGTGCATTTTATGGGGTAACGTTCACCCACCCGACGACCTTTCCCCTGCAAGTTGACCCGGAACCCGTCTCTCGCTCTCAGATCAATCATCCGGACTCCTCGTTTACGAGCGCAAGATCACAGCCTCCCCGCCGATCGATCCTCCGTGGAATCTTCGGAGACGCTCAAGGCGAACCTTCGCCGACTCTCCTCTGGCCTTTGAACGAGCCCCGACTTCTTTTATGGGGTCCGAGTCGCGACGGTGAGAGCACATCCTTCTGAAAAATAGATTAAGTTGTTGAACGGTGCAGTAGTTTTGTACCACGTTTTCGGGAAGCGCTATGGCTGATTCGAGCCACCGTTGCATTCATGATTTGCATTTCGAGATCTACTGATCGTTACAGAGAATTCGTAAACTGTCTATATATTATTGAAACGAGCTGAAGAGATGAAAGACCCGTAAACAATAATTGCTGTAAGATGTGTTTAATCTGTGGATGTGTCCAACATCCACGTCAGGATTGGAGTAGCGAGAATAGTATGCGCCGTTTCAACTACTCACTGATATGGGTTTATATATTTCCTGCCTCTGTATAAACACCAGTCAGCTGTACATACGAGGAGTATAAGCAACCCCTCGACACGTGCGATCTACACCGACCGCGTGTGGTTTATGGTCAGTTGATCTACTACCATCCGAGATAAGCACTCCGTTCGTAAGACGTTACATCCATACAAATTTCTATTTAACCGTCGTGGGCTAATTTCGCCACCGAGACTTCACTCGTATTTCATCTTGTACGTACAAGTTATAATCCAGGATGCAAAAATGAAATCAAGCAAAGTACAAATTTCGCATACGTCTACAATGCATTGTAGAGGATTGAGTAAACGGGCAACAGGCAATTTAATATTACACAAACCAAGTTAATTTCCATCCCTCGTGCAGCCAATTTCAATCGAATCGAAACAACAGGTCATTAAACCAGCAATTACCCGAGCACGCGAAAGTAAATTTATCGATCGTAAACTGCAAATACATAGAATTATTCGAAGCAATGATTTAATAATCCCCGTAATATAATATATAACCGCGAATATTGTAGACCGATCATTTCCATGAAACAATTTCTATCCAAAGAAATTTCAGTTGAACAATGCTCTTCTCGCGATGGTCGAGCTCGATTTACCATGGGCACTGAACTCCTTTTTCCAACGCGCGATAAGCAGCTCCGCGGACAATTAAACAATTCTTAATTATTCGATGAAGATAACACGGTTACCGCTTGTTGTTCGCCCGGCGCGGCGCTTATCTGCCGAGACTAGGTGATAATGCACGACGGTCATTTTTAACGGTTAACGAGATCTTCTTCGTCGGAGTCTTGAAAAAAAGAAGTGGCGCGGAGTGGCGGAGAGAGGAGTAACAGAAGAAGAGGAAGAGGAACGAAGCGGAAAAAAGGAGAGAAAGACGGGAAATATTGTTTCGCGGACGGCTCCCTTGTTGTCCCGCGTTCACGAGGCTAAAAAGAGAACGATAAGAGCCGAAGAACTCTCTTATCTCGCTTGATATTCGCCGCCGACGCTCGTAATGCCGGGCATTCGGGATGTCTCAAGAATCTCCGCCCGTTCCTGGGCGAAATTTTTTCGCGTTCCCTTAACGGATGGTACGTCCGATAATGAAAAATAAATGCAGACAAAGGCGGCCGCACCACGTCGCGAGAAAACTCGAATGGAATCGATACGAATTCTCTGAACCGTGCAAGTTGCTCTGGTAGACGTTCCGGTAACCCCTTGCCCTAAACAAAATATATGAGGTACGTAGGTTATTCATCTATGTTAAACTGAAATGTCAGCGGTTGAGCAGTTGGATATCTAGTTCTGGTACCGGTTGGGACAGCTTGTGAAGAGCTTAGCAGTTGGAAAAACTATTTTGGGAGAGGAAATGCGAATCGAATTAGCTCGAGATTTTTCATATTTTCAGTAAAATTCGAGGACTGGAACAAACCTCTTGATCTGCTTGCTGGAATGTTGAAAAGGTTTGTCCTGATTACCGCTCGGTCCATTTTCATGGATTCGCGAGGGATTGTCGCGTAGATGAAGAAACTCCGCGAGGATCCCGATAAGGGATGACGAATGGACATCGCGAGATGTGAAAATTTAAGAAAAATTGCTCCAATTTAAGGGGTGGCGGTCGCAAAAAAGGAGGGTGAAGGAATCAGAGCAAAGCAGCCGAAGTTTTCCGGGGGTGTTAAGCGCGAGAGAGCGTTCTCCGAAATCGCGCGAGCAGAGGGATGGCCGACAAGCGCGAGGACGCATCGCATAATTTATGCGATCATAGATGTAATCGCATTTGAATATTCACAACTATGCGCGTCGCCGGAGCCGGTAACTTTATAATTACCAAGTAAATTACCTTCCCTCCAGACCTCTCGACGACCCTTCTTCCTCCTTCCAAACGAATCTTTTCCACCCCTTTCGCTCGGTCGCCGCCACGTACGGGGAATGGCGGAGGCACGAGGGGGTGGGAATTTATTGAAAATTAAGTCCGATTTTATCGCGCGGAAACTTTCCAATTCTCTACGGTTACTTTCGCGTTCTATTTCGACTAGCCCGGCCCGACGAAGAATTTGCGACGGTGACGCCCGCGCCCGCGCCCGCGCCGCGAGACTCGACGCTTAATAAACGTCAACCCCCTGATTATGCCTTCTTACCGCGTGATCCGGGATCTTTTTTTCCTGTGCACGAACCGGTGAAATCCTCCACGAAGTGTACAAAGTGCGCCTCGAGTATCCTCCGTGCGAAACCAATTTCTCCTCGGTGCTCAAAAAAGTAAATAAAATGTAGAACGGTGCGCAACAAAGATCGGATTAAACGTTCCACTCTTTTCTACTAGTCTGACGGTGGTAGCTGACTCTAGTTCTTTTCAATTTTCTAACCAAATGGAGATTTCGTATCCGGAGGTTCGACTGTCAGGATCGCATCTGGAAAATGATTTTTCTGCTCGATCGACGTGGTGTATAGACCGAAGTTTATTTCGTTCTTCCCGTTTACTGAAGTTTAACCGCACTCCGTTGCGTTGGCGCGAGCTGAATGTGATGTATGGAAGGCGGAGGGAAACGGGTGTACGCAAAATACGTACTCCCGTAATGGAATACAAACTTCCGTTAACTATTGTAACGAAATTATCTGAAAACTGTCGGCGGCGGGGAGGGGAGGGATACGGGGAGAGGTCGCGAGGCACACACGGGACTTTCCCGGTGTTAACACGAAAGTAATGCACGTTTCGGTGCATTACGTGTTTTACCGGGTGCTATAAACGATGGCCTGGATGCGGAATAGTTGAAACTCGTCCGGGCACAATGGGAAAGTACCGAAAATGGACGGAGGATCGTCGGACCTCTCCGTGCTCGCCATAAAATCGAGCAAACCCTCTTCGAACGATCGCGGATTCGAACCGGCATGCGACATGCTGCATGGTAGCGAATCGATGAACGTTTCCAATTAATTTGTACCTTTAATGCTCGCGCTGTTATTGGAGAAATTGGTGCACTCCGAAATATATGCTTAATGGATTGCATGCCTTCACCGCCGATAATGGCTTCGTTATACCGTCAAAGAAATACTTAAATAAATATGTAAATGTAACAAATTCAATTTCTTCGATGTTACGGAATTTAAGGAGCGGTTTACTGGGCCTGTGAAACCGAGGGGTGAGCTTGTTCGGTGGTGTCGACACGAGAGCATTAATATATTCGCGTAGTTGCTGTGATAATGGAGAAGTTCGGTGGAAAACTGGAACGAGAGCATTTTCATCAAAACTAAAATAATTTCAGTTTCGTATTACATTTTCTCCGAGCCCTCAATTATTATTAATTGCTGAGAGAAAGAGCTCGGTAATGCGGAATTTGAAGAACGTATGTGAAACTGCGTATAATCCGTGAAGAGTTAATTAAAACGGGACTCTGTTAGACACATTGTTGAAAGGGAGAGATCACGGAGGATGTGCTGACAATTTAATTAAACCCGTAGAAGAGTTTCCAAAGAGTGCGTTAAATCTATGTAACGGTCACACACGCGAAAAGAGCTGTGAAATTCGACGTCACGTTCTTATCACGAGGGGACGTATCCTTGTAAAAGCGTCGCTAAAGAGCATCGGCTACGTCCTGATTTCGCCGTCGCGTCGATCCGGGAGATTCGGGTAAATAAGAGCCGATGCGGTGCGGTGTCGGGGTTATCCAGAATTCGACGTGAACGGAAGCGAAACGAGTCCCTTTTATCGACAGATATCCGCCGAACTTTCCGCCGGCTTTCGTCCGCGAACTTTACGACAACGGCCAGCCTCTCTGTTTCAGCTTTTATCGAGACGTCCTTCCCTGCGCATAGGGTGTATTTATTCGGCAGACAGCCGGCAAGAGAGCCTGAATTTATTTATAAGCGGCTGGGGCCCCTCGAGGCGGACAAAGCGCGGAGAACTGCGAAATCCTCTTTACCTGTCCGCGTTACTCGCGTCCATCAATTATACACCTTGAACGCTACTCCCAGTCACCCTCGAATAACGACTAATTCGTTTCCAGGAATAATGGAGAAACATGAGAGAAACGAACGACCACGACAGCTCTCGGATCGAAGGAAAGAGAGATAATGTGGTTGACATTCGATAAGCAACTGCGATACGGGCTCTGGAGATACCTAGCTAGATTACGAACTAGCTTTCTCGGTGTTGCCACCTGTAGGATGAGGTGATTCCTTCGGATTCGATAAGTAAATAATCATTTTGTTGCGAACGATGGAAAATATTGATAATGCAATTTCATAATGTGTTCCCACAGTGTCCACGGAAAATTCGTCCAGATTGGTGTTCTAATTGGCCCGATCAATCCGAATTTAGTACGGCAAGCGAGAAAGGAATAAAATCGCAATAAAATCAAGTGTCCCATAAGTCTCGACTGTTTCGTGTTTTTTCCGCGTGCTTCGAGGGGCCGAAGCCCATCGGTAGAAAGCTCGATCAGCTATAAAAGCCTTCTAAAATGTTTGTCGATGGCATCAGACCGAGTCTCGAACCCCCACGCGCCACGGTACGACGACGAGGGCATAAACGACATCCGCTAGAATAGAGAAATTATTCCGAGCGATTTCTCGCGAGATTGACTCCACCGCCGCGCCGCGCCGCGCCGTTGTAATTCAGATGCGAAATAATAGCGGGACGCGGATGCATTCCGTTATACTCTCTCCAGATTCCAGGATGGTAATCGGACGCTTTGCCGAGCAAACATGGTTGGAATTAATCGCGAGTTGCTTGGGGCATCGACGTGGAGCGCTGCGGTTCAAACAGAGGCCTGGAATTAGTCTACGCACAGATTTACTCTAATCGTTGCCTACACTTGCACCAAGAAATCATCCGTTCAGCTTGTTCATTAAATCAAACCGAGGAATTCTGGGAACGTACTGGATCACGAATAGACTGGAGATCTTTATGCAAATTCAAAATTACTTATCTTGGTACTTCTCTCGAGGTTAGAAAAATGCCGATATTTTCAATCTGTGGAAATAATTGCACACACGGTTGACGCGTTAGCGATTGCGATAATTCGTGGACTTTAGGTAAAAAATCTGGCGCGACAGTGACGAAGGAACAAGGAGAACATCAATCTTCATAGTGGCAGCGTCTCGTTGACATTATCCGCGTGAGCGACCCCACTCCCAGCGTCGAAGGCAGCACGGTGGGGACGGTGAGGACGGTGAGGACGGCGTGAACGCCTCTACTGGCAAAAAGGAGCCTCGGCAGCTAATTGTCACACGCTGGCCGATCACTTGTCACTCGGGATCCAATAGTCACAGCGCGAGCTCCATCCAAGGGATCGTCCTTTCAATCACGTAGCGAAGACATCGCGTCCAACCGAACCTCGAATAGAAAAAACGGGCATCGACAGTGGACAATTCGTATAGTCGCTGTTAATTGCGTTGCTCACCTGGTCGAATCGGATTTGTCGAACCGTGGCGATGCGTTGGTACGTGGAACGCGCGAGGAAGGCGAGGAGTTCGTTTTACACGTGAAGTGGATTCTTGTTCACAGTGCACATTTCCGGCTCGTTGTTACCTGGATCCTCGTAAACGGATTCATGGTCATCGATACGAGACATCAACGCGATCATCGAGAGGAATGGGTCGTCAGGCTTGAAGGCGGGTCCAGACTTTCGTCGCTTTTGGCCCTACAGTCCGGCTACAGACATCTTGGACCGGTAGGTGTTCCCTCGTATTTGTCGTAAGCATGGTAAATGCAATTTTATCTCAAAGAAACGATTAAACTCACAGAAATTTTCAAGAGAATTTTAATTTGGAAATTATCTAGTTTCACGACTGAATCTCATCGTTGTATGGAGCAAGGAGTCATTGAATTGTTGTTGCAATTTTCTATCCAAGATTTACTAAATCCACTGTTGAAATGGTGCCACTATTTTTAAGGGAATTCAGTCAGTTACGGTCAGGCATCCAGCGAACGCAAAGGGTCATTGAACTGCCGGTGCAATTTAGCTTCGAAAATTTACTAAATTCGAGATCAAAATATGTCTGTATTTTTAAGGGAATTTCGACAGCCATGGCCAGACGTACAGTGAATAGAAGGAATCACCGAACTGCTGGTACAATTTCAATTCCGCAAATTTCGTGAATCCACAACCGAAACTGTACCTCTCTTTTAAAGAAATTCGGACAGCCACGAACAGACACGAACACTAATACATACAAGAGCGTACGGAATACGTTCCAGATATTGTCGAATGAATTTCTGCGAAAAATGTATCTAATGCTGACTAAGTGGAAACGCTAAGTAACGAACAGACACGCGTCAGCCAAGTCCTATCGAATCTCTTTGCCAAGATTCAAGTCTGGAATTTCTTCGGCGTCTGCAACTCATTGTTCCGCGTAGGCGCGATGCTTTTTGAGTTTTTGAGCCGACAGTTTGAGACGACACTTCGCAGAAAAAATTGCGGTCCTTTCGGAGCGGAACGGTCTCCGGTAACGGTAACCCATGGAATAAGTTTGTCAACGTAGCACACAGCTCCGCGAACAGAAGCACCGCGAGACGCAATTAAAACTTGAACAACTGCTTAATAACTTATTGTTAGCCACTTGTGCAACGTCCAATTCCAGTTTAACTCTGGCCGGAGCATTCACGGTATCGCGACTTAACTTTCGTGTTTATCTCAGACAGAAGTGGAGGCGAACGAAGTGAAGTTCGCCGACGCCAGGAAGCCGAGCGAAAGGAAAATTTATCGCAACAGAAGGAAAATTATTTCGCGAAACATCGACGCCAGGACCCGCGTCTATTTTCCACGTCGAGAACGTGGAGAACGTGTTCGTATCCTCGGTGAAACCGGTGGCGTGGATTCGGCGGCATTCGAGGCACGAATCACCGAATAAGTGAAGCGTCAGGGGACAGGATTAAAATTTGAATGTCGGACGTGTTCCATTAACATTTTAATAAGAGACTTGTCGGACACCAGATGCGATGCCCGACGAGGTGTTTCCATGTCTGATAATCCACGACGAGTCACTCTAATCTCAAGTGTTCGTTAAACAAGCCGGGGGAAAGCGTCCGGTCGATTTCAGCCGTGACGCAAACACTGATCGCCGAGAGCTGCGAAGCGCCCTGTTACCATGGAACGCTACTAACACCAGCTACGGGGCACGCGGCATGAAAAACCGTACCGCCCCCGCAAAAAACAATCGCCGCAACTGCCCGACGGTCACGAATCCGCGTTTGCGTAAGCCTGCGTTACATACTTTCCGTAGAAAATGTCAATTGCAATCCACTAACCTTTTGTTTCGCAAAATTTCGTTATCCATCGATTGTAACATAGACAATACCACCGAAATCGATAAATACGAATGCTCGCGATGAACTTGAGGAGCTTCTGGAAAATTCTGGAAATGTTAGCTGTATTGGCGAAAAATTAAGAAGTTCAAGCTAAAAGAATCGCGCCGCACCGGCGCGGCGCGGCGTTTTCGTTTTCCCGTCGTAGAGCGACGGCAACTTTACGACCGAAAATAAAAGTTTTCGCTCGATCAATTACATCAGGATCGGACAACAGCGATGCCGGGGTTGGGAACGGCGAAACGATTGGCTAAAACATCATCGCGTCGAGAAGCAAGGGTAGCAAAGAAGGAAGGACGAGGCCGGGGAGGTTTGATATCTTTGGTCGACGGGCGTTTTCTCTCGCGCGACTTGATCTCAAGGCGGAACTCGTTTTGCAAAGTGCACGAGCCAAGAGAGATCCGGCCGGTGTCTAAGGTGAATCCCGGGGTTGGAAACGGAGGGAGAGAATGGCTGGAACGAGCGATCAAATGGTTCGTGAGGCTTGCTTACCGAGATAATCTCTTTGCAGCGATCCGTGCGCCCCGGAGGAAACGATTTGGCCGCACTTTTTCCCCGGTACATGCGCGTCCCACCGCCCCGCCCCGCCTCGCCGGTTCCACCGAATCTTTCCCCCGAATGCTTCAGATACGTTTACGCTCTCGCGCAGATTTACCGAGCCGAACCCGGGACCGGGAACGGGACCGACGGCCTTAGAAAAATGTACCTCGCGCGTTCAAAAGAGAGAACGAAGGGGCGAAGAATCCCGACTGGGGACCCCTTTCCATCGAGCAGCTCGACGAGGCCACAAAGCGGAACACAGTTTAAACAAAAAAATCTGAAAAAATTCTGTGAAATGCGCCTTGGGATCCAAAATATGTCACATTTTTATCAAAATTTTAGAACGCATCGGAGACCGAAAAGCGCGAAATCTAATTTACCCTGTAACTACCCTCGTGGGCAAGCTAAAGGGCTGAAATTTTACTCGGAGGGGCTTTTCTTGGTCAGCTTTCGAATGGTTCGATAGTCATTGAAGAACTGTAAGGGTAGTTTTGACCATCAGAATCGGCTAGGCTCTTTGCATTCGAGAAAGATGGTCTGATAGCACTGTCCGGAAGGAAAGAAGCGTCCTCGAGGACTTCGCACTATGCGAATATCGTTGAACGCAGCAAACGTTATGGCCGGAATTACCATAATCGCTTTGGTGCGTGCAGAAGTGACGCGTGTTTTCAGAACATCGGCCGAGGCATAGTGAGATCGGGCAGCGCGGCATAATTACGCTCGCCGAGTGGCTCTCCTTTTTCAACCGTTTCACCTGGCCGCCCCCGCAGTCGAGCACCGTGGCTCTACGGCCACGAAACTGCATTCCCCTGCAGCTGCAGCCGACTGACGCAGTTCCAGCTGCACAGGGAGCCTCGCGGCCGACCGCAATCCGCGCCGAGCGCGATTCTCCGGGCCCTACGCTCGACCGTATATTTCCCAGTCAGCTCGTGTAATTATTTCGTGTAATTAAGCTCGCGTAGCCGGTCTGCAAGGGCGTCTACGCCTTTCCCGGTAACACCTCTGCAGTTTTATCGCTCGGTGAGCTCCCTACGTAAAAGTACGGCCATTGATAACTGTTATCTATAAAAACGTCGACAATATCAAAATGTTCATAACATATCATTCGTGACAAGGTACCATGATTAAAAATAGAAACATTCTGAGAGCATCGATTTGGCAGAGAATCATAAGCGTCAGGTACTACTATATCTCTCCAGCTAGCGGTCGTAAATTACAGCTAATAGTTCTCGCGAATTGAAACGGGGATGAATCGGGAAGATAATTCAATCCGGAAACATTTTCTGAACGGACTCTTACCGGCCTTGCCAAATCGTGTATCGCGGCTGCACGTCCCACTTGTGATTAATATTGTTATGATCGGTGCATTTCCTGTGGCGTGATTTATCGAATCCACGATTCGAGCAATGCTATGCGGCGAACATTTCAATTCATTTGCTACTAGATTGCGAGAAGAATGCGTTTTGCTGGCAAAGACAATTCCATATGATGAACATAATAAAAATGCAAACAGTCGAGAAAATAGTAACAGTGCCAACTTCGGATCTTGAAACCTCTTTCTAGAATCATGCTGACAAACAATTAGTTCTGAATGGAGACTCGAGACTCGAAAAAGGTTCGCGGTGAAAAAAGTGTTGGTATTAATTGGTAGTTTAGAGGGGCGGAATATTAATATCCGTTAAAGAGTTAACCACTGGAGGATTAGAGCCGCGATACCGGCGCGTTAGAGGAGCAATCTGTAAAGACGATCCCGTTGAATGGGCGCCGGGTTTTTCAGAGTTCCGAGTAATCCGGCGTTTATTTAAGGGCGCGCGGGGGTGGCGGATGGGAGCGGCATGGCGCGGCATGGCGCGGCATGGCGCGGCACGGCGCGGCGCGCAGAAAATCCGATAAGCAAGCTGATTACCCGTAGTGAAACTTCTGAACGTCTGGGTTGCTCCGGTTTATCATATATCTTGGCGTGTGGCCCTATATTATAAAGGCACGAGATTGCTCAATCAAGCTTGGCCCCCCTGGGCAAATTGAAATCCAGTTATCGAGAAGCTGTTACGAAACTGTTCGAATGAATTTCCCAGCATTAATTTCCTGAGCGGCGGGTCGCACTGTGTTTTCTTTATTCCTCCGCTACGTATATAGAGCCGATACAGCGCCGAGGGAATCGTATAAAGAGGGAATACTATTGGCATTAAATCAGCTCTAACGAGTTTTCTGCGCTCGAGGAACGCGAACAACTTCGCCGGAACTAACGCGAAAAATTGGCTCGGGTCTTTATTAATATTTAATCCGGAATCTATTTATTTACAAGGAAATTGGCTACGGCTGAAATCGAGATGGTAAGAGAAAGAGAGAGAGAGAGAGAGAGAGAGAGAGAAGTAAGTGAACCAGAGGCACGACAATAAACAAATTTCATCAAAATTTCTACATCCATATTCATGGCCGCATTGAGAACGTTCGCTCATCTTTTATTCACGAAGCGGACAATGTAACTGCGCTCTTAATACGAGTGCAGATGCCGAAGAGACGATTCCCTGATCTTCTTAACGTGACATATGATGTCCCCGACCGCACTATTGTATGATAGTTCTCGCTGTTAAAGATACGCGCGCACGAATATTCATGAATAATTGTCCGCAAAGATCGCAATCGACGAAACGAAAAACTAGAACCGTGACCCGGATCGAAAATTTGTACGCCGAGTCAAGAATTTGCATTGTAGAAACATTTTTCCGAGCCTTTGCAAACATTTGCATCGACAACAAGCTGGCGCAAGCTTTGTTAGCGACGCGTCCCCGTTGGAAATCCTCTGAAGACAATATCTCGCCTATGCAAAGAAAGAATAAATTATTTTCGTGCCGCAAAAATGCAGTGAACGAATACAGGTAACGAATGTTAGCTGACTAGACAATTTAGAGAAATTCAGTGCGCAACGTGAAGAATACTCGAGCGAAACATGTGGAATATTTACACGAGATGAACGGTATTTATCTTTGAAATCCGCGAAGAATACTCGAGTTTCCAATAAACAATTGTCAAAGCAGCGTAATGAAAACCGCTTTTACGGATAAACCGTATGAAATATCGAAGCTTTACGTCGGAGGGTGTGGAAATCGGATATCGAGGTCTGCTCGGACCAAGATTAAACCTTTTCGAAGGTCGGCCAGCTAACGAAGGCGAGAGGCAGTCGAGCAGGCAGGCAGGCAGGCAGGCAGCAGGTAGCTGTGACATCTGTCAACCCCCGTAACGGGGCAAGTTCATTATGGCGTTCAGCAGGGCGCCACGTCATTTATTTCAATTACTGCCAAACGCTAAAGCTGAATCGGCAGACCACGGCCTCGATCATTTACGAACATCATTAATGGCTGCCGTTCGTCGGGAAGACGCTGAAAGTGTCAAAGTCATGGTTACCTGCGGTGCTAACGGAGTTTCTGCAACTTCCTGGTCAGTCGGATGCCCGGAAAAGATACTTGGAACAATGCTTCCACCATGCAAATACACCTCATTTACCCTGCGCGATTAATCTTTCGTTCAATTAACGATAGCGATTTTATTGGAATTTGCTCGTTTCATCGGTTTCATTGTTCCTGTGAATTCTTCAACCCTCCATTGATCCGATGGCTAACGATGTACTTCAATAGCTCCCTCTGAGTTTTTGGAATTTTACTTATTCCGTTTGATTATAAGGTAGGTTTCGTTGCTGAATAAACGATGGGTTGGCTTCCACGATTTATGTTATCGCATTCATCTCGAAAAGAAAAATCACGAATGATTTTATTGTATATTGTCCTCCTTTGTACCAGAATCTCTTTATTAAGATTAATTTTCAATGAAAATTTGTGAGAGGAGGATAAATAAATTTATTGGACCGTGATGCTAGAATAAAAATATGGAACTGGTCAGTGTTGAGCACACGGTTAGCGGGAAGGATTACGGTGATATTTCAGCGGCGGACGCCGGACGCCGGACGGTGCGTAATTTTCAGTTTGGCGAGTTAATATTTTTTCGCAGTTATGGAGGCTTTAATTCGACGTGTCCAATGATCGATAATAAATTGTGTATTTGATTCGGAACGCGTATTCTCGGCGCGGCAATTTTATTTCGTGTCCCGGAATGTTATTAACGGTTCGGTTTACCGATTTATTTCCGTAGCGCCGGTTTTCGGAAGATTGATGCGTGACGACGTTATTATTGGCTCCGCGAGTTTCCCCGAACGATATTGCCGCGAAATCAGGTACTAGTTTACACGCACACTTACGAGTAGCGCCGCGTGTCAGCCACATAATTCCGGTACATAACATAATCGATGCAGCACTAATAGGTTCAGGAGTTAAGTGAGATCGAGTGCATGAAACTAGTCGAGGAGGGAGGGCCCCCTCTCTTTGACCAAATTCTCGTGACGTTGGTTACGGCGTTGATTTCAATTAAAACTTTGACTTTGACGTTCGGGCTTGACGTGGCATAGTTCCAAAGATTGGCCCTACTGATTCAATTTTCGGCGCATTACACGTCCGCTGTGTGCGCTCACTGTGCAAACAACGGTACGTCAAGCATACCATTTGATACCGATACCTGTTCCCAACAGGTGCAATAAAGTGACAATACCTTTCCAATAATAACCAATTCGATCGTATCGACGACCCTTAATGGAACCTACTAGCGTACACTGTAAAACATAATGTCCTCGATCAGGAGGTGATCTAATCGTGGTTTCGCGCATGGTCCAACGGATTTCAAAGTTTCGGGAATTAATAGTGATCGTGCAGTATCGACGGAAGAAGTTTCAATCCTTTACCTCTGGTAGTTACTGAAAAGTTGCGTGAATTGTCAATTCAGTGGTTTCAAACAACGATTTGAAAAATTAGCTGGTTCGCTCGTGAGCATCCCTTTCATGGGCCGAAGAACGCTAGCCTCGCGAGAGACGCGGGAAATTCTAGAAATTTCATAGAGCCTGCACAGGGGTCGTGTGATTAGTCTCTCCCGTGTGATAATCGCTTGTGTATCGTTTAACGTCGTTGCGGTTCACGACTGGAAACGCTTCGGCGAGCAGCGGCGAGGTGCGTGTTGCACGAGATTACGCGTCGCCTGCCACTTGCGGACTGGGAATTCAATTATATACACCGAGAGCACATCGTACCACTCTGCTCTCGTCCACTGACAAAAGATCGCAGAGCACGACCGATTCGCAGAACAACCGACACCTTTCCACTCCTCGATCCACAACAGAGAAGAATGATAATAATATTCTGCAGATGCGAAAAACAATTTACTGGATGGAAACGGATCCA
Organism: Lasioglossum marginatum; assembly: GCA_028455795.1. Lineage (NCBI taxonomy): Eukaryota > Metazoa > Arthropoda > Insecta > Hymenoptera > Halictidae > Lasioglossum > Lasioglossum marginatum. The sequence continues at coordinate 385,482 of CM052250.1, forward strand.
GAAACGTGTCGGAGCAAATAATGTCGGGTGTACCGCGGATGTCGAAAAAATTGCGCCTGGTTAGAGGAAGATTTTACCGAGAGTCGGAATTTGCGAGCAAGCAGAGGTAAAAGCGCTCCTAAAAAATTTCTGGAAGAGCTGTAAAACCTGTAATTCGTCTCTGGCCAAGTTTTAAGGATACTAACTCCCACTTCGAGTTACGCGTGCACGTCCGCTTTCTGTCTGAGAATGTTTCAATATGTGCGAATTATTCTCACAGAATTAGGCGAGGGCTTGCAGCACGTGGAAATAATCTGTTTCAGATGAAATCATTCAATTTCATTGACACACAGCTGTAAGAAACATCAAAAATTCTAAATCACCAACAAATTACAGACTTCGAATTTGCTGATTCGACGTGTACAACCAGATGAATCGTTATCCTGGTATCGTTAATGCGACTATGTACTTCCAAGGGACCATCAAGTATTCAAAAGCCGAAGCTCGGAAGATGCCGAGTAACGGAAGAGGCAAAAATTGATACTGTTTCAGTTGCGAAGCTATTCAGGATCGATTCTGTGGCGCGAAGCTCATTCCATGGGGCTGAGGGCAACCAGACAGGAACACGTGGAAACCTGCCTTTGTGTCGCACAGAATGTAGACGTTAGGATTTTCATTGGAATCTGACGACGCCTGCGGGAGCTTACTGCCGCGGGATTACGAGAGACAGTTGAAAATCCGATCAAAACAAATGGACTGCGAAAATACTCAGCCCCCCCCCCTCCCCCTTTCTCTCGCTCTCTCTCTCTCTTTCTCTCCCTCCCTGTGGCATCCCGACCAATCGTTCGACTGTTACAAACCGCAGTTGGGTGGCCCCAGATCGCGCATACTTTTTCCAGTGGAAAAAGAGAATGAGAGAGGATCGCGAGAGAGAGAGAGAGAGAGAGAGAGAGAGTTGCAGCGTTCTGATAAGACGGGGCCCGCTGATTGCGAAGTAATGAGCGGCACCGTGATTTCTCGCGTTCCCTATCTGAAAGCCTCGTTCTCACGTACACCGCAGTTACCGACTGGGAGCGGTTAACAAACAGGGGAGAGAGCTCGTCTCGAGGGTAGTTCTGGACAGTGGAGCCACACGATTGCCACCGGGACGAAGGGAATGGAGCCATTATCACGTAACAGACGGATTCGAGTTTCAAGTGTTCCCGCGTCGAATTTAAGACAAGTCACGACAACGTGACCCCTTCCCGAAGACGCAAACGGGAGACTTTGATGGGGAATCGGTCTTACGGGATTCTATTCACTTTCTGAACCCCTCACAAGTATCTTGACAGGGTTCCTCGTGTAAAACTAATATTTTCACTTTTTTTTCTATGAAATTAAGATTTGTGTTTCTCCAACGTGAACTCCTCTCGAAATACAACGACCAACAGGAACATAAAATACCGGTGGAAATTTTGAAAACATTCGACGAACAATTTACACAAAATCGATCGAAAAAGCGCATCGATGACGCAATTGCAGGACAAAATAAAGCCGATTAAACGACGCATGCTGCCCACCATTAGAATACTAGAAACACAGCGGCGCATCCGTTACAACCGCATCAAACCGTAGAACAAAGCCCGATCCATAAATCTCCTTACATGTCGGCGAAATTATTTGCCGGGCCGAACGTCACGGATGTACATCGCGAGATCGACTTCCTGGTGTGTCCCGGGGGTGATGTCGCGATAAAATCGGCCAGCACTGGGCACAAAAATCGGTAGCTGCTTACGCGTCCGTCCTGTCGATCGTTTGTCGAAAAACGGGTTGGAAAAACGACGGGGGAATGGGGTCGGCAAAATAGAACGACAAAACGAAATAGCAAAACGCGGGGAGGGAGCAAGGTGAACAAAAAAACACACACATAGGAGGAGGGAAGGCTGTTGTATCGGAGGCGAGGATATTCAGTCGTTTATCGCTCGATTCGACGGCGCGGCGATCGAATTCATTCCCCCTGGCTGAATACATTGCAAATATAATGGATACCGGATTATAGGGTTTTTGTTTCGCGAGCGAGACCGGGGGGAAACGGCAGATGCGGGATTATTGTTTCATAACGGCCGCCGCGGATTTCTCCGGCCTTTGTTTTCCGCGTTGATGTGATTCGGGTGAAAATTGAGGTCACTCTTGAGCCTATCGGCCGGCCATGCGATATCCCCCGTATTAACGCGCGAGCATCGCGATCGACGACCCTTCTCCGATTCGCACTGCGCCGATCTGCACATACCGGTTTGCACAGTTTTGCACGCTTTCCGACGATTACATCAGCCCCGAAACCAGCCGTGCGTTATCGCGGCTGAGCGAATACCGAACACGATTTTTTTTTTCGAAGATCGGGCAGTGTGTAAGCCAAACACATTTGAAGAAAGAAAGAAATACAATATTATGAGCGTTGTAGTACAGCGGTGCTACTCTTTTGGAAGGCAGAGTACTATAAAGAACAACTGCAGCAATAAAAGACTGTGTGGCTCTCGTAGATGACAGTCGACGGCATCACGCTGTCTTGGTTTTCTGAACAGCGGAAGAGTAAGAAGGTTCAATTTACTAGCTAGTAAAACTTGGACAGCACAGACTTAGGATATAGTCGTGGATTCAATTTTCAGCAGAAAAGTTTCCGTGAAGATGCATTATGTTGCATGATAGGGTGCTTGAGAGAATAGAAAGTTTCTCGATAACCATTTGATTTAACTTGTTTGAGTACGGGGAACTTAATACCGTTGTTGAATAAATATTGGTGCAGGATACACAGCCGACAGATTCGATATAAACGATACATGTACCATTAACATTAACATACATAGTGCCTTCAACTGTACAATTCAGAATGATAATATCCGGAAAAGATAAAGAAAAAGAAGAGAAGAAGTGAAATAAAAGCGGAACGTGTGGGAAGCAAGGGAAATACAGCAGTAGAAATAATCGTACGAAAATCGAATAGAATAGAATCGACACGATATTGTTAATACGCGTGTACTATGAAAGAAATAGAATTCGCGGTAACCAGTGAACCGAATCATTTTTACGATCTGTGTTCCACGGTACAGCGGAGTAAACGTAGAATTGATCCAAAGGGATAGAACGGGATATCGCGTTACATAGACGGAGAGGAGATATGCATCGGGTTCCACAGAGACAGCAGCATTACGCTTTACGTGCTGCTGGTGCTGGTAATGTACGGACCACTGTGACAAACACTGGGTGTCCAACAAAGATAGCCGGAGAAGTGCTCAACTGCGGCAAAAAATTACTTTGACACGCCCCATCTCCTCCATTTTGCGAGCAAATATATAAAATAAAGTCGCTCGCAAAAAAAACGCAACCACGCCGCGTCGCGCCGTGTTACGCGTCGTGCAACAGAAATAAAAAATAAACACTCGACGAGACTGGGTGTATCTTTACGCAAATTAAAATTTTATATCTCTTTCTGAACTGCCGAAAAATGAAATAGCGACTCGTACTTTTCTTCTGGGAAAAGAATTTTATGTACAAATTTGTTGAACCTCAATTAAAATTCGCGCGCACTACTGCGACCCGTTATTACCAAATCCCCGGCGAAATTTAACCGCGAAAATTGCCAAAGAAATGGCGAGACTATATAAAATGAATTTTTTAATATTTACAATTATTACCTTTTCCATGAGCAGACCACCTAGTGATTCTTCGCTATACTGGACACGTACCCTGCGGTATAAACATATGCGAACAGTTGTCATTTTTCCAAACGATGTTCTTATGCAAGCCAATCTGAAATTATGTTATAATTATTTGATTCGTTGACGACGCAACCATCGAGATATAATGATCGTAACAATTTTTAGGTGATCGCAATTAACACTAGATCTCGAAATTCCTACTTCATGTTACATTTTTTTCCCCAATGATGTGATGACTTTTACAGCGATAACTAAAGGTCTAATATAATAAATTATATTTTTGTTTTATTTATACAGAATCAAAATAATTTTGTATCATGGCTACTTATACCAATATCAGTCATTTTGACTGATGATAGATTTACCGATGTTTTTGTTAGGAACCGTTATCTTATCTGGCGCCAAAACATAAATATAAACGATGCCATTTCACGCGGTCATTCTAGAATTACTACTTGTGTTATTTGTTAACTGTACTCTTCATCATATTGTACTATAATAGTATTAAAATTACACTGTATAAAATTATAATTGAGTATTCATTCAAAACATTCAGTCATTTCGACTGGTTTCGGCAGGAATAGGTATCTTTTAATTGCCGGTAAATCTAGTGTTAAGAAAGTAGTAGAAGGTTCGCATTTGAACGGCGGTATATGCGACGCACATACGCACATGCACGCACGTAATCGTCAATCAGAGTGGCCGGATCGATAGACTATCAGGAGCAGGCCAGTCGGAAAAGCCGAGTGTCAGGAGGTGGATCGAAATAAAAGTCAGAAGGGCCGAGAGAGCCGGTCGTTACGGAAATATCGTGGCTTCTCCCATGAGTGATTCCGACCAGGTGGTCCCCCCTCCCATAGAAAACGGGCGACACATGCGGATGCCATACAAAAACGCGGTCGCCACGCGGCGCCGGATAATAATAACGTTACGATACTCCATTTCAGACGTTCGATGGTCCCCCAAAAGCCTTCTCCCCCTCTCTCTCTCTTTCCTGGAACACGTGCGCGCGTTTCCTTTCCCCACTCACTCCTTCTCTGTCTCTCTCGTACTCCATCGACGTTGGTACACCAACTGTCTCCTCGTAGTCTCCTGATCGAAGCGTCCCTTTCGATCGTTTGAAGGGCTGAAACCTGGCGTCGTCGTGTCTCACCCCCGACGCTCGAGTAGTAAGGGTGCTCGATTCGAGGGGACAAACTAACCCCGCAACAATCGAGTCTCAAATTGTCGAAATTCCTGTACCCTTCCCTGGCAGAGTCTCTTGGAGGTGGAATCCTGGAATTTTCGCAAGCTTTCGGCCTTTGTGTTTTCACCGCGAAAATTTCGCTGAATATTCTCGACATTAAACCACCGAGGCGTCGATACTTTCGTCGCCGATGCTGTTATTCCGTGCGCTTCTTCGGTGCATACAATTGCTTCCAGAGGAATTTAATTTCACCGTTAACGTATCCTTGACTTTTTTTAGCAGTCACGCTGATTAACATTTTTTGTGCTTAATCATTCCATAAAAGGAAAAAGGAAAATTGCAGCTCCCAGTCACTATTCGGAGCATTTAGAGCCGCAAAAAGGCAAGGAATCGGGAATCGCAAAGAGCATATTAATACATCCCGCGTTCATTAAAATCTTGTTCGAGGGATGTTTGTGTTCCGCGATTCAGCCCGTTGTAAACATGACGGGGGGGGGGGCAGCTTTGCGGTTTGATATTACTTCTACGGTCTGTATGTGGTGTCTGTTGACACAGGTTCTCGGATTCAAGGATACGTATGTGTGGCTGAAGGACGACAGATCCGTCCAGGAGAAGCGCGGAGGATTTCGTTCGCCAAAAGCTCTGAACTCGAGCGCCAAGGTACCTATATTATTTCCATGTATCGTGAACCGCGTTTCGATTATCTTCTGACGAGACTTCCTCTTCGTCGAAAAGATCATTTGGGCGGATCAGCAGAGGACGATCGAGCGACATAAACGGGGTTACGTGCCTCTGGCCAACCTCGAGTCGGAGAAACCTCTGATAAGAGAGAAGAGACTGGAATTGGATCGGTATCGATTGAACAATATCGAGGACGATCAGGGGTTTCGGGATTATTTCAATTCAGAAGACCATAGCCTGATGTTCAACGACGAACTCTGGGGCCAAGAGTGGTACCTGGTAATGAACTTGTTATCTGAAAATTTAGAACGTGCGCCAGGGGTTCAATAATCGATGGGGTTGACAATCGGTAACTGCGAGAGTCGATGGTAAAATTTCCGACCGTTGGTTTATCGGTGTTCTGATAAGAGAGAGCTGTTTTATCAATTGTTGTAGCAAGACACGAGGTCGAATAAAGCTCTCCCGAAGCTCGATTTAAATGTACTACCCCTGTATCGACTGGGGGTAACTGGTCGCGGCGTTAGGATTGCTGTTCTGGACGATGGGTTGGAGTATACCCACGATGATCTGAGGAATAACTATGTGAGTTTGAAGAAGTTTGGATCAGAGCTATCCCTGCTGTCTCACAGATGACAGGGGATGTTATTTTAGGGTGAAGATGCCCTTTAGATTCTCTAAAAATGATCAATTAATCTGGACATTGTTTTATTCTGACCTTATTGACTTAGGATCCGGAGATTAGCTACGACGTGAACGAAGGTGACGACGATCCCCTTCCACGGTATGAATTGTCAGGTAAATAACAATAAAACACCTATACTCCAGAAAAAAATTAATTTATAGGAAAGAAGAAATTTCTATAAATATTTACACGTTAATCCCTTAGAAATATAGTAGTAAATTGTAATAAGTTGAAGCAGCAAGGCACTACATTTTCGCACGTTGGATCGAATCCAACACTTAGGGATGAACGGGCACGGGACAAGATGTGCGGGTGAAATCGCGATGGAGGCTAACAACCGGAAGTGTGGCGTAGGCGTCGCTTTCGAGGCTTTTGTCGGGGGGATCAAGCTTCTCGATGGCTTGGTGAACGATCGCGTCGAGGGAGAGGCTCTCGGTTACAAACCGGAAGCTGTGGACATTTACACCGCCTCTTGGGGACCTGCGGACGATGGAAGAAGTTTGGAGGCTCCTGGGAGACTCGCAGCAGAGGCCCTCGAGCGTGGAATTGCCCTGGTACGTATTCAGAAGTTGTGATAATTATAAACATTATTGAAAAAATCTATCTACTTGAAAAAATCGAAGATCATGCTACGAATACCGAATAAAACGAAATTGCGAAGATGTTTAATTCCTACACCGAACAATCAGCATACAGAAAACTTCAAGGAACATAAAGTTCATAATAAAAAAAATTTGTAATATACTACGTTTTTAAGGTGGACTAAGAAGTATAAAATAATTTTTCCTAGCTCCATACAGATAGTCCTGAAAATTTGTGATTGTAAATTTTTAATAGCTATGAAAATACTTGTAAGATCTGAAACGAAAAACGTGGGGTCCTCGTTTTTCGTTAATAACTCGTTATTAGACAAACAGACAGACAAGAAAAAGAGTTATATAGCATTGTCATCCAGTTCTGAGCTATGTTTAAAGTTTCAAGTCTCTAGCTCATCAAAAGGGAAGTTAGTTTAAAATCAATTGCAAAATTTGTACCGGACAGACAAACAAAGAAACAAACAAACCGACAGACAGACAAGAAAGCATCGTAAAAACTAAGTAAAACGTGGTAAAATGTAAGTTGCTCGGTGTTCGCACCAACCTTTTCAATTAGCCGAATTTTCGCCGAGGGATTGGGTTAGGATTGTTCTTTTCCAGGTAATTCAACGAGCTTTCGGCGAGGCAAGCTTAAAATCTCGAGCGTTACCGTGAAAGATTAAATATGGATGAAGAATAAACCGTGCGCGAGGTCGAGGAGCAGCTCCCGTTGCATATTTATGTATATAGTGGGTGCATATTTATCCTGGTATGAGGCACCGCGCCGTTGTTTCGCCGGATGCATCCTGAAAAATATCCAGCGAGAGTTAATATTTACAAACACTCTGCCGCGATGCGATTACGTTATCGATTTTGTTGGTGGACTGTGCAGGGGAGAGAAGGCCGGGGCAGCATTTACGTGTGGGCTTCCGGAAACGGGGGCTCGAAATCGGACGATTGCGGCTGCGATGGCTACGTGGGAAGCATTTACACGGTCGCCGTTGGATCGGCCAGTCAGACAGGAAGGTTCCCTTGGTACGGGGAAAGTTGCTCGGCTACCATGGCCACGACCTATAGCAGCGGCGCTTATCATGATCAGATGATAGTGAGTACCACAAAAATTCAGAAAACGGCAGGAGATTATTTAATAGACTCCTTTTCCATATTTCCAGGCGACAACGGATCTCCGAAACACCTGCACGACAAGACACACAGGTACATCAGCCTCCGCTCCATTAGCCGCTGGAATCCTGGCGCTGGCTCTTCAAGTAAAGTACGAAGTCCTTCGACCGATTTTTCGAGTCTCTCTGTTGAAACTTTATCCTTATCGTTCGTTCTGTTGCATCGCGACGGAGCCCGTACAATTGGCGGTATAGATTTATCTGCTGCGTCCGCGAATCTATTCGCGTCACGGTTCATTGCCGAGCTTTCAGATACTTTCGAGAGAATTCTCTATCGAGAAAAAGGAACACGAGTTTCCGGGCTCGCTTGTTGGTTTTTCCTTCTCTCCCGCGGAAACACGACTCGACACAGGAAACGCATTAAAGATAAATCCATCCCAGGGCCGGAATTAGCATAAGGTTCTACTCGAAGTGAAAAAGTTATCGTTCTCTCTCCATGTCCACGGAGTTCGGCGAATATTTCAGACGTCGTGCGCGCAAGATTGCGAAACTTGAGCGACGCCGCTTCACGCCGTTACGTCGAAGTTGTTCCAAGTTATTAACGGGCCCGAGTTTTGTTGATGCTCCCCAGCAATGTTCAAACATGATTACGAAATTTTCCGCATCGCGTCGGTCCCGCATAGCAATGGAACGAATATTTCGCGATGATTAGCCCCCGATTTAATCCGGACGTTCCTCTTGAAGCAAGGATCTGACCTGGCGAGACGTGCAACATTTGATCATCTGGACCTCCGAGTACAGCCCCCTCAGGTGAGCAGAAGGCTTCTATAGTTGTTTATTACGATACCTCATACATTTCTTCAGGGAATCCTAAAGAAATCCGAGGCATCCTATTAAACTTTCCACTGTACAAAGAATCCGCATCGGAATGCGATGGAACGGCATTTCAAAAGAAGCTATTAGCTCCGAGAGCAGTATTCTTAAATCGTCCAGAATCAATGGAGACCCTATCATAGCCTCGTTAAATCTCCATTCTACATACGCTCCAATAAAATCGCGTATGAAATCGTTCCTGTATTATATTCCAGTTTTGCAAAGTTAGCCCGCCAACGTATAAATTTACATGAGAATTTTACGTCTAATTAATTTTAATGGGCTATTAATATTCATTAGCAACGATATGTCAATTAACATTAAACATTATGTAAATAAATATATTATAATTTTCTTGTTGAACTTGCAGGAAATCCGATTCAAATTACTCGGAATTTAAACGTCCGCCGTTTTGAAGCACTGTTCGGAAGTTTCGCGAAATTCTGAAGTCGGTAGAGAGACGGTAGACATCGCGTTTTAAGATGCAATTTGATTTGTCTTTGTGAAGAAATCGTGCGAATATCCTCCCTGTATATTTTCGGGGATGTCCGTGCATTTCCCTAAATGATGTCGCAAGCCGAACGCAATCATCCGACGCGTCGGACAGAGATTTTCCAATACTCGATGCGATGCATCGGCATCGTTATGCAACGGCGTTCAGTCGGACAACGGCCCCGGTCTATCAAAGGAATCCCATCGCGATTCTGACAGATTGTCTTCTCGGGTGAACCTATTGCTCCATTCATCCTGATGGGCAGAAAGCTTCGGGGACACGAGAGTCGATCGCATTCTTCTCGGTGAGGCATCGCGGATCCGAGAGCTTGAGTTAAAGCGTCGTGACATTTTTATTCGGTCCGTGACCGGAGGGGAATGTAGGTCGTGTCGTTTCAACGTTGAGCAAGTAATTGAGCCGAGGCAAACAGGAAACAAGGATCTTTACCCTGGTAAAAATAATACTCGGTCGTCTTGGTTTAGCGCGCCCAATCATAATCCCAGGGTCACAACGTTCCTCCAACCAAACACAAAACAAACCTTACCTTTCCCGCTTTTGTTCCTCGCCGCACTGAGTTTATTCACTGAAACCCGTCGCCCCGTCGCTTATCCTCTCTCTCTCTCTCTCTCTCTCTCTCTCTCTCTCTCTCTCTCTCTCTAAACAAGACATTCTACCTAGGAACGTTCCAAACAAATTCGTTTAACAACTCAAGTTATATCCGGTGTAAAACGGTCTGGGTAACGGGAGGATAGGTAACTTTGTAATTACATCAATTTGGCGTGCTCGCTTTGGAATGCGATTATTCCTGAAGATTGTAATTGCGGTGGTCTTGAAAGGGTCTCTTTAATCGAACGTTTTTCTTGTAGAATTTATGCAAAGAAAATGCAAGATTGACGAAAGCAATCGGATTTATTAAAAATCGGAAGGTCCATTCACGGCGCGAGGTTCCGCGTGATAGGCCGAATTCACTAACTCGATTGCGCGATTGTGTCTGGCACTCAATCAGATCCCGCGAACAATGCTTTTATCCGGCGTCGACATCGGTTCGATGAAGTTGCTTGGCCGAGGCCACCGGCTTTCACAATATTTTAATATAGATCCAGTCCTTCCGGACGCGAAATATAAACTTGGTACGTTCTTAAAAGGAAAAGACGATGTGAAATTAACCGTGACTTGGTGATTGGAAGCTTCCCGTGCTATATAGCGGGAAAAGGATTTATTCCTCGACTCGGCTGTTTCATTTTACGCCAGTCATTCTTTCTTGCGAGCCAACTCAGTAATTGCGTCAATTTTCAGAGAGAATCCAGGGTGGTTCCGAAACTCCGCCGGATTCTGGTTCAACTCACGTTTCGGCTTCGGGCTTATGAACGCTTTCGCGCTAGTCGCCGCGAGTTCCAATTGGACAACCGTCCCGGAGAAGACCATTTGTAAAGTGGACGTCGTCAGAATGTAAGTGGGTAACGACTAATTGGCGAGCGAACAACATATTTATCGCGTATTTTTCACAATTTTTTATCAGCTTGTGCGATTCCCCTCGATAGTAAACTCGAATATTCTGTTATAGATTTATCATTTATCGATTTCGATGGTCGCCGACACATTCCGTGCGTTCGAAAACAATTCAAAATTCTCAAAAGCGTAAAACTAAATGCCGGGTTTTCCAACCCGCGAATTTGTCAGTACTCTGTCCAGTGAACAAAATATCCATTTTTCGAAAAAAAGGGGTATGAAACAAACGAGAGTGTTTAATGTGCGCCAACACAGGTTCGAAAGCACTCAGATCAAATCAAATTCTCTCTCGCTTTGTCGAGGTAACCGGGTACATCTGGTTTTAGCCGCGTGTGAAGCGTTCCGATCGCGAACACAAATTTCTGTACGGATGAAGAATTTATCAAGCTTCCCAAATCGATAATATTAACATAGCTCGGTCTATTTGAACACAAAACACACGCAAGTAGAATTTACCTTTCGCGGTCCATTTAGATTACTACGCTCGAGCGCTACATCTTGCAGCACTTTGAACATCGGATATTTAGCCATGCTGAATTTTTCTATCTCTCTCTCTCTCTCTCTTTCGGTTCTTTTGGACACCCACGACATTTGAAGCAGAGAAAATCACGTTTGAAAAATGTGAAAAGGTTCCGCGTCTCTTGAAATATACGCCAAGGTCCGCGTTTCAACAAAAGTTCCAGCGAGAACAATTTCCAGAATTCTCTTGTCGCAAACGTTCCATCGTTTAAATAACCTTTTTAACGACCTGTAACATTTTAATCCTCGAAATGGCGCGCGAGAAGATTACGTTTCACAATACTGAAGAAGCGACTGGCGTCTTTTAGCAGCAAAGGTCCGTTTTCCTGTCGAGAAATGCATGAAGGGAACAGTTTGCGCGGATCGGCACTGCGCGGCGCGGCGCGGCGGTAAGAAACGCGACCAGTTGCGCAATCAGAGCCACCGGTGGGCCTTTAGCTGTTCTTGTCCCTTTAGAAAGCGCAGTAATGCACCGGTTGAATGCATCGTGGCTGCCAGAGGCACTCGACTCATTCGTTACCGTGGCGTGAAAAGAAGGTCCGTCGAAAAACTGGAGCATCTCGTATTTCTCGCATCGGTTATCCGTCTCACCAGTTTTCTATTTGTCTCTTTTTTCGGAAAAATATATTCAATCGTTTTCGCCTAAACTGCTTCGGCCGAGAAATCCTCGAGTGCAACAGCTGAACGATTCGACGAAGCTGGTCGTCATGTTGGCATGTCGCTCGATATCGCAGTCAGTATTTCCAGGAAATTTCAAGTAGCCCCATCGACAAGATTACTCTGTGCATGCGCGCGGACCGGAAATACATGTTCACGGGTGTTCGGTTTAGAATCGACAAGAGGCTGGCGTATGGAAATTCGAGGAGGTTGCGATTCGAGACTGGCGACGAGTGTCGATCCTCCCGGAACGGAATAGCGTTTTTGGAACACGCGGAGATCGAGGTCAGCCTCGAGTACAGTCTTCGCGGCGCACTCCAGATGCAGCTCACCGCACCTTCAGGTATGCACTTTTCATTTGAAACGGGCTCGACGGTCTTTGATGTTGTTCATCGCCTGTAAACGTATCGCGGGCCATGACCGGGCAAACGGACGCAGAAAAAAACGACGCATTAATTAACGCTGCGGAAAATAATCGAGGTAGTGAGCGAACCTCTTTATTGTAACTTTAAAATCAAAAGGCCTAGCCGATTAAGATGGTCAAAACTGCCCTTAGAGGTTTTCAATGGCTATCGAACCAAAGCTGACCAAGAAAAACCCTTCCGAGTAAAATTTCAGCCCTCTAGCTTTCCCGTAAGGGTAGTTACAGGATAAATTAAATTTTGCGCTTTTCCGTGCATTTTCCGGTCTTCGATGTGTTCTAAAATTCTGAAAAAAATTTGACACATTTTGGATCCTAAGGCGCATTTTAAAGAATTTTTCCGGATTTTTTTTATTGCAAACTGTGCTCGTAAAAAATGAAATTTACTCAGAGGAGTTTATCATGGTCAGCTTTCAAATGGTTCAATAGTCATTGAAAAACCTCTAAGAACAGTTTTGAACATCTTAATCGGCTAGGTCCTTTCAGACATTGTTGCGATACGCGCGCAGAACAAATTAAAAATTTCAGCATTTCATACATTGTTCTAGAAACTAGGACTGCATATTACATTTAATAAAGAAAGAAAGAAATTCCGATGTGGTGGTTCCTGTTTGTCGAAGAGCGAAATATTCGAATCCTTAGGAGGTTGTTTCGGGAGGTTCGCTGTGAAAGTAGGTCAGAGTTTATTCGTTCTAATTCTTTGCGCTCTCAGATTTTACTTGCATTCTTTATAATCCGAGGGTAAACTGTGTGAGCTTACACTAAGGCCGCTATTAGCACGTCGCGGGGCATTGAATCAAATGGAAACTATTAGACGACGGTAACTGGTGGAGCCACCAAAAATTGTTGCCGATCTGGTGGACGCCATCGGCAATCGGCCGGGTTGGACCGGACCAACATTTGGTGGCGCAGTCACCAGCCGTTGCGCTACCAGCATCGCGAAAACCAGGGCCGGACTAAAATTTTGTAGCAGCCCTGGCTACCGTTAACAGATGTCAGATGTCCCGCACTGGCTTAATCCGCCCCTGGCGAAAACATAAACAATTGATTTTCACAGTTTGGTGGTACCACCAGTTACCGATGCATTAAAGCCCTCCAATTCGGTGGCGTCACCAGTGTCCGCCACCAAGTTGCGCCACCAGTGGCCTCGTCTAATAGCGGCCTAAGAGACGTCACCGTATGAAGCAGCTTGTAAAACAGCCGCAAGCTCCTAGTCGAACGCCGTTCGAAGGCGCCTGGAGATATCTATTTCTCTCTGTCACGTACTTATCTCGGCATGGAACGGATTTTACAGCGCAGGGCGTTTTGGAACCTAACATTTTTACGACAAACACAGATGCGGCCGTGGAAAAACGCGTCCGTTGAAATCGATATCGAGTCGCGTCAACCGCCCGGAAGCGGCCCGCTCGATGCGGAATCATAAATCTGCCGGTTTTCCGAACTGCAATTTAACCCGGCGTGGCGCGACGCCGGCGATTCTCTCTTGCGGGCGAACCCACAGCTTTTGCAAATGGCCTAACTTCTCTATCGACACTGCACGATTATCTCCGAACGTTATGTCCTCCCAGCAACTTTCCTATGCTACTCGCTTTTGTTGTTTCATTTTAACCCTCACTTCGTTAATTCATTAATTTCTTTCTATTCGGCATAGTCATTTTCACAGACGGTAGTACAACCATACAGGGCTGAATAACCTGGGGCAGAGCGTAAATTAGTTAAAAAATTACCCAGAGAATGTTGCACTTTTCGCGCGACGCACAGTCATCGTGTTAGCTCGATGAGGTCTCGCTTGTGGATCTACGACGTCTCCATTGCTCGGGAAATTTCGCGTAATGGGACATTAATAGAGTTGGTTATCCCCCAAGGAAAATCGAGAGGAAACAGGCTCGCGAGCGCGGAGAGTTTCCGCGGGAAATGTAACTTTGTTCTTTCGATGCAGCTGCACTTAACTCTGTGAACACACACACACACTCTCTCTCTCTCTCTCCCCCTCTCTTTTCTTCTACTTCCACTTGTCTATCGGTTAGACAATTCTCCACACGCGTCCATCGTGGCTCGCAGGCAGAAAAAATCATCTGAGAACGATGGATTAGTGGAACAGGTTTCCGCTGTAACTGAATCGACACTAATTCGAAATCCGGGAGATTCTCGTGCATTGTGCACCTACGTGTGCAATTCCGTGCACGCCCACGGCTACTACATAGCTATATTAATAGTCGATGTTGCGTGCGTTGACGCATCAGAGAATATTCGCAAAAACACCATGGTTCGACGCGTGCGTCGCACGAAAACGGAGACAAGCAATTTTCTGACTTTTGTATCCACCCGTAGGCGGATTATGATCGACATTGGTCAAATTAATGGTTAATTGAATTGTTTTTTAATACGATAGACTCACGTATAACGCGATCAAAAATTGTTTTAGAAAACAACATTTGTACATTTACTGTAGATTTTCTTCCATATAATGTACCAGAGGTGGGAACTATTAGGCGAAACAAATATTTCAAATACTATTTAATATTTTAGATTTTATTTTGCTTAAAGAAAGATATACAATTTTGAAAATAAAATATTTCTATTTGAACAATCTGAACCTCAAAATAAGATATTTCTATATTACAACAATTTGATCAAGAAAATAATGCATTGTTATAATACTCTGAGAAACCGCAGTTAACATACAGTCTATCCTATCGTTAAGACACGATTTACACTCTTAAATGTATTGAATTCGAACCATTATTTTCAGCAATAATATTGAAAATTGAAAATAAAGACAAAATATACAAATATTTTCAATGTTCTTCAAATAAAATACTATTTTCAAATACTATTTTCAAACATTACTGCCTCAAATAAATTATTTTATTTTCAGAAATTACTGCATCATATAAAATATTTTATTTTCAAAGTTGTACACATACTTTAAAATAAATAGGATTATTTATTATTTAATATTTCAAATACTATTTTCCCCAGCTCTGTAATAGTACACACTCCTCTCGCTTATAAATACACGATTATTTTTCCGGCGCCTAATCTTCAAGGGACGACCGTGCAACTTCTGAAGCCGAGAAAGTTGGACGACTCATCGGACGGGTTCAAGAGATGGAAATTTATGTCGGTAGCAACATGGGGCGAGGATCCGAGCGGCAGCTGGCTGCTGGACATCGTGGACGAGGTGATTAACATAAAAAAAGCGGCGACGATCGATTCCCTTCAGCCTCGCTGTTCGACTTCGAATTATAAAATGTCTTCTCGACAGATCGGCCCGAAAGAGAATAATGGCACGATGGGATCGTTCTTATTGGTTCTGCACGGGACGACCGAGATGCCGAGCTATCGCAAAAACGGGCCAAGAGTGTACAATCGCGAGTACAATCGACTCCGAGACACGGCAAGTAGATTATTCCCGCGGAAACGAACGCAAATTAAGTCACCGAATTGCAATAAAGACTTGCACGCGCGTCGAGGAAGAATTGAATGTGTCTTCCCTTCCAGAATGAATTCTCTGGCATAAACCCCACGGCGGATTTCGCGTTCAATGAGAAACATGAGAGCCCCGACTATCCACCTCCAGATGGAAACGATGTTTATGACAAACGTTGGCTCGAGGAACTCGCGAGGGATTACTATCGAGTCCCGTGGCCGAGCAAATTGTAGCGCAATTTATTCTGCGGCCGCGAACCGATAAATCCTGCGACCGAGCTTGCAAAATGTTGCGGAGTTAATTCGTTTGGGAATTTCAGAGGGGGATTGTCAAAATGTTAATAACAGAAAACCTATTTGATTCTGAAGAAATGCAATTACGGGAGGACACCACGATTGTTCTGGACGTTAAACTAATTTAAAGATTATAGCGAGGTTTCGTTACCAAGCAAATTGTTAGCTAATTTATTCTGTAGCCACGAACAGCCGATGGCGATTATCAGTACTCAGAATTGTTTTGGCTAAAGGTTGAATCATTTTGATAGAACGGTTTTGTATTTTGTTACCCGGACATGCGTTAGGTAGCATATTGGATTTGAAAGTTGTGTTGTTCGACCGGAAATGCCTCCTCCACGAAGCGTTAAGGCTGGAACAACATTTACGAGCAAGAGTTCCCGTTGTACGCGGAGCCAGAATCCTTTGTCCCGACTTACACGGCAAACAAACCCGAAATACAAGAAGGCGCACGCCGCTCCGGTCGGAACGGCAGTCTGTATTTCATGATGAATTAAGTCTAGAGTAATCTGAGATCCTTGAGCAAATTTCTCCGTGTTTGCCGAGGAGAGTTCGCAGCGCTTCGGTCATTTAAGACGATTGCTGTGTTCCTTGCGACGGAGTTGTTGGCCTACCGATCGTTTGCGGCGATCGGACTGCCCATGGGAACATTGTTCCTAGCACTTATGGCATCCGAACGATCGAATTTTACCAAAAACTTGCTGCCTTATCAGATGAAGAATAAATCGAAATAGCGAATAATATTATCGTATACGAGATGTTGCTCCTCCAAGTTCGGGAAAATTGATCAGTAAACTACCGTGTGTGTTTGCTGTAAGTGGAAACGGCCATTAGCGAGCAGACCAGTGAACCGAGCGCGCTCAAATGTTATTTATACCGGACCAAAATTTGAATTGAATCCCATCGAAAAAGGGAGTCATAAAGAAATTTCATTTCACATTTTCCCGTTCCGAAAAATGCTTTAATAATTCCAAACTAAACGAGTACATTAAAAAAAATACTGTAAAATATTATTTAGCACTTCGTTGCGTTTTCATAAAAACAGTACGTACGTGCGTGCTAATAATTTCCCGTGGTCCGTTATGTCCGTAAAAGAATATTATTCTACGTTTTCCATTTGTTTTTTCATGCGGAACAGCGCAATTAGCAAATTGTTTTCAAACACAATTATATAATTTCTGTCCTCTTTTTAAAGAAGAAAACCCCGTTATTCCACGAGAAGCGGTTGAAATTTTACATGCGGAGCTCATTAAATTTTATAATTACGAGGCTACGCTCGATAGGAATTTGGTGTAGTGTGTGGTCTATACCGATTTAACAGCGACAAACTGCCACTCATACATACATTCGTACAGTACGCGTGAATGTTTCTAGGAAATTGCTCTCAAGAATTGTGATATTTCGCTCGCGCCACTGAGAACGTAAACGTCTCTCCCGTTCCGTTCGGCTCCTAGCATTTTAAGGAACCTTAATTGCATTTCTCGGAGAGAGAGAAAAAAACACCTGAAGAGTCGGTCATGTTCTATGTAAGACATTAGGCGAGCATTAAATACCTTTTACATTTACCCCTACTGAGAGCACCGGAATCGTAATAATAACAACACTCTTTCCTCGATGGAATCCCGAGAAACAGCTTCCACCCTATAGAAGTACATAATGTTTAAGAAACTTGAAGGTGATAAGGTGATGTAAACCATGATCCGATTCCACACAAATTGCACGAAAGTAGAAAATCCTCGGCTCGGGTAGCCAGGAATGGATCACTGTGTACCAAACCAGAGATTTTGAAATGTAGGGGTAATAAGGCGGTCGAAACCATGATCTAGGGAGCAGCTATTGGCTCATGGTGCTAAATCACTGGGATTACGGCGTAAAAATGCAACCTGGAATATTCCACGGTAATGGATAACCAGCGTACGTTCTCGTTGAAATATGGCGAGAACTATTAGCGTGGCTCGCCAGGCGTTCCACTCGAAGGCAAGTACAGAATGAGATTCCGGCTGGTGTCCGCGAAACTGTCTTGCACGGTGGCTGGGAAAATTGAAGGGGACATTCTTGGTCGCGTTCTGTGCGCTACTCCCAGCCGCTGAAGATCGTGGACAAAGAGCTGCTGCGACGGTAAATGTAATATTTTCGGGATTTATTTTCCAATTTCGCCGGGCAGCGGGCACAAAGCAACGCGTTTCGCAACCAGAAATTCAATTTCAGTTTCTCGGCCAAACAACAGCTGGCACGATGATAATGCAAACACGCGGTGCCCCGTTGCGATTTGCTTTTCGATAGATGCGCAAACCTCGCAGCATGGCAGCAGGACATCGGGCAAAGAACCAGCTCCTTGAAATCCGAGAACTGGCGGCGCAGCGGCTGAGACTAGAAAGTCTCGGAAAGTGCGAGCAGGTTTAATTGAAATCGGAATTAATCGAGCCGCGACGCGGAACGTGTTCTCCCGGTTATTAAAGATTGTTAGCTTTATCGATTGACAAGCCTCGAGGAAATTGGCGCGATCTAATTGCACGGGATCGCGGAGAAACGATAACGATTTCAGGAATCGAATCAACAATTGATGCCTCCGATCCTGGGAAAACAAACGGGTTAAAACGCCCGTGTGCTCTCTGCGAATAAGTACCCAAGCCGCGCGCCGCGGCTATAACAAGTCCTGGTCGTTACGTCGATATCGCCGATTGCGGATATTCCCCGGGAGATATGGAAATCGTAACTGCCCCATAGATTACTTCGCCCTTCCGTGATACCGAAACAAGATTCTCAATGGAAAAATCTACCGGAGAACGCGAGCAGTGCGTTCCGAGGAGCTTCCAATTGCCGTTCTTCGTGAATAATTCGCCGCGAAACCTAATCTAATACAGATTTCACGGCAATGCTGTTGGTAATCTTTGACTTTCCGAGAATTTTAAGACGAACAAGCTCCGCGATCGATGTATAAATGATTACATCTTTCGGATAGAGCATTCGCTCTAAAGTAGCCTCTCTATATTCAGCTAACATGAATAATAAATTAAAAATCACGCCCTGATTATGCTGGACAGGTCTGCTTAGAGAAAAGTCTATTTCAATTTTTTGAAAGAACATGCTACATTCGGTACGCAGACAGAGAAAAATATTTTTGTTTAAATCACTAATTCTTGCCGCTGCTTTCAAGATTAACATAGGAGATCCGTTTTTAATTTGGCTGGGATCATCAGTTGGAAAGTCGTGCCTGGAATGAAGGATGCCGCGACGAAGTCGCTCTCGAATCTTCATCCCTCGAGAGTGGAATAAGGGGTTGATCGAAGGGTTGAACTCGAGATGAAGTGCTCGAGCCTGGGAAAGTCGTGCAGTAGAAAGAAGAAAGGGCAGAGGAGATTACGAATTTTGACCGCTGCGAGCGCATATCATAGTCGTCGAATTCACCACGTAGCTGCGCTACCGTCGACCTAATAATGGGGTGAGTCGGGGGTGAAACGGGGATGAAAGGGGGATGATTCTGGCAGTAGCATGCCGCCCTCCGTGTCGTGAACGTCGTGCAACGCGATCCCACCAGAAACTGGAGACCCACACTACATGTATATCGTTCCCTCGAGTGGAATCTCGTCTTATCCTGTTTCAACCCTTGACAACGAACAACACATCCAAACAAGAAGAGAGGCCTGCAAGAACGATTCACCAAAAGCGAGTACAGGTGAGAGAACATGATTTTTGTGATCCTTTGAACCCAGCCGAGAACTCCCGAGGGAATGTTAACGTTGAAACGTGGTCTGAATGCATTACTGGGTAGACGTTAATTGCACATAGGGTTGCTCTTAAGGGTAATTAGACAGTGACGAAACGCGGCGCACGCTGTCGCTGCAATTTCCTCGGGAAATATAATGCATGTGCGCCATCCGTCTCGAATTCGAATCGCCGAGCGCGACATGCAAACCCGACACTCGCCCCGTCGCGTCGCACCCCAAACAACCCCATGATTCTAGCAACGGGCGGGAATTTCGTTTTCGTTCGAATTTCCACGCTACACCGTCCCCGCAACTTTCATTCCTGTAGACTAGCCGCGACTGATCCGCGACATTGTTTCTCGTCTTCACTAATTAAACAGCCCTCGAGCGCTTTCCCGTGGAACAACCCTCGCGGATTTCAACGGGATACGGCCCGCGAAATTATTCAACGTTTCCTTCGACGTTCCCGTTCCCGAGCGTTGAATGTTTCACGTGCGCGAATTTCGCACGCTGGAATAATAAGAAAGTTTTGCTTCGCGTTGCGGCCTGTTTTGCAGCTACGCTCGGTTAAAGACCAGCTCTCCGACGACGTAATGAATCTCTTGCGCGAAATTATTGTGCCCGTTTTCGCGACTGTTGTCTCTTAATTTTTAATTATCGTATATCTTTTGAGTTCCACAATTAACCGAGACCCATTACAACTCTCGAAAGAAGAAAACACACATTGCGCGAAATCTCCCAACCGAAAATGTAGGACGATATTTTATGTAAGCTTTAGTCTCCGCAGATCGATTACACTCGACAGGGAAAAAAATCATTAAATCCGAGGATAATTATTAGAGTTGACGCGCGAGATCGGATCAGTTTTCTGAACCGTGTTTCGTCGTTCCCGGTTGTAGCGTGAGGTTTACGCTGACTTATCGATGCCACTGTACGGCAGGGTGATAAATGACTCGGTTAATTCGCCTGCCGCTTCAATTTTTTCCTGTCTGTATCCTAACGAGCGAGGTGTCAGGTGTTCCGACGCGAAACAAAAAACGAGGAACGGTATTGAAAGAACCGGGACCACCCGACTGGTTTCGCGCGTCTCCCGCACAGTCAAACCCGCGCATCAATGGCCATTCAATGCCAGCCACCGAAATCCGAATTCACCGATATCTAGGTTAATAGCCGAACTAGTGGTGCTTGAACAAGTGGCCCGGACTTATCTCACTCATTATTAATCATCCGGAATCCTGTGATCCGTTGCTTCCTTTTTTATTTAACCGGATTAAGAATGAGCTTGATGATTGAACTAATTCTATCGTCGGAATCTGTTCGTTACATTATTAAATTATTAGGTCATCCCATAAGTTCGTGCCGACTTTTGCGTATACATTTCACGCGTCGATTTAGAAACTTTACGGCGATAAGGGACCAATGCACTTAAGCGTAGCTGTTCGGGAACAGTCTAGAGAAGGTTTTCGTGGGTATTAGATCGTGAAATAGTGAACGCAGTGATTCCTAGCAGTGAAAAATCATGAGCGAAATGCATATTCATTTCCGACATCTCATGATGTATTGTATAAATTTGGGAAAGGAAATTCAGTGACAATCGCCACGAACAACATATATGCTGTTTACGCAAAAAGTACGCTTTCATCTCGTACCTGTAGGAAGTGGTTTCAACGTTTTAAAGGTGGGAATTATTGTTTAGAAGACGAGAAACGTACCGGGCGTCCTCCTTAGACAGACGAAGATAAAATTCGAGACCTTGTACAGAAATTACGAAGTTTATCGGTTGAGGAGACGGCAGATGTTCTGAAAATACCTAAAACAAACTTAAAGGTATGTTTACAAAATTAACATATACAACCGCTCGAAAAACGGCACGAACTTATGGGATCACCCCGATCAAAGTCTTAGCGGTGTCGCTATTTAACCCGCCATTGTTCCGACGAATTCTGAACAGGAACAAAGCCAGTCTTGTTTCAGCGGTATTGTTTGCTTTCTTTGATCGAATGAGAGGCTAATTATTCGGGGTGCACCTCCATTCGTGACTCTTTCTTACTTACGAATTTTTCACGTATATTTTCGCACAGATTGAACCTTGAACAAACATTAAATCTCCACCCGATTTTTCTAACAATCGAATTAATCGATCGGTGACCCAGTTCGGCTGACCTCTTAATGCAACATTTTCGTTATATTAAACTGCGGCGCTCCTTGGAGGTCCGCGAGTACGTGTAGGCAGCGAATGCTTGTTCAAAACTGTTCCCAAGGCACGGTCGGAATCACACCCTCGCTTATTGGAAGTTTCAATCGATAATCGAAGTACGGGACATTTTTGTATACGCGATATATGACTATGCCAATATCAGAGTTCGCCAAATGGGTCATATGTATATACCCCGCGTCTATATGTGTGCATGTATGTGTTTCCGGGAAATCCTGCTGGAATTATATGCGGGAGGATAGAGCTCCGGGAGCGCGCTCACGGTTCTCTATAGAGGAGCTGATCCCGTGGATAAAAGACCGAGCAAAGGCTTGTAATTAATTGCGTATGGGAACCAAAAATTATCAGCTATCTCGATGCACGACACCCTTACTAGCAAAGTGCCATTCACCCATTAAATTCCTCTATCGAGAGCTGCTCCGAGCTCTCGGATTCTCGCGCGAAAGCGAGTCACGCTCCAAATTGAACGGCTGTTGGTCAAGAAAGGAAAATCGAAACGACGAATTCTGACGAGAAACAACCAACAATTTTCTTTCTGCGAATCGATCCGGGAGAGCAGTAATCCCTGATCAAACACCGGTTCCTAGAAGAATAATGTAGTATCTCAATTACCGAGTGCATCGAATCGGATCCCGAGCAGATCCCGCTTTAATTAAAGGCGCAAACGTTCCAGTTAAAAGGTCCGTGCACGTTCAACGGCGTGTGCGTTCGATTTTTAAACCAATGTACGAATAACTGACCCATTACGATCGTTGGCAGAATAAAATCTCGCGGCGCGCGGCGCGCGGCGTCTAGCATGTGTTCAGTAGAAACAGACGCGTCTGGTCAGGCAGCCTATGAAATTTTTTTTCTTTTTTTGACGACTCACCGGATAAACCAAGATAAAAGACGCATTATGATCACCGCCCATACGGAATGGCGCCCAACAACAAAGGATACATTCCCTTTTATTCGTAGGCTGAGCGGAAGCGTTGTTGACGTCAGTCAGTTATATTTTTCACATGGTCAGCGTCGAATTGCCGCAGGACCGCCGCCGGCACATTGTTACCATCCACCGCGAAGAATAAGAACGAATTGACGGCTCATCTGTGTGACACGGGTCACCGTTTATTTTCAGCACGTGCGGGCTTTGTGCGAGACCCGCAAAGCTCCGCCGGCTTGTTGATCATAACGTCAAAGCAGTGCCGACGCGATCGCGATCTCCTGAAATACTTAATCACCCTGAAGTGTCAATCTCCGCCGTACTTGAAACTCGAACTCCCAATTTTACAAGACAATGTCGCTTTACAATTTATTTCATTACGTCGCCGTATTAATTTATTAATAACAGCTGTATCAGCTACCTATAGAATGATTTACGACAACTGTACTCTTCAGCAACGCTGATACATTTTGTCGCAACGAGACCCTTAATCGATGAAACAAATCTTCCTTTATAAGGCTGGTGCTAAAACCTATGTGAAAAACATAAACATCACCCCAGTCTGCTGTACTTGTATCTCAACGAAAATCTCTTGGTCGACGAGCTAAATTTCCAACCCTTGCTGCCACAAGAGCGATCCATAAAAATAAAAGTTTGCATAAAGATAACAACTCATTGCGTGACGCGTCAAAAAACTTGGCCGATAAAGCTTGCGGAGAAGTAGAGCAGCAACGACAAGTCGATCGGACCAGCAGAAATATCGCTGTCGAGATAGCGCAGAGAATTCTTTTGCCAGAGGAATATGGGAGAACGCGGATAGAGAAACGAACGCGCGAGGGGACGGATGGCCTGCATCCTGCGGCGTCGTTGCACGTTCTGTTTATTTTTAGCCTGCCCCGGAAATGTTGTAGCGTGCGTGCACAGGTCGAACGAACGCTTGGAACTCCGTTAGAAAAACACCGATGCGTTGGAACTAGGCTTAATCAAGGGAGTATTCTTCCGGAGTAAAAATAATGCATGATCATGACTTTTGTCATCTCGATGTTTTCGTGTTTCAAAGGGGATACGATCGGATGATTCTCACCGTCGTGGTACGATGATCCACGGCTTTATTTCTGGCACAGAAGCCGCCGAGGCGAGGGTCGTGTGCTTGTCCCTCGAAACGAAGGCGGGGTGGAGTGTTGCGAGGCGGGACGGTCGGCGCGACGTGGCAGAGCGATCATTCTTCGTTCCCTAACACTCGGCGACTCCTGTCCGCCATTTTTCTCACGCCAGGCGCTTCGTCGGTGCCGTGAGCGGCGGAAAGAAAGGCAAACAGGGAACGGTTACCGCTAATTACTCGACTTCTCACCGCGGAATCGCGAGTTGAACGATCGCCACTCTATTTACACAGCTTCATTGATCCGCTCGAGGGGTACCCGCGGCCAGCTATTGAAACACTGCGGTTTTTCCTATTCGTGGCCCCTGTTTTCACATCCCCAATATGCACCGAAACTACGACCCGAGAAATTCAGTCTCTCGCTGCGAACTATCTGGATAGCGGCGAATCGATTGGTTCCCAGGATAAATGAGCAATTGTCGCGGAATTTGGCGCTGCGGATCGACCCGAAGTCGACGGTATTAATTGACGCATATCAACGATATACGGTTCGACGAATCGCGGACACGCGACTCTCATCTTCGCGAGCCTCAAACTCCGCGCCGCGAAAATTGATTTCGGAGGCGTACAGGGATCCCGTACGTGACGTGTCAAGTAGAAACACCAGCTGGCGGTCAGACAGTGCAGGAAATTCCGGACAGGACAGAATCTGCTGCGAATGCGCGGTTTTGTCAAATGACAGCGCAAGAAATTGCGAACAGGGAAGTGTATCGAATGAAATATTATTCGCAAAGCTCTTTTGTTCGAAACATTTCCGTTCTAAATTGAAAAAAAACATTTGATGTTGAATTGATTTAAATGTGTCAACGCTCTGTAGAACGGTGTATAATATTGTGATATATCGCCGCGCCGCGCCGAGATGTATTAATATTTTCGTTTTAGAATATCCGAGCTGATTAAAGGGATTATAACCAAACTGCATTGAAATGGATTTCATTTGTAACACATTCTCGTATCGATAATAAACTAGATATCGTTTCTGAGCGGTATTTATGTTCGAAATTGCTTCGCTTGTTTGTTTATTCTGCTTGAGCTTTCAGATGCAGATGATCCGGCGTGATTATACCACGCCATGTGCAGCACTGCGACGCCTTAATGGGACGGATCAACGGGAAAGTTGAAAAAATGCGTCGATTCGACGGATTAGCCTGTCAATACGAAATGTTCCCGACGTTCATTTCAGTTATTTGTAGGTCAATCGAAGATTCAGCCAGGTTTGCTCTGATTCACGTTCGATGTGCAAGAATAATCGCGGGGCCGCTGTTATCGAAATAGAATTGTTCGGAAACTTATTACAAGATTAAATAAATGTTTACGATTGTGAAAATTCTGAGGAATTCCTAGTGTCTGACCATACGTGCTTGTTTTTTACATTACGCAACTCGATTACGTGAACTCGATTCCGTTAAAGAATGTAATTCGTTTGTACGTCTAACCAAGAACGCCTCATTTTCTACTTACACTTGGAAACCGTCCGGCACGGCGTGCCGCGCCGCTTCTATTAATTAAAGAAATCTAAAAAGACGACTACCACTCTCGGCACTAGCGACCCATTTGCTGACCTATAACCGTGTCCGACTAAAACGGCGGACTCTACTTAGGCAACACACACTCCACGAAACTAAAAGAATTCTAATATAAAAAAGTCTACTTTAATTAACTGATATCAAGGCCCTAGAATTTCCTTGACAAGTTGCATCGGGACTAACTAGCCCGCGCATTCTACTCAGATTGTATGCTCGTATTGGTGCGATATAGCGGCAGCGTACAACTGAATTTGGACAATGCTAGCTGTAAATGTTATCAATGTTCGCAATGGGAGCACCGTCACGACCAACGTTTACCAGAATTCTATTGAGCCGTGGTTCCGGGCAACGACCGGTGTCTCAGGTCAGGAATTTCAGCTTGGAACGATTACACCTTTTGTGGGGAGCACTAAATAACGTTAACGGGCGGATCCTAAGATCTTTGGAGGAGCCCTCGGTCCATAGACGCCGCGAATCGCCGCGCCGTCTCCGATGTTTGCGAAAGAAGTTTCTCGTCGCAGTTCTCGCTCGATCGTTCGAAACGAGCCCATGCGGAAGGAAAAGTTCACCGGAACGATAATGAGAGTCCATTGCGAGGCAATGCGCAGGCCGTGCGAGTTCTTCCCGACCCGATTACCGCCGCGAGGAACATTTTTTTGCGACCGTACTCGTCCGCAAAAAACGTCTGGAATTGCAAATGGCTCCAATTGAATCGAATTGTAAAAATACCGCGCGCCAGCGGAAAACGCCGGCAACGGGGATGGTCTTTATCGAAACTTTCCAGCCGTCGCATCACCGCGAAATTCGTCGACGGAACTTGGATTTCGCTTGTTAAACCGTCGACGAGCGTTTCGTTTAATTCGTCCTCACGGACCCTGCTTTATTATTTGACGGAACTAAGTGGAAATAAAAAAAGCTTGTTGTCCATTTTCCTTCAGCGCCGTTCCTTTTGAAAATAATCCGATACCCGTCTTTGAGACCGGAGAACGAATGAAACACCCGTGTTCAGCTGCGAGGAATGTTTCACATTATATGCGTTTTCAAAGAGTCGGCTCTCTCTCTCTCTCTCTCTCTCTCTCTCTCTCTCTCTCTCTCTTTCTCTCTCCCGTTTTTCCGAGCCGATACTTTCTCCCGTCTTCGAGGAAAAAACGAGATATATTTCTTGCGAATTCTGCGAACGCTTCGAGAAGGTCCCTGTTATCCGTCAAGAAACATCAAGGCTCATTTAAATAATGTCCCCGGGAACGGGACATTGGAATGGAACATTCTTTGTCCTCGGTGAATACATTTTCCGTTTAAATTTCTAGCATAATTCCTCGCGGATGCATCTGTACAAACTCAATAACCGTAAATTGTGTTAATGATCGATACATTCCGCATGGCACAAATTATTCGGCAATATTCTAGCACATTATCTCGACCCAGTAATTACCATTCGCCCCAGTATCACCTCGTGAAAGCTCTCATTTAGCCGGCATTCGTCCGCAAGGTGCAACTATTTTATCAGCTGTCCGAGTCTGAAAGCTATCGTTCGAATCGGTGCATCGTTTCTGGGAACGCGGCTCGCCTGGGCTCGTCGAAAGTGAAGCATTTAGGCGAGCACACCTGTCGGACGTTGAGCTATATACGGCTGGTAATGTAGAAATTGAAGGCCAGGAATTGGTGATGTATTATAATAACGAGGTAATTCGTGGCGCAGCAGCGAAACGAAGCTTGATCGGAGACAAATTGCTTGAATCGAAAGTTAGCGTGTCTGATTGGGAGGCACGTTTGCACGGTTGGCCACAAATACGCGTTATAATTATTTCATTTGCTAGTTGCGAGGCATCTCGCGGCTACGTCCTGGTTTCGAATTCGAACGGAGGCTCTGGGGTATTGTTAATTGTGCCCGGGTAATTTTCAAGCGGAACACGAATCGCACGGATTATGCATCGGAGCATTCCGGGGAGCCAGCAAAGTGCACGGGATTATTGAACAGGACCGGACCGCTCGAAATCACGCCGGAGACCGATTCTTCGCCGCGCCGCGCCGCGCCGTCTCCGCGGTGCGGCGGCACAGAAGCGAATTAATAAACGATAAATAATACAACGCGGCCAGTTCGAATAATGGCAATTAGATCCGGCAGCAACAATTCCGATACACACTCGTTCCCCACCGGGTTTACGCATGAATAATTGCAGCCACCGAACGGATTAAAAAGCTCGCGGAAACAGGACGCGGGGACAAGGGGAACAACAACATCGGCTACGCGCTTTGTTCACGTTTCGAGGGCGGAAACTCGTGTACCAAATAAAAGATCAATTTTTCCAAAATGATTTAATTCGCTGGTGCTAGTTTCGAATCGTACTCGCGCAATATTTCGTTTAAAAGTTCGCCAAATTAATAGAGTTCTAGCTTCCAACAACGCATGTAAACTTCAATCTGCGATGGTTTCGATAATATACACTTTTTTAAGTCAATTCAAAATTTTATTTGGTACTTCAATATTATGGAGGGATATAATAAAAATTTCAGGAAAATTGGTTGCACGGTTTTCCAATGGAAAATATTTTTCTTTGTGAACAAAAATTTGAATAACGTGACGAAAAATCTTAAAGATTTTAAACGAATTGTGCAGCAGTTCCGCGCGAATAAAAATTCCAGAAGATAGCCTAATTTCCAGCGTGCCGGAGATTCTGCTCTTAACGACAGCGTGTAATTTCGTTATCCATATTATGCGTTCGCAATTACGAGCCGCTCGAGAAATTCCGCGGAATCATTCCCGTATCGGGGTCAACGAGATGCTCAATTTAGAGCGCGAAGTTAACCGACCACGAACCCATGCGTTTTGGTAAACGATTCAATTTTCAGATCCGGTAAATACAAGCGAAACATGCGGCCCCGACGAACATAAGGAAAGATGGTGGACAAAGGTGAATTGGAGAAGACACCGTCGCCGGTGAACATCAACGAGGCGATCGAAGCGGAGGTGTTGACTCGAAAGACTGCTAGAAGTGAGTATCTCGTGCTTTTCCGGACGAACACACGCGTTCTCGATATCTTTTCCAACTCTTTCCACCTAGCTTTAATCTTTAACCGTCCACGAAATCTCTACTTATTCCCGGTGAAGTCGAACAGTACGAAGAAGTTTCTACGTGCCGCAAATTCTATTTGCGGTAGAAGAGAAATCCCTCAATTACCGGGACGTATGGAAAACATAAAAATCTCTCGACAGAGCATGCAGATTTCCCGATGGAACGAATCTTTAGAAAAATACGCGTTGGAAAACTGTGCTCCGTTCGGGAACCCATCTTCTATTTTAATGCTTTTCCATTTGGTGGCGCAGGATATTCCTGAACCAACCATCTGTGTGTTTCATGAAATAATAATAGACTGTGGGTTTCGTGCATTTATAGCAAGAACGGGTGGGGAACATTTGAAACAGAAAACAAGTAAAAGGGTTCAAGAATGTCGATATATTATCAAGCGTGTGCAAAAGTTTTCAACTGTTTACTATCAATGTACACATTCAAGTTGCCACCTACAGTAGCCAATGGAGTAAATCGCGGAAATAAAATTACGAGATGGCAGAATCGCTGAGAACGCTTCTCCTGACCGAGGCTTTTCTCTTTGGCAGTACTTAAGAACGATCTCTTGCTGCACGAGGCTACGATAAAAAACGAGGCGGACACCGTTCGCAAAGTGCTCAAAGAGACGGTCGACGTCGATTCGAGGAACAACGTAAGTTGGAAAAAAGTACATAATCTAATGGGTCGGGCCGATGAACCATCTCCATGACCGATGGAAATACCGGTGCGTTTGTCTGACTAAAAACGGGACGTTTCACTCGATGTCACGGCTGCTAAATCGTTCGGCATTGTGCTTTTAACAGAACCTTTGTCGGGCTGAAAGCGGAACGGGAAATACGCTGAGCAAGCGCGCGGAACTTTGTCATAAACTCTCGAACGTGTATCTTCGGCCCGATAAAAGTGGGGATATTCTACTGCGAAATTTCATCGGCCGACTGTCTTCGGGCTTATAAGCTGCAGGATGTTACATTCGAGGCATTAGCCGAACCGCCGCGCCGCAACACTTTAACCTCGTGTAACTCCCATCCGATCGTACACGGAACGTTCTATTTACAGTTTAACCAGAGTTACGAAGTTTTTGCCGGTGCAAAACCCGGCTGCCAGATATTGTGGCTGATCACAGTTGGGATATAGCACTGCAAAATTGAATCCAGCATTGATAGATTATGGCGGATATAATTCCTCCAAGCTCCATCTCTAATTGCAACAGACTATTTCAAGACTACGAAGCTCCGCGTGTACCTTTGAGCTTGTAACTTGCTGGATGTTCAATTCGCGGCATTAGCCGAACCGCTGCGTCGGAACGCTTTAACCTCGTGTAACTCCCATCCGATCGTACACGAAACGTTCTACTTACGGTATAACCGAAGTTAGAAAGTCTTTTCCAGTACAGAATTCAGCGGTGTTTCGCCGCGTCTGCCAAGGTATTGTACGATGTATAATTCCAACGGGCTGAATCTTTTGTCCGATACAATGCAGGATATTTCACTTACAGTCTCATTACGCCCGAGGAAGTTTGAATACCTTGTTTAACATTCTCGTTCGTCTGACTACAGCTAGAATATTCCACTCAGCAAGCTCGCGACTGACACGACGTTACGACCTTCTAATTTTTCCGGGGAACCTTCTTTATCTGACTAAACGCGGAATATTCCACTCGGCGAGCACGCTCGCGGCTGCTGAAACTTTAACGTCTTTTAGAACGCGCTAGCTTTCGACCGACTAAAGCGAGGCTGTGTTCTACTGGAACTCGACTATAATTCTTACTCGCCGCTACGCCCGACCACAGACGGAATAATTCACTCGAGACGTCGCGATTCTTCATCCGAACCGAAACTACGCTAATCAAGTAGCTCTGTGACAAAGAAGCGCGGAAATGTACGCATACACTACTGTGCAAAAGAAAGAAACACCCGGCCATATTTAATAGAAAACCGTCAAAAATCAAATAAGGACACGGTAAGTTTTGAAAAAGGATTCAGGTGTTTAATTGAATAGTTCTGGGAATATGTGTTATTGCGGATTATCTAATACTTAAAATTCAATAAATCAATCATTGTACAATACAATTTCTACATAAAAATATTGTTTGTTATTATATCTAATAATTATACTGGGTGCTTCTTCCTTTTGCACAGTAGTGTGTGTACAATAATTTGTAGAATTGAAGATTTCAATCTTGAAATCTATGATAGTAGATCCAGTTCTAAAAGTAGAGCCATAAATACACGCGATCCGACCTGGCCCGGCCCGAACGTTCATTATTTTGCGCAACGCAAAGTTGCCGTAACCGTAAATGATTTGTTCAGTATGGTCGAGCGCCGATCCATTGGGCCGCGTCCAGGGGAAACACGGAGATCATTGAAATGTTGATACAGGCGAAATGCGACATCGAGGCCAAAGACAGGGTAATATTTCTCTGATTTATTTTCAATAAAATTGCTCGAGCGGAACGCCATTCGCAGGGCACACAAAAGAGATAACTCATTCGTAACGCATTACCGAGCGAATACGCGATACTCGGGAAATGTTTCAACAATCGCGGCATCCACAGTTTACGTAGACATTGTTTCGCATTAATTCAGAATCTTTTGCGTACGAGAGTAGAAAGTATATTCGAGAAATAACTTTGATCCCATAACCGTAAGATCATGCGCGCTCTCGAAGAATGCTAATAAGATCTCGCTGACAGTTTGCATGAATTAGGCGTGTCGTAATTAAATTCTGTCCGTAATATTTAAAGTTTGGTATGCGGCCGTTGCACATGGCGGCCTGGTACGGGCACCGAGACGCCGTCAAGATGTTAATCAACGCCGGGGCGAATGTATCTGCTGTCAACAAGGTATTCCTCTTAATTGCGGAAGCAAATATTCATAATTTTCTCCCGATTCTTAGCATGTTGAAAGAGAAGAGAGAGAGAGAGAGAGACAGAGACAGAGAGGCCAAGGCACTCGAGCAGCCTCTTCTGCTTCATGAGAATCTCGTACACCTGGGTCCGTAGTAGGATCGAAGTCAATCGCAGAACAAACGTAGAGAATCGTGAACTCGAGTCACGAGCTTTCTTGGGATCGTCCGCCGCGATAAAAACGAACTTGAAACGTGCTCTCCACCTGGCAGCACGTTTCTTTCATCGGAATCGTATCTCGACAAAATTTCCAATTTCATCGCTAAGTCTCTCGAGAATGACGGTGTTCAAAAATTTCACGACTCATGGAAAGTTCGCCAATTAAAGATTGGTAAAACAAATGGCTGAGCATCGGGAGAAACTTTAAAAGAGCCTGATGTAGTCGTCCGAAGAATTGACATCTGTTTTCTATAAATTGGTAGTATTACCAAACAAATTCGACAAATTAATGATTTGGTTAGGTACTGAAAAATAAATTCTTAAAGATCAGTTTCTCCTGAGCAACTTGCATCAGGCTCCTGTCTTAATGCAATTTCCGAGAGCAGGAACTGAAAGGATCTACGTGACACGGGATCCATAATGCACTCTGTTTGCTGCAGAAACAATACACCCTTTTAATGTGCGCCGCCCGAGGCACCAACGTTGACGTCGTGGAATACCTTGCAGAAACTGTTGAGTCGCTGAACGGTGCTGCAACCGATTGCACCGGCGCGACTGCACTCCATCATGCAGCTAGTGACGGTCATCCAACTGTGATCACTGCGCTCTCGAAAATATCTAGGATCGAACTAAACGCCACCGACAAGGTACACCAGAATTTTGTTAATTTTCAAGGATCTCTTGCCGCTCCATCAGAGACGATATCGATTAATATTTTCCGGGGGAATCGTCGTAATTTGCGAACCGCGTGTCGCGTGACACGATGCCCAAGGATATCCGGAATTTAGTGGGCAACAAAAACAAATTGGAAAAGAAAAATTCCAGCGTCGCGGTCATTTATTCCGGGCGGACAGCCTTTCCTACGAGCGCTAAGCTCAGGCGCTTACGCTGCCGAGAACTGGCCGGCGATAATGTCGCAGCGAGCGTTTCAAAGGATTTACAATTTCCAGAGGAAGGAAAGAGTTCCACAACATAAATTCCGCCAAATTGCATACACGTACTCCGCGTGTCCTTTTTTTTTTATATACGCCCGGGTATTTCTTTCGCCTCGGAAAAGCCGGCTGCACTTTATTCATGAAGGAGCCTCTCCATCGGGCTAAGCATTCATCTACAATCCAGGATCAACTTCCTGCCGTGACGCAGACGCTCCCAGCCCGTGGAACCATTGTCGAAACCATGAATATCTAGTTCAGAATACGTAGAATTTTGCTCGCACCGCACAAGCTATAATTTCATTATCTTTTCAAAGAAAAATTGATTGTTTGTGTCTGTTGTAGTATACCTCAAGGCAGAACGGTTGAGACCCGAAACTGCGAAACTTGATGGCTTCGTAGCCGGATGATCGAGCATTCGAAATGAAAAAGAGAGAGAAAGAGAGAGAGAGAGAGAGACTGCCACAGAACCGGGAATTTGTGTTGGCCCGGGGAGTTCTCGGTTTCAAATATTTACAGGCTGTGCCAGAATTACCAGACTGCGAAAATCGCGCGGGTACGACGAGTCGTTGTGAAAACTTTTCGCCCACGCTCTTTATTCAACTTGCAATTCATTGAAATTCGCGTGCGGGTCTCCCGGAGGTTATCGAGCGCGAAATCTATTTTCAAAGAAAAAGAAAACGTCGTCGCGTCAGTGGATTAAAATGTTAAAGAAGCAAGTTTCTTGCATCTCCTCTCTGGGAGAAGCATCTGTAATCACAATCTTTTTCTCGCGAACAATCGGGAGAGCAATTTCGCGTTGGTATTGAGCTAATTGCCGCGAACATGCAAATACATCCGCACTCCTGTGGATGTAAAGGCAAGAAACTTCAATTTATGCGGAAACTGGTCCATGCTGTTTCCTCTCGATTCAGATACCGGCGAAACTAGGTCTCCGACATTAGCTATATTGCCTTCTTATCGCGAAGACAAGTGAAATCCCCGAAGGAGAGAGCGCGGGCTGTAGCTGCGCGAACCTAACTGCAGTCCTCTCGGGGAATTTTATGAAACTGGTGCCGTTACGACGCCGCTTCCGGCTCTCCACTCGCAGTCACAGAATATTTGCGTCTCGTCGATGTACTGTAATCTCTCTAACTCACATACAACCCGATTTCTGCTCGTGCGAACTTGGAACTCATCCTTGATAACTATCCTTTCGCTAAAAGACCGCTTAACGCTACCGGGCGCGTCAAAACGACGCGACGGATTTCAGACTCTTCGTTTCACAGTTGCAGTTGTCATTTTCACGAATGTTGAACGCTAACGTTGATCACGGACAGCTTAGTTAATTAGGATCAGAGGGAAAGCAGTGTTCGAATGGAATACAGATGATTTCTGTCTGTGGATTTCGCGCTGATTTTTAGAAAGGACAGTCACCGATGCACTATGCCTGTGAGAAAGAAAACATGGCGGCAGTCGAGGTTCTGATAGGATTAAGCGCGAACGTCGACGCTCAGGATTGTGAAGGAAACACGCCTCTTCACGTGGCCACGAAAACGAGACACACCGCTATCGCTCAATTACTATTAAGAGCTGGAGCTGACACCGAGATTACGGATCAAGTAAGTCGATATTCGATTCCCTTTCTCCATTCGATACTGCTAGAAAATCTCAACTTCAGTGCGTTTTAAGTGGCGCCGTTTCTGTGGCCGCTGCTTTATTTTGCCGAGCAAAGAAATCGGAGTGCTTTACGTTTAGTGTGCACGATCAGGTTTCGAAAATAATGGGCAAATCATTAGCGCAGCTAATGAGATCGGCTATATTCAATTTGCCAGGTGGGCTTTACTCCGCTCCACGTCGCAGCTAGTCAAGGCTGCAAAGGGATATTAGACTCGATGATTCAACACGGCGCGGCTCTCAACAAACAGTGCAAGGTACCGCGGCGCGGCGTTCAGTTGGCATACATGTTAAGCGGAATCGAATAACGAGCCGTTGTCTTTGTTAATTAAATTGCAGTACGGGAACACGCCGCTACACCTGGCCTGCCAGAACAACAAAGTCGAAACGGTCGAGATACTACTTAGTAAAGGCATCGACCTGAACTGCTTAAACTTGGTGCGTGTTCATTGACAAATTAGCCGGGCGAACACTGTTAATTAAATCGATCCACTCGTAACGGAGTGAACTAATAGATTCCAGTTAACTGTTCCAGAGACTACAATCACCTATCCACATCGCTGCCGAGATGGGTCACACAGACATATGCGAGCTGTTGCTTGCCGCAGGTGCGAATATCGAGCAGAGGGAACAGGTGAATTGCATACCCTCTCCGTACCTTTCTAAAATTATCGATAAGAAGTCAATCCCTATTGAATCCATCAAAATTCAAAATCAATTAAATTATTACACAGGGTGAGTCAGAAGAAACAGGATACCTAATATCTTTATTGGATTTAAAGATACGAAAGAACCTAGCCGATTAAAATGGTCAAAACTGCTCTTAGATGTTTTTCAATGGCTATCGAACCATTCGAAAGCTGACCAAGAAAAACCCCTCCGAGTAAAATTTAACTAGCGCCGCTAGCTAGTCCGCGAGGGTAGTTACAGGGTAAATTAGATTTCGCGGTTTTCCATGCATTTTTCGGTCTCTGATACGTTCTAACATTCTGAAAAAAATGTGACATATTTTGGATCCCAAGACGCATTTTAGAGAATTTTTCCGATTTTTTTGTTGCAAACTTGTGCTCGTAAAAAAACAAAGATATTCTCAGATGTTCTGTTTCTTCTGACTCACCTTGTATATTTTCCTAGTTGACACGTAGTTAGCTCGTCGGCCAGATATTTTATAATTCTTAGCAATTGAGTGAGCCAAAGACTGATTAGAGCGTCCTCTAGACACCTGTCAGTTGAAGAATTCTACTTCCTCGAATTCTTCCACTACCTTCGTTGAACCTTCGTTACAGGATCCTCCCCTTCCTCGGAGGAGGTAGATTAAACGCAATCAAGGTAGGCGTCTCTTTGTCCCGGATATGTTAACCTTAGTTCGACACGGTATCCCGACTAGCTAACACGATCCGGCCAAAGGTTTCGGGCAAAGTTTGTCCAAGCGGGCGTGTCCAGTCTTTGCTTAGATCGCCGTCGATTCGGCACGACGCGACGGGCAGCGACTATCCCCCATGGGAACATTCCCAGAGCTCTGTAAACGACATTAAACACAAAGTTATCCGGATGTTCGTAGAGCGGCAAGACGCCGTTGTACATCGCGGCGAGGGGCAGCTTCACGGCCATCGTCGACATGATTATTAAAACCGCCAGGCTCGACTATCCCGCGCCGGTAGGTGGCTCAAGCTAGTCGATAATGGATCATTAAACTTAGGGGCCAAAATCGTGCTGCTTCCTAAATAGCAACCGCAACGATTATCCTTCCTAGTACATAGAATACTGTCACAGTTTCGAGAAGCACGTAATGGTCCCAGAATGTCGCGGATACAAGTGATCGTATCGTTTTGCAGGAAGCCTCGACGTCCGACAAAGAAATCCGCGATCTAACCCCAGCTAGAAGAAGATGGCGCGAAGAATCCAGAGGCGGTAGCATCTCCAGCAACAACTGCGGCTTCTCGGAACACACTCGATCCGTTCTTTGGAAACTAGCGTACAAACACTTGGGTCCTGAAGACTGGAAGAAACTGGCGCTTCATTGGGCCTTCACGCAGGAGCAGATCCTCGCGATCGAGCATCAGTACACTGGTAAACAATCATGATTCTATGCTTTCTACGACAGCGATCATGGTTCTTTCTCGAGTAACAGTAAAATTAATCCTAAGTTATCGAGGTGCAAAATTTACGAAACACTTGCGATAGAAATAGTTGTCTGAAAAATGTGAAGAGCGTCGTCGATTCGAAAGCTTTTTGCACCTCGATGATCCATCCTTAAACCGAGGACAGCCTCATGAAAAGGACGATAAAGCTCCTCTCATAGGTCCTTCGAGTTATAAGGAACACGGCTTCCGGATGCTGACGATCTGGGCGTCAGGATTGAGTCCTGAGATCTCTATTGGGATGGAGCTGTGCGATGCTTTGATCGCCGTAGACAAGAGGGCTGCTGCTGGTATGTATTTTCTCAGAAAACTAGTGCGATCACTAGACTGTGGATCTCGTGTATTTACAGCTTCATGTATCTGCAGTCTAATCATTATAAAACAACAAAGACAGTAGTAACTGTAAGAACCTGTGGTTACAGAGTCCGTTCGTAAGAATTTGGAGCAAGAGAAAGAGGGCAAGACGAAGTCTAACAAGCAGCGATGTCACAAATGTTCCATCACCTAATTCTACTGATCGCATCATTTCAAATGAATCGCGATAACGAATTATAATCGTCGACGAATTCCGACGGCGATCGCGTTGCCACATATCTGTATAGTTGCCGAACTTTTTTACGGTACGACGATTCTATATAGTATTGTATTATATATAAAACGCGCAGTTCATAGCGAAATCTATTGTATAGTCCGATAAAAAAAGAAAGAGAGAAACCGAAGAATCAACGAAACGTGTTGTTCGAGTCAACGAATCGCTTTCGAACAGTGTAAACCTAAACAAATTTTACAGTCTCATGATTTTACGTAGATTAAACGAGAAACATTGCAAAGAGAAGGTTTGTAAAATTTTTTTGGCGAAACGAGATTGCTCTGGCGGGTCCCGAAGTATGTATTTGTTTCGCCTTCGTGTTAATAGATCGACGAACACGCGCGTGCTACAAAAAGCGAACCGTCCTGCGTTGTTTTATTCTCTCGGATTGACGATACGCGGAAGAGAATCGAGTCTATTCCATCGAATCCGGACACGTAGAACGCGTAGAATACGTACCTGGGAACGAGGGCTCAGCTTGCAGGGCTTTAGATGTGATAAAACGAGTAGATTTATTTGGTATCGTGCGAAACAGTTGCGCAATTCGAGGAAGACAATCTCTACATATCCAGGAAAAGTGTACAATTAAATAAAGATGTAACTGAAATATATCCACAGAGAAAAAGAGACATTTACCTGGCTATAGTCCTCTCCATCATCACCAAAGATAACAACATCGAGGGATGCTAGGAAAGGTCTCGAGATTAGGGTTTTCAAAAAACTACAAACATCGAGTTTTATTAAAATGTGAATGTTTATTAATCCATACGGAATATTAATTTGTTTCTATGCTATAAAAGAATGCATTTCTGCTGCTTCCACCCTCGCCATGTGTGTAATACGTATATATATAATATATATATAGATCTATATATGTATAAACAAAACATTATGAACGTAATGATCGGTCAAATCGTGTGAACATACTTCTAAAGATGATTGATCTGTGGCGATAGTAGGGAACGGTGCCCAAGTGCCGTCAACGGCGCGGCAGGTTCTCTCTCTCTCTCTCTCTCTCTCTCTCTCTCTCTCTCTCTCTCTCTCTGTCTCTCTATCGGTGGAGATAGCGATCGTACGAAACCGTACTATACGGTTCGTTTTCGCGACGAAACTTTAACCCTTAATGAATACAATTCGACACTATCGACGAATCAATCGACCGTGATCATCGATACAACGAGAGCATCTCTGTAACGTATATAAATATATCACTGTCCCGCGTATCGATTCGCGTTCCCGCTGAAACAGCTCAATTTCGAACTTGAACTCTGTTGTTGCGCTCGTGAAGGTACGAGCACTACAGCTGCATCGCACGTATGTGTTCTAGCCACACACACAGGAAAACGTTCGCATGTGCACTCGGGATAACAGCCGGGACACGATATGCTCATCATCGCGGCTTTCCACCTTCAGTCAAGTCCCCACTTCACTCGGAATATACTCGAGATGATTCTCCAAAGATCCCTGAATCCCTGGGTCACCGGAGACCCACGCTAAATCCGCTAGAAAGGCTCAACTCTCTCGTTACAAAAATAAACGCAACCACAAGCTATTTTCCGATGCTCGTGGATCGTTGGACGATTACACACTGCGACTGATGGGTCATCGATGACCCACGCTGCTCGATTAACAACTCGCATGCGTGATCCATGGAAAAAAATTTCACATCGAGAATATTCCATAATTACCGACGAGTACGACCGAGGATTCAATCAGTCAAATCGAGGTACAATAATCGTGGATTGTGAAATTTTCGACATCGTCCACAACCATTCCTTTCGCGTCTTCCTCACGAATGAGGCTCGATTTTCGTGTAGCTATCGTGTCTCGAGAAGTTTGACCCAAAAGAACACGATTGATCGTCGGTATGTCTTAGAGCGAGTTTCACGCGTGTGTCAATGATTATGTTAACAGAGAGCTTCAGAAATCACTGAAGTTCTCGAGGCGGTCTCTGGAAAACGCGGATAGTTACACAACAGACACTAAATACAGAGGCACATCGTGAGCGTGACAAACGACAAAACAAATGAAAAGGGACGAACAGAACGAAGGATTATTTAAACAACCGAGAAATCCCTCTGAACGGGCTAAACGCGCGTCTTTCTCCCTATCCCTTTACCTGAAAGTACTCCACAAGCCTCACGCCATCCAGTCAGAAAAATGAACAGGACGTCTAGGAAATAAACTCCCTACGGCAGAAATTGAAAGAAAACAAAGGATTAGGTTTCGTTTCAATTAGGAGAAACTCAAAGGGGGTGACGAAAAGCATTGCAGCACGAGTTATACCGAACACGATCGATGTGTCGCGAGTGTGAGGTACCCGGTAGTCCTATTGCTGATTAAAATAATTAATCTACTTCCCTGGCACTTGTTCGTGTCAACCGATACAGGAAAACAAGTTTGAAAACGGGAGAAAAATGAATAAAATAACAGAATAGGTGACGGGGATCGTTATCACGCAACGAAGTGCTTTTCTGGTCAGTGACTTAACACTGTTCTGGTTCGAACGCTTAAGCCTAAAGCGATTTGCGCGTCAATCTGTTGCCAATGTCTGTACCGAATCGAGCGAAATCGCTGAAAGCTCGTGTCGCGACACGGGAGCATGAACGTCTCGACTACGACGGCCGCGGATTGGGAAAGCACTACAGTGCCGGTCAACACAGCCTGGTCGATTAGGGTACTCACGGGAAAGTCGATCGAAAGATGCCGATCCTCGCGATTATACCAACGGAAAATGAACGGCGTACGTTAAAAGACGTTTTTCGAGTTGTTTGGTATCACAAATCTAGTCTACGAGCAGATTTGCTAGTTTCCTTCAACTTCTGCACTTCAGCTTCCATGCTGCACGATAAACGTTCGCGACCAGCAGAAAGGGCCTAGCCGATTAGAGGTATTTCAATGACCATCGAACCATTCGAAAACTGACCAAGAAAATACCCCTCCGAATAAAATTTCAGCCCTCTAGCTTGCCCGCGAAGGTAGTTACAGGGTAAATTAGATTTTGCGCTTTTCCGTACATTTTCCGGTCTCTGATGCGTTCTACAATTCTGAAAAAAATGTGACATATCTTAGATTCTAAGGCACTATCCTCGCGGGCAAGTTAGAGGGCTGAAATTTTACTCGGAGGAGTTTTTCTTGGTCAGATTTCGAATGGTTCGATAGCCATCGAAAAACCTCTAAGGGCAATTTTGACCATCTTAATCGGCTATGCCCTTTTTGTGTACTTTACAAATAGAGAGCTATGTACTGTAAAGTCAAACTATCACAAAATTTATATATTCTCCAAGTAGAATGAGATCTATGGTACTACGAAGCCCAGAAACTAGTCTCAATGTACGAAGTATAGTTTTCCCTGGAAAATATTAAAGTCAACGTATCTTTTTAGTGACTTCGAGGTACCCTTTTTGAGAAGGTTTCTAATTTCGAAGGGACGGTCGACGAATCTCGCAAGTCAGGATGATATTCTGAAGAGCAGCTGGCGTGCGTGTCTCGCGTCGGAAAAATTGGTCCACGTTGGTCTTCATGTTGGCCAGCGATTTGCGCGTCCCAGAGTCTTCGTCTCCGTAAACTCCTCTTGGTTCTGTTTCGAGTTTCGAGGCGACTGTGAGAGGGCAGAATGCAAACCGACCGCGAAAAACGACGTCGTGCGATCGCTCGCGCTGTTACTCGAACCATCGAGGATAGTTCCCGTCTACTAAACTGTACAAGAACTCACGCGGAGGATGAACAAACGCGTTTTTGCGTGTGTGTCTCTTTCTCTGAAGGTACTACTGTGCAAAAAGTTACGGTGAAGAGAAATCGCCAACGGGCGTTTTCTCTGTGTTTTCTTTTCTTTGCGACGCGGTTGCATTATCGATGACAGAGAAGAGGGAAGAAGAAGGCGAGACAACAACTCTCGCTCTCTAAGCGCCAGGGTGCTCGACTTTGTCTCTAAATCCATTCGAGCGACGGTAGGGATGGTAATTGTTGGAGCTGGATGAGGGTCCCGTGTACCCCCTTTGGGGCCCACCGCTGCTGTAGTTGCTGTTGGTTCCTGGGGCAGCAGGAACGCTCTCTAGTCTCGACGATCCGTATACGGTGCCTGTTAGAATCGCATAAAAGTAACGTAGTACTGTGTGCCAGCACGCGGCCCCCACGTGGACGCAGTCAGGGAGAGAGTGACATAAGAGAGCAGCGGCGCGAGCAATCGGACCACAGAGCATGGACTGCGCATTGCTGACGGTTATCGAAGAGGACGAGCCACATAGTAATCTGGTTACATAAAACGTAAAACGTTTGTCCAACTGATCCTAGTTTAAGGGGGTAGACTTGTTTCCAGGATTGCCAAGGTGCGGAATGCGCGTTCTCATTTCTCGATAATGCAAACGATGGGGTTTTTCACTAGTCAAAAGCGCTAGACAAATATTAAAAGTCCGATTTTTATGTTTACGAGGCGTCATTTGCATTATTCGGCAGCATGTAGCTGGTGGACAGCTTTATGGGAATAGCTACACGCGCAGCTGTATGTTTCCGAATAATGTAGATCACGCCTCGTAAACGAAAAAATAGAGCTCTTTTGAGAGCGATCGCGGCCTAGATTGATCTTTTATCTAGCGTTTTTGGCTACTGAAAATCCCCATCTTTATATTATCGAAAAATAAGAACGCGTATTCCGCACACTTGCAAATTCTGGAAAAACGAGTCTACTCCTTTAATTATGGAAATCTCGCAGAAATGAAAATTGCAATTAAATAGGCTGTGCGCCTCTTCGATGACCGACTCGTCGTAGCTTCGTACGGTCGATTTGTTCTGGAGGTAGAAAGACAACTCCGCGATCAAGAAAGTTTCAGGAGGTCCTTTCTGGGAAGCTCAAGGATCCGGAACGCAGGAGCAATATCGTTCTATCTATCTTACAGAGTTCCGAGAGTACATAACATTCTTTGTCAAATAGAAAAAGAAAGCGATGTAATCCAAGTCCGTTCTATGTACCAGAGTCACTCGAAGTTACTATTCTCCGTGATCGATGTATAATAGAAACATCAAAGACCGTGCAACAATAGAAAAAATTGTCTAAAACCGAATACTCGTGACGTGCAAGTTGGGGGAGGCTTACATTACGTCCTTAATTTATGTGCTTATCGTTAAGATGACCGACGACTTATATAAATAAAGACAACTGTTTTTAAACTATTTCAATATTTCTCTCCATCATATATATATATATATATATATATCTCTCTCTCTCTCTTTTCCTCTCATTCTTTTTCCTCTCACTCTCACACGTTCCCCATGTTACAATCTTCGATATACAAAAAGTGTCTGTCTTACATCAGGACCTTAATAATTACTGGTAAAAGTAGCTGATGTTATGAGTCGCGATTGTTACGAACTTCGAGGTTAAACTGAGAAGTTTCGTGGACTAGGAAGAACTGCTCGGTGCGGTCCCAGCTGCTTGCCGGCACACGAATCTCGATTTTAATGAAATTCAAGCGGACTGCGAAGAAACACGTCCTCGCGGGGTCAGAAGAGAAAGTTTCGATGACCGAACCCTTGGTTTATTACTCCGGATCTCGCGGTTCACTTAGTCGTTAAACATGTGGGTTGAGTAATAAGTTGGTTCGCGCAGAGTCGCTGCTCGTTACAGTGTTCTCTGGAGCTATTGCTCGTTTCGACTGGAATAGATAAACGTATCAAATTAAGGTCTACAAATGCTTCTCCTAAACATCAATCAGTTCTCTTTGAATATTGTTTGAGGTTAAGGTAGTTCAGAGATGTGCGAATAGAATATTTTTCGTCATCGAAAAATGATGAAGAAGTAAATAAGAAAAGTTAACATTGGAAATTTCAACATGGTAGATCAAAAATGAAGCGACACACTAATATAGTTACAGGTTATAAAATAAATGGGAAAAATGACACCAATACATCGTTGACTCGGTAATTTTTATAAAAAGGAATAGATTATAGCAACGTTCCTCTAAAGAAATGCGAACGAACTTATTACTCAACCTAACAATCCTAAACACTACACTATATTCCATGATTCTGTGTCCACTATGATTCTACACATAGACAGATTTAAAAAAAAAAGATAAAGACGAAAAAATTTAGCTTAGCAGCTGCAAAATAACGTTCTTCTAAGCTCGAATAAAATTTAATGTTCTATAGATATCGTTCCCGTACAACTATAAATTAGCGGTCTTAATTAATCTTAATTTTTAAAAGGACGCAGAGCTCGTACACGCCGTCACTTGCACGTAACTTATATAAATTCTTAATCGATAAATCGTCTTACGATCTATGGAGGATCATTATCGTTCGAGTGACGAATGACACCTCGAAAAAGTCAATTTGTTTCCTCGGCTCTTTTTTAGCGTCAGAATGGATTTTTCAAACACCTTGCTTCGTCTCTTTCTCTGCCATCCATCGACATAGCCCCACCTATGTATCATATTCTTCTCTATCCTCGTGATTTATGGGAATCTGAGGTGTTAGTTTGTGACTTTGGTAGGTCGGGTCGTGGACTAACGCCTGTAAGGGTGGTAATTGAAGTGCTGGGACAGGGAGAATCGCTGGGGACCT
This sequence comes from Lasioglossum marginatum, assembly GCA_028455795.1. Classification (NCBI taxonomy): domain Eukaryota; kingdom Metazoa; phylum Arthropoda; class Insecta; order Hymenoptera; family Halictidae; genus Lasioglossum; species Lasioglossum marginatum. Next base: position 429,139 of record CM052250.1, read on the forward strand.
GGGGCTGCGTCTCCATTAGGGATGAAAGTTGGGCTATCAGCCTCAGCGGTTTTGAACTTTGGAATAGGGATCATTTCTGCGGGAAATAAAGGAGCAGATTAGGTGTGCCTGAGGACTTCCACGGACTCTCCAACTGCTCTATCAAAGAAGCAATCTTTTTTAAAAAAAGTTTTGAAAAAAAATTGTAGTACGAGGGGTGAAAAACCACGAACCATGAACAATTGGATACCACAAACAGATTGATTTGGTGGAGTAAGGGAGGGAGTTGGCTTGATTTAAATGATAAATAACATGCAGTTGATTGATAGGGATTGAAGGAGCATGTTCAACCCAGAAGCGTGGAAAACAATTTAATTTCAAATCGTGGTTCGTAGGTGTTGAAAAGAAATATTTAAAAATGTGATTTCGAGGGATTGAGAACTAAAAATGAAGTTTCGTTATATAGAAGAAGGTCGAGTAGTCGTCAGAAATGATCGACGTCAATATCAAGGGATAATTCGGATGGTGAGGGCAACGGTTAGCTCGTTAATACAGTAGTGCACGGTTAAATTTACATTTTTCGCATCTTTATCCACTGAGATGACTTCGCCGAGCTCAAGGTACCGAACGATGGTAGAAGAGTGAATGACTCGTGCAAAATTTGACCGTGCAGTTTATGAATTAATTAACTTTTAACCATGCACTACTGTAGCGACACGCAGCGTTCACACGTAAACGAAAATTGAACTACCAGGTCCTGATGTGTATATTATATTATTAATTTTCCACTAGATTATAATCTTTCATAGTTTCCTGACCGTGTAACAACATTGTCTTATCTATCTGGTCTCATGCTCTGGTTACTTACCATGATTACACAGATATTTCTACGAGACTTATGCTATTCCACTTAATAGTTTCTAACAAGAATATGAAAAATATGAAGAAATAGGAAAAATTATATATATTTATATATATATATATAATTATATATCATCATCATTTATAATCGTTATTATTAATATTATTAATATAATATCTTAAGTATCAATTAATCAATTAATCCACTAGAAACACCGTTAAGTATATTAATATATATTTTATATATATATATGCGTGTATATGTGTGTGTACGTGTGTATGTGTCGAATGCGTGTGTGGTACTTGATGATTAATAATAGTAATAATAATAATGACAATAATTAATCGTAATTAATTAATAATAATTAATAGTAGCAGTAATATTATAATAGTAGCAGCAGTAGTAGTAATAGTACAGTAGCAATAATAGTAGTACTGTTTCTGTATTTCACGTGTCATTTTGGGAGTGAGGGGAGCAGGTTAGGATAGTCAAAGGTTTCATACTGTTGTAGTTCGGAGTGTTCTCCGACGAGAAAGAAAAATCAAAGAACAAAAAGGATCCAAAACATTGACGATTCACGATCAAGAAAATCCCTTCCCCAATCTCTGTGACGTTTCTCCGGGTTTCTCCTCTCGACACAGCCCCCATCACCGCTAACCCCGTTTTCCTGTCCGGGTTTCGTTCTCACAAAATCATGAAAAATTATCGAAACGAAAACCTCTCCGGCGAGAGAGCTCGCGCATTCCATTTCCCATCAACGAAAAACAGTCGTTCGCGCACGTGAACTCTATATCACCGCTCCCTCTCATTACCCGGCCTCCCTATGTTCTCGTGTGTGTGTTCCTCTTTCTTTCCACCCTATTTTCCTTCCCGAATTTCAGCGAACAAACAACGAAACCCGTTCCCAATTGGAACGCTGTCTCGTTTTGTTCACACCGATCTGCCCATCGTGTTCTCTCTCGTTCCTTGTTCTCCTCGTTGAACGCCGGATTTATTTCGGCAACCGTAACACCCCCCCCCCCCAAACAATTCGCAGCTACTAACATCTACAAAGGCTCTCCCTTTCCGTGACTCGCTTAAGAAACCGCCCCGAGAATCGATAATCGCTCTCGATCCCCTTCTCGATCGATGTCCTCTCTGTCGCCGATTACCGGCTCGCTCGTCTCGGATAAACTAATGTCGCTAAAATTAGATAACGATCGTTAGCTCGCTAGTTAAACTACTCGGGCTTCTGTCCCTTTCTCCCTTATCGCTCAGTGTGCCTGTATCTTTGTGTGTAAGTGTGGGTGTGTAAATTTGCTGTATGTTGCAATTTTGCATCACTGTTCCACGAGGGACAATCGACCCCTATTCGGAACAACTGTTCCTTATTGAGTCTTAACTCCAAATTGAGACTTATAATCAAGGTTCAATTTTAAATAAAATCTAGTTCACTGTTTGAGAAATTTCGGTTTCTAAAATTTTTCAAAATTTAAATCGAAGGTCTGCTTTCGAGGGAAATTAACCGGAACAGTGTCCGAAGGTTGACGAAGGGGTGGTAATTCTCGGTTGAAAATTAATTTGAGAATGTTGAAATAATTCTGTGGAGCTTCCGATCGGTCCCGAGAGATTTGCAAACGAAAGCTCGAGGTGGTTAATTAGGGGGAGAGGGTTGTTTCGTGTGGGTGCGTGTGTGGATTCGAGCTGAAGATATTACGCCGGCACTTTGTTCATCACATCTTGTATCCTATTTTTTTGTCGCGTTAAGCACTAACGGTTTAGCTATGATTCGTTTAACTGCGAGTACTTCCTATCCACTATACACACGTATAATGCGGCTTAATAAAGTTTTACATTTGTCTCGATACTTATTAAAGAGATTTGGCAATCCTTAAACCTGGTTTCCGGCGCGACGGTAAACGCGCCGACTTCTACACCGCGTACGAACTATGTTCCATTTGTTTATTAACTAAATGTGTTATTAACTACACACACTCTCTTCCTCGACACTCTTCTCTCATTCTCTCATTCTCTCACTCTCTCGCTCTCCCGCTCTTTCTTCCCTTTTCTCTCTCACTTTCTCCCTTCATCACGCATCTCACTTCCCGTTTACGATTACTAATCGCGCGGTGTTAAGACACAGTCAAAGAGCCAGCCGTTTCGTCGAAATATTCGAAAGCAGCATCGAACGATTTATATAAAAAAAGTAAAAGCGGTATTAACAATCGACTAAAAAATTACTCTGAAGATGAAATGAAAATTGCGGCAAATTTTCTGCGCGTAAATGAAAGGCTTCGTTCCCTTAACAGCACTATGTGATTCCTTATCGACCGAATAAAACGATTCGATTTAGTGTTTTTCTCCCTTGGTAGCACTTTCGGTGTACTTTCGATTATTTATTGATCATATTATCCCCGCCCGCCCCCGTGAAATCTATGTATCATAGTTCTTAAGCTTATTTTGTGTTGTTTACTTTGTTTCCTCCATTAATCGAGTCGCTCTTAACCGGCTACGATTCGTCGATCCGTACGATCTATCCTTAGGCGGAGGTAACAACGTTTACCCCTTTATCTCTCTGTCTCTCTATCGCCCGCAGTTTCCCCTATTTTCACCGAGTAAAACTAGACCGTTTTAAACGTTAGACAGCCTTTAACTATTTTACCCCTTTAATGAATAAACATGATAGTCGATAATAACCTTAATAAACGGCGTCGATTCGCTTCTAATTAGTTGATGAGTGTTTCCTGTGACGTGGCCGTCAAGCCACGGCGCATTAAATGTAATAATTCTTTGTTTAAATTGTTTACTACGCTTCTTAATCTATCTACCCGTTCGTTCCCCTAATCGCTTACGTTTAGCTGCAGCCCCCGTATTGCTTTTATACCCGCATCCGCTCGCATACTCTCTCGCATAACATTCGCTCTCTTTGCCAACAACAATCCCGTTTTCTCTCGAACACCGAATCAAACAATTTCATATGCAACTTTATCTTCTTCCACTCTCCCCCAGACTCTTTCACACGCAACCACCCTAAGGCCTCCGTTATCAACTCATCCCCACAACGTGATTTAATTAAACGCTAACGCGTCTCTCCTTAATAAACTTAAGCTACCGCTCTGATAACACTCTGTCTCACTCATTCTCACTATCATTCTTATTTTCTCACTGTTTATCTCTCTCTCTCGCGCGCTCGCTCTCTCTCTCTCTCTCTCTCTCTCTCGATACCGTACTCACGAGAAATATCTGTAGATATAGTGATTTATCATCGAGATGTAAAGCCGTTTGCTCGTCAATCCGTGACCGTTAATTAATTAATTATTTAGAATAGAAAATAATAGTAACAACAACAGTAGAGTTCCTCGTTTAAGTGGTACTAGTCGTAAATAGTAGTAAATAGTTTCGATAAACTCGTAGCAGTATTTTGACACTTTTCATTTATCTTTAATAGTTTTCCTCTTCATCCTCCTCCCGCGCCTACCGATGTCGTCTAACCATATCTATCCATCCACGTTTTATTTGTTCAGTTTGTCACGTTTTAATAACCCTAAGCCAAAAGTGTCGCGGCAAATATCTCCAGCTCAACGTGCTCTTGTTCGCAGGAGAAAAAGCAGAGGCATTTCCGAAAAACGCGGTCTAAGGTACAGTGATTCAACTTGCTTTTCTCTAATCCCAATTTCGATTTGCCCGCTCCCTCTCGCCTAACTGATTGTTCGCCGATCAATCCATCAGGCTGGCCACGAAACCTCTGCATCCTCCTTTCATCGATAGTATCATTCGCAACGGTATTAAAAGGAAATAAAATAAACAATACCAATATGGAGACCCCAGGATTCCATTGCACGGTTAATAAAATGTAACATCTTCTGAAATGATTTCAAAGAAAATTGTTGAGCTTCTTTCGCATGCAACTCACTCGTTAAAAAGCTTTCCGGTAGGTAAAGTGTTAATAATGAAGCACATTTAATGAAGGGGACCTTGTCTGTGAATATCGAAACATGCAAGAAGACTTTCTGGCCAACCATAGTTTTGATACCCGGCGCGAGCAAGGGCCCCGAGTTTCTACCTCGTTCGATCTCATCGTTCTCTTCGATTTTGTTTATCAGTTTTCCTTAGAAGGGCAGTGGTCGTTGGACGTATTTTACTCGCGCGGAACGTACGCATAACAATTAACGTAAGCTAAGATTACGGTTTATAAATTACGAAATTAGAGCTTACTGTAGGATTCGATTTACAAACAATATAATTACTGTACAAATTTGTATTTCGTCGGTTTTGCTTATTACTGCTTTTTTTACGTTTTAGTGTTTTTTTTATTTGTTATTTTGTATATTCCTCTTATTTCATCCAAGAACAAGGTCAGTCTTATTAGGACCGTTTCAAGGGGCTCGACGCATCTTGGAATGAGCAAAGTGAATTCGATCTCAGACTTTGTTTCGTTTCTTTTGTTTTTTCTTTTTTCACGATCACTATAATTCTTTCTCTTACGCGCGTTCTCCCTCGAAATTCAGTCGTGTGGTTCGGGACAAATCGCGTCGTCGTGAACTAATTTAAATTAACACACGCCTTAGCAAATTAAAAAGTAAGAAATCTTAAACACGAACTACGGTCATTGAAAATTCGTTCCAACCACCAGCCGACCCTGATATTGTTATAATATGTATAATAGATATATTTATAGATTTCTCGTCGATATCGCGCGAGCTCTATCCTACTCCTCGCGGTGTCTTCTTCTTTTTCTACGGTACGTATATTGATAGATGCACATCGAAACATGAAACATTACACGTTAAAGTACAAACAGTTATCTATAGTAAATATTAGGTGCATGCACATACCGGGCACACTGCGCAGGATCTTCAAAAGTCATTGATTGCAATTTCAGGGGAAAAACCCAACAACGAAGTATGTACAATAGAAAAGTTCGAATAAACATTGACCTATCTCTCGGTCCCCGCAGGTGTGTTATGTTTCATTCGAGAAGCGAATTTTCTGGCACAAAAACGCTAAAAATATTAGTAAAACCATGTTCGATAAAAATGAAGAATTGAAGAATTGTTCCATTCAAACCATCTCTATAAAGGAAATTAATAAATGGCTCTGCTTGGGGACGCTCCAAAAAAAAGATTTCTTGATGTAACATAATTTTCATAATCGTTCAAACATGTTTTACGATTCGAGTTGTCTTTCAAAAGGAAAATTAACGAATTACAATTAAAAATGTAAAATCGTTTTCATACATGGTAGAAATAGTGGAAAACCAAACGTTATTCCCAGAATCTGCGATCATCGACGATGAAGCCTGGTATCACGTGCCCTCGAGTCTCCAAAATTGTGTATGCCAAGTTAATTCGAACAGTGTACAGTTAAATGTATTTATATATATATTCTCATACGTCTCTAATAAGAATAAAGTGTTTCCTAATCGAGTTTTCCAAGCGACGGCTTGTGTACAAATCCCGAATACTCTATTCTCCCTCCGTTCGCGGCATATTAAGTGTCTATGAATAAAAAGTAACCGAAATAAAACAAAAGGGAAATCGCGTGGTCGTCACATTTGCGTTCTTGGGAACGATCGCGAATAGATCCGCTATGGGGATCTACGGGGGGGGGGGGGGGGTTGTTGTTCGTGGGAGTGTGTGAAAATCGCGCGATCATCGCGTTCGTCGTCGCTTTTTCAAAAATGCAAGGGAGCGGGATGTCAAACTTATTATATATTCTGTAGTCTCAATAGAAAAGTTACGCTGCCACGGCCCCGTAAAAACGGACTCTCGTCTTTAATTCGGCAATTAACCATTACTTTAAATCCCTTAATTAATTAATATCCGTTAATAACGACTCTAATAAGTTTTGTTTATCTCTCTCCCTCACTCTCTCTCTCTCTCTCTCTCTCTATCTCGTGCACGCGCTCTCTGTTATCTTTCTCTCTCTTGGATCCTGGACGTACCGTCTAATATATTTTAACCAGTTAAGATTCTATACAAAGAGTAAAAGTATCGATTTAAGGCTCGTTTATGGTTCTTTCTTATCCCGAAACCCTACTAACCCCCGGGTCCGCCATTATTCTCTGCCCAACACACCTCCCCATTAATTAATCCCGCGAACACCCCGAAGATTCGCGGTATATACGGCCTACGAAACATGCGTCACACACCTTGTACTCTTTTTACCGCCCGTAACCCCGATATATCTCTACGTGTTTTACGATTTACAATTAACTAGGTTTACTTAATTGAAAAACGTTTCTTTCGGGTCCCGAATTGCTTAGTAGACTGACTTACTTAAAGAGAGAACGAGTCTAAGAATACGGTGTTCCTTATTCGACAGCTTCTGTTTTTCGTTTCTGTTCCTTGTTTAACTAGAGAGGATATCCGCGTGCCGCGCGGGCGCGTCGTCTTAAATCATTTAATTACTCGATATCTTTGTAAATCATGCTCTAAAAACGTGCGCGGGGGGCGGTGATGGGAGGGGGGCCAAGAGGGAAGTTTTGCTTTATCTTGTTCCTTAAACGTTTAAAAGTCTCAGTCTGAATAGAAACACGTCCGTCGCGGCGACCCTCACCTCAACCCCTAACGTCGCTCTCCCAGAAAGATTTCTCCGCGTTTTTCGTGAAAATCGACGGGGGAGGAATACACGGAAGCGTCGGTCTGAAAAATGGACGTTAAGTGTCGAACGACAGTCTGACCGACGGAAAAATCGTTTGATCAACGGCTAGGCTATTATGAGCTCCTTTTGATTTGTCGAGTAACTCGCACAAACTTGCCTCGCCCGGAAAGTTCGCGTCGAACTTTGACTAGCATCTTCCGAACAAACCAATAAAGAATCAAATTAAAATATTCCATGTAGATGTGATCGATAAAATTGCCATAAAATTAACTTTAAAATTCTAGATTGAGAATCTCCACATTTCTATCGTATAAAAATTGAGAGGTTCGACAATTCCACGCTATTCTCCGAGCACAGCGTTCGAGAAAGAAGAATAAAATAAAATTGTCTAGCAGTTGTTTCCGTGAGTTGGTCTATACATATAGTAAACGTGAATTCGCAGTTTCGCAGCCTGATCACGAACCTTCCAGACGATTCAATCGAAATGGCGGAGTCCACGTTTCTCTCTCTTCTCCCGTCTGTGCTTAACTATATATGTATTGCGCGTGAAAACTCGTAACGTTATCCCTTACTGGTTAAATCCTTTATGGTTATCACGAAAGGACCCGACGTCTCCTGTTTTAGGAACTCGAGGAACAAAAGAGAAGCAGCTGTCGATCGCCACGGTGTTAGATTACAATTAATCGTTTCAATCCCGATGAGGTATATTATTCGAGAAATGCTTCTTGCGAACGTTCCGTTCTTCGGTCTCTCTCCTGATTTTTCCGATTTTTTTTAAAAACATCTGTATATCGCGTTCCTTTTTTGTTAAAATCCTAAGTGTATCCTACGTGTGCTGGTAAAGCAGATCGCAGACCGAAGAGATTGCTAGCAGCTTCCTCACCATTTTTCTCCCACTTCTCTTTTCGTTTTATTTCATAAATAAAGAACCCCTAATTGCTTTTCCGCGAAACTCTGCTAACAACTCGGACTCGCCGACGCAGGTTTATAAGACTACTCTTATCCGTCGAAACTTATCGCAGGCTTGTAAGCAACGTAAACGGCGCCGATTCGTACGAACGCGACGATCGCGCGAATTATGCGACTGCAAATGTGACGACATCATTGTATATAATGTGTGCCTGATGCACGTCATTCACAAGCCACCGGACACCTGGCTTTCCCAGAAAAAATGCAATTTTTCGCCTATATATTGAAGACCGCTCAGATTTATCAAAAGAATTGCTTTCAAGTGTCATAGAGTGAAAAATGTGTGATACTTTCTGCAATGGACCCACGTTAATTGTAAAGCAATTAACACTTTGTTAATGGTTGATTTATGAATAAAATAAAATAAAATAAAATTGTGAAAAAATATTTTGTCGCGAATCTGGAAAGCGTCACCCAGAGAAATTCTAAATATAAAGTACGAGTAGGATTCAGAATGAAATAAATACTGTAGATTGCGATGTGAAAGATTACTCGTGGTGCACGGAAAGGTTTGTATTTCGCGTGCACGGTAAAACAGAATTTCGTAAGATCGATGCGACGTTACTCTACTATTTGCCGACGTAAGAGTCCGATGATTTATGAACGGGAGTGCATATATGTCTGAGTGTGTGCTCTCATCGACGGGCAACGCCGCTGCCGTAACACGTTTTATGCGGGCGCACGGCGGAGCAAGAAACTGGAAGCTGCCCCGGCGGTGTAATGAACAACAATTCGAAGAGGGCAGCGATAAGTGATAATAAATTGCGTCGATAAATCTCGAGTATGGTAATAAAAGTAGGTCGCGCGTATCAACTACAGAACAAACAAGTGGCAGATGACAACAAGAAAAGTCCGAAGCGGTCGGGAAATTGAAACTTTTTTCATACGCTCTAAACATCGTTAACGATTACTTCTCTTGTTAACAATTCTAATGAGTTGAAAATAATACAATAGGATTTCTAAATTCCTTAAATGTTTTCACTGTTCCGTATTCTATAAAATCCGCAGTCTAATGAGTTTACTTTTAAAACGGAACTGAATATCTCGCGCATGTATACGTACACGTATAGTTAACAATCGAAATTTCTATTCTGTGTTAGATTAGGTTCAGTCTCCAACGTATCGAATCAACTAAAGGCTAGGACTATCGCTAAGAGTCGAAATACGATTGATCAAAGGTTATTACATCGTTCACCCCTCCTCTGTTTCGGATGATAGGATCTCGCGTTCTACCGTTTCCCTAACCGACGGGAACGCCTAACTGATCCAGCCACCCTCGTCCGCGGTCGAAATTCGTTTTCTTTATTTCCCTGCGCCTTTTTCCCATCCCCTTCGCGTCCCTAACGTTCATTTGTCGTTTTATCGACCCCTCGCCCCGATTTGTTAATTCTCGGTAATTTGCTCGAAGAGAAATCGATTCCAGATTTGTTCCATTCAGCTGTAAAATTCAGAGGAATCGGTGTAACAGTTTATCGAATTTAGGTCGAACGTCATGGGGCAAGGAGTCGCGCTCAACCTCCCGAAACACCCCCGTATCGATTTAAATTTTTCCAGCCCCGTGCAAGTCTACCCCACGTCCCTCTCCCAAACAGAGAAAAAAAAAGAAAACAATGGTGGTGTATGTATGGAGAATGTGTCTAAATGTGGAATACATATACGTATATATGTCGACGTATATTATACGCGTGCACAATCATTCATCATGTGCACGTGAAGTGTACATTTTCCTTTTCTTCGGTATCGAGTTAATTGAACGAACGAACGAACGAACAAAAAAAAAGAAAAATAATAACGTACGCCCCTATATCGATATATATATTTTCTCCTTTTGCGTTTCATTTCATTTTTTTTTCTTGTTAAAGGTATACATTTACACGAGCAGACATACGAGTGCGTGTACATACATATATGTTGCAATGAATAATATAGATACATGATAGAGTAGCATGTAAACATGTGTTTCTCTCTCAACATCTCCTATCTCTGTGTGTAATAATAATAATAATAATAATAATAATAATAATAGTAATAATAATAATATTAATCATAATAATAATCATCGTTCATTAAATCGTTACTATCAGTTAACGCGCATAATATTATAATGTGTTCATCGCGACAAAAATCCTCTCTCTCTCTCACGCTCTCTTTCTCTCGCTCGCTCTCTCTTTCTCGTTCTCTCTCTCTCTCTCACTCTCTACCTTTCTTTCTGTAAATAGTGTATATCACTCTGAATATCTTTCCCTTGATTACTTGTTATATCCTTCCCCAAAATGTTTCTTTTTCCCTTTTCGTTATTAATTCTAAACCAATATATCTCCACGATACACACCTCTCTATCTTTCGCTCTCTATCTTTCTCTCAATCCACACAACTCTTTTGTTCCTTAAGGGGTTAAAACCTTAAAGAGAGCAGAGACAATGCGCTCTGGCCTGGTACACGTTTTACTGCTACTGTGCTGACAGCGGGGTGTACGACTTTGTCCGCCCCGAACCTCGAACTGTTCCTTCGAATCGCCGCCTCACTACGGATTACAAAGCCTTCAGATAGTTTATTTCCACCGGTTCGTTTCTCACGCGATCAGATCCATGTGTGCGATCTATGACCCATGAAATCGAACAGGGACGAGATATAGCTGCTCTCGTCCCTAGACTTTTCCCGTTTTGTGTCGTCGGAAAGTCGGACACCCCCCTCAATACAGAGAGTATCTTTATTGTGTGTGAGTATGTGTGTGTGTGTTTTTCGTTTACTATGATCACCGGGGCACTGGGAATAAGACGGACAGAAAGCGTGCGAGCGTAAAGACTCCTTAAATGTATCCCTTAATGTCTTAGGTAAAACACGATGAACAATGGATTTTCGGTTTCATCGAAGTCGCATATCGGCCCTGACCGATCTCTATAAACCATCATTTTCTCCACGTCTCTTTCTTTATCCTCGAGATCGGTCAGAAATGAAACCACAGCCGATGCGACCGAATCTCACTAATGCAATTATATTTCTATCGTAATTCAACGTTCTCCGTTTTGTTTAAGTTTCTGTTAATCTTTGTTCCTCATTTAACTATTCGTCCCGCTATTCGATATAACTCTAATCTCGTTCGGCTCGGTCGGATGGGGGGCACGATCTTACCAATATAATGCTAAACATTACAAGTATACAGGTCATGTTATTACAGTTAACAATTTTCACGTTTTATTATCGTTTACACAATTCGTCGACACCTCCTTTTTTCACCAGCTTCCCCCCGTTACGTTTTTAGTTTTTACTCTTCTTTATTTTTACCTTATACGCTTCGACGCTAAAAATATTGATTAAAAAGTAGATCGATCGGATTCCCTCTCTTTCCATTCTATCTCTCGCTTTCCCCGTGGGTTTCGTTTCCGATTGTTTTTTGCGACACAAAAGCATTCCAAACTGTAGGAATTCCATTCGGCGAACGCGCGAGATATTCCGTTTCCCTATCGGATCCCTCCCTTTTGGTATCATGGCCATTCTCCAGCGAAGTCGGACTACAGAGAGACTCGATTTTTAACACCTCAGACTGGTCGTTCCCGTTGTTTTTCATTTCGTACCCGATCCTCCAAAAAACCTATTTCTCCCCTTCGCTTTTCGCTTTCAACTTTTTACTCCCGACACGAAGCTGTTTCCGATGTGAAGTTTCTCTGTGTGAATGAAATTTCGGAACGTCTGCCTGTTTCGCGCGCAACACGCCCTTCCCTATTCCGTATCAAGTCCCCTTTGTACTCGCAACTATAACAGGGCATTTCTCGTAAACGTACGTTTAGAATTTTCTTTCTTATGTAAAGCTTGCGTGCATCGAACTACACCCCTACCTGTTCACGATCTTAATACGAATAACGATGTAGTTTTATACGCATTTTAAACCCCTATAGTTTTCCCACTCGCTAATATATTACGACCCCCTTTATTCGTCTCCCCCGTCTAAGACAACACGATTACTTTGCCCGTTGCAATTAGAATTTAATTCCTTAACTGTTTCTACGTAAACGTAATTTAGAATATTCCTCGGGTCGTTTGTGTGCGTGTATGTGTGTCTCTGTGTTCTGTGGATACTCTGTTTACTGTGTCTTATGCGCGCGTGCACGTCCCTATATGTGTCAACATATACGATACACACTTTTGTCTTCATTTTTCCCGAAAATTTTGAACGACAGAAGATTTTGCTTTTTTTGGCAAACAACACGTGAACAAATCGTGAGATTTTTTCGAGCCTGGGTGTTAATCGAAACCGATTGTAAAAATGAGAAAAATAATCGAGGCAGTGGTTACTCGTCGCCGATCAAGGAATAGTTTTGTGCTTCGATGAACGTCTATCTCTCTCTCCCTCTCTACAATTTTGCCTCCCCCCCCCCCCCTGCCCCATCTGTTTCTCATGAAATTGTTGATGAAATATTGTTTTTTTTCTACTCTCGTCCGACGGGAATCTACGGCCAAACGTTATTCCATACACCTCGGAAAAATGCCCACACGCCATTTGTGTTCGGTTCCTGACTTTCTACGGAGCTTCCACCCCTTGGTTCTACAACAAACAAAAGGGAAGGAATTTCGAATGTTGTACTCAAGGACTAATACAAAATCCAATCGAAACGATGGCGAGAACAAAGCTTGCGTATACAGAGAATGCGGTGGTCGATGAGAAAACGTCGTTGTTGACTTACACGCAACTAATTACAGTTATATTTAATGGTATTTAAACACGTCGATACAAAAAGAAAGAAAACAACGAAAAAATACATAATATTAAGCAAGTAGAACGAACGAACGAACGAACAAACAAAAAAAGAACGGTCTCTCTCTCTCGTCGTAGATTACAATATGAACAGTTAAGTATTTTAAGTATAATTAGCTTTAATTATTATGACCAGTCTTCAGTGAGCGGGACGACGCGATCGTGCGCGTTTTTCTACGTTGAAAACAGACGTGCAACGCCCCCGGAATTATTATAATTACATATTTAATCGTTTTCCGTCGTTTTTTTAAATATTGGAAAAACGTCTAGACGCGCGAACCTATAACGTATCGTAAACGCGTATCGTAAACGCGTATCGTAAACTCGTACGATTAAAACGAAACAGTAACGAAAATGTTATTTACTCAATGATGCTCTCTACCTTAATTTAATTACACGTAGGATTATTAATCGTCGTCAAGGAATCGATTTAGCGTACAAAAAAAAAGAATAATAAGAAAAGACGAAGATAAACGACGAAAGGAAAAATCGAACGAACAAAAGGGAAACGCTATTACAATGACAATGATCGTCAAAAGAAGAACGTCACGAAAAATGCACGAAGAAAAAATATCGGGGATACGGTGTCGCATTGAACTCGACCCTATCACTGTGCCCTGCATATGTTGTGTATGTGCCTGTGTAGAAAGAAGGGTAATCGCTAAACGTATGTAAAAAGTGTAAAAAGTTATCTCTATCCCGTACAGTCGATTCAATAGTTAACGATATACTTTGTTTTTGCTGTTTCATTTTATTTTGTTTTTTCACTCCCCGTTGCAGTGTCTTACAGTAAATAACGAAAATAGTAAATCTACGAGCTGTCTGCGGTGTTCGAGACTTAAATCCTTAAAATGTACAATTATAGTGAGTCAGTCCTATATATCGATTCAAGACTAAATTATCATTAAAGGATTCCGGCTCGACGCGACAGCGAGAATGTTGTAAAGAGTTGTCCTCGTTGAACACCATCGAGCCACCGGTGTGGGTGTGTGTGTATGTGTCTTTTCTCCACAGAAAAAAAGAAGAGAAACGAACAACAATCGACCTAAAAGTATAATAAATACACGACAAGAAAGAAATAAAGAGGAGTACGTTAAAAATGTCGAGACGAATCACGAAATATAAAAACGGGAATTTAAAAAGAAGAAGTTACATATATGCGTGCGAGTATAGGATATGGATAGGGAAACAGAAGAAGGTGGGCAAAAAGAGGAAATAAAGACAGTAACAACCCTGAGAGCAAGTCGATCATTCGCGAGAGAACCCCCGCGAATCACACGACAGGTAGTAACAACGGTTAGAATCAAAAGTATCATTTCCCTATTTGCCTACGTATTTACCTTTAATTAGATCAGTTATCCTCCGTATTGAAAAATACTAATAATATTGCGTTAAATATAAATATATTATCTGTTACAATTAGTTTAATCGTCAATTGTTTCTCGAATATTCCTGCGCTAGTTTAACCGCTTTACTGTCGTTATGTGTTGTCCTTGTTATGTATTTATGTGTTTACTTATTCCATTCTTTTTTTTTCATATCAAATCCCATTGCTACCACTCTCGCTTGTTATCCTCGATACTATACTTCCGAACCGTACTCTAAAATATACGTATATACACAGTGCGGCAAGGCAGCCATAATCTTTGAAGCTTTGTATCGTTTCTTCTCTCTCGCTTTGACCCTCTCTCTTTTCTCACCCTTTCTCTCTAGACCTTTCTCGTTTTCTCTCTTGACATGCTTAGTGTAAATTTAATCATCCCTCTGAGACTCGTTAATTATAATACAAAATTAATTTACCTCGCTTTACAGACTCCAACAAACGTATTAATTAGATCGTTAAACACGATTTTCTATAAATGAAAAAATTGTTACTCGATATTCATCACTTCCTCCCGAGCGCTTTTATATACCCATACATTTAAGAACTGTTTAAAATTTATGCGTACGCTTTAACTTTATTTAAAAAACGACAATATAGTAGATAAGGAATACAATTAGTTATTTAGTAATAATTATAATCATAATCGATATTACTATATAGTGGTTCCTGTTTACGTTCGTTCATTATATTACTTTACAAAATAAGTTCTGAAAAACAGCCGTAGAGATAAAACTCTTATTTTAATTCTCCGCGATCTTTCTCTCCCCCGCTCTACCACACTAACTCTCTCTCTCGCTCTCTTTCTCTCCCTTTCTATCTTTACATATCGTCTTTCAAGTATGTATTTAAATAATGTATCATCTAGAACAACCACAAAGTCACCGATATTTGTGTAAATTCTCGTTAACTCTATTTAGCATCTTATTCAATTCACTATTTAATCGGTCGAATGATGCAACTTGTGGCCCGTGTGAGAATCAGCTGTTCATAGTCTCTACTTCGTCACTTATGCGCGTGTAGAAGTGTTTATACTTGTGTACATATGTTTTCGTCGAGTGAGTATAAAGACGTGTATGTATCGTTCACGCATGCGTCTCGTGTAAATTACCGTTAACGATTAGAATAGAAAAAATGGTTTTTGGACATTTGATTGAGCTCCTTAACTCGTGTTTCTCTCTCTCTCTCTCTCTCTCTCTCTCTCCTTGGATTTTAGGTTTATCTAGTCGAGTGAACGCGTGTGTGTTTTATTGCGTTGATCCCAGAAGTTTCCACGAGCCGCGTTTGCTAGTGCTTTCTCTTCGCGAATTACTACCCATGTTAGTGTACCTGTGTGTTTGTATATATGTTTCGAGCACGTTTAAGTATGATCTAGAGTGCTAAACTGACAACAAGAAAAACGTCAACAAGAAATTCCTTTACCGAATCGAAAAATGCGAGATGTTCGATGAATGGTATATACAGGGTAAATACAGTGTACGCGTATGTTTATGTGTAAATGTTAGTGCTGCATGTAGAAATTGATTGGACAGCGATGATCAAACGGCGAAACTTTCGTTCTTTGCTGACTGATTGGCAAAACCGATAGAAAGTATCATTTTGTATTATATATCGATTTTTCAAGTAGGTGTACAAAAAGAACGAAAACTGTGAAAAGGATAAAGGGAAATCAAAGCTATAATAATAAACGTGTGATTTGCGATACGATTTAAAGGGAAGAATAAGAAAAGAAAAGAAAAG
This sequence comes from Lasioglossum marginatum, assembly GCA_028455795.1. Lineage (NCBI taxonomy): Eukaryota > Metazoa > Arthropoda > Insecta > Hymenoptera > Halictidae > Lasioglossum > Lasioglossum marginatum. Next base: position 445,405 of record CM052250.1, read on the forward strand.
AAAAGAAAGACAACGTATAGAAGAAAACATTGTCGCTACGAGGACACACTAATCGTATTGAGATCATAACGAGGAAGCTTACACAAATTGCTGGTTCCGTTTATTATTTGTTAACCCTACTAATTACCTTGTGACCTTGTAAAAAATTTAAAAATTACATTAGAGCGTAATACTTGCGATTCCTTATTGACAAAAGTAAGACACAACGCGACCCGCTCAAACGTGAGCATATTTACTATTTGAGAGCATTCGTTCCGAAATATTTTTTGTTTAGAACTATGGTAAATCCTACAGAGTAAATACAATTAAGTCATATATTTAATCAGGTAGACTTTTCAGATCGACGCCCCCCGCCGAGGAAAAGCGCACACATATTGTTTACACAAATAATTTACCCCTCCCTCCATCCTTAGATACCGTGATCTCATCTCTCTCTAATCATCTAAAATTTAAAAAACACTTATTAAGCATCATCGTACAATATTCGTAATTATCATAGACGGTAATAATAGTGTGGCGTGTACGTGTGTAATTATCTGTGTGTACATGTACATGTATGTATATGTATGATTCATTTAATAATAGTTGGTGCAATCATAGTGGTTGCAGTAGGAGAGCAGTCGCAACAGTAAATAGTGGTAAATAGCTGTAAATAGTTTTTCTTTTTCCATTTCATTTTATAATGGTAATAGTATAATAGTAATAATTATATCGTAGAAGTAATTAATAATAGTAACAATAATTGTAGCCTTAAACATGCCTAATAATTAACTATTATAAATCCGAGGTAAAAAATAAACTAGTTTTCACATGATTTGATGCGATGCAAGCCGGTGCAGAAACCCGTCTGTCGGCCGTGAAGTTCTTATGATACAATTCGTTTATGTATTTTTTCTTTTCCTCCCATCGTTAAAAAAAGAACAAAAAATTCATCGTTATCGTTACATGTCTAGTGTATGTGTATGTGTGTAGGTGTTGGTTCTCATCCCGTTCCCTTCCGAACTTTAGTTCGACGGTCGGAAGCGGAAAAGGAACAAGACGACAGAAACCAAAATAAAGTAAAAAGGAGCGACACAGGGTATATATAAACACGAAAAAAGAAGAGAAGGGTAATATAGACAATAAAAGTCTAAAGACGAGACTACTGCAGTGATATATGACGTGAAAGAAAAATAATTAAGAAATGGTAAATGAAGATGCTTAAACAAAATGCACCCTCCCTTGCTGTCAAATAGTCAATATAGATTATACATACATCATATTATTATACTTTCTTCCTATTTTTTTTCTCTTAATTCATCTTGAGTTCATTCGTCGATTACCAAGCATAACTATTTTGTTTTTTTAATAAATACGAGATCGTGGAGGGACGGGTGTGTCTCGAATGTTCGACGGCCAAATTCACTGGCCGATCTCCCACCGGAGACCATTTGATTAATAATAGAGCTTCCATTCTTTTGTTACACATTATTATTCTTAGTCTCGAATTTACCGAAGAGTGATCACTAACTGTTAATTATCAATAAAAAGAGGTGGATGAGCGTCGAATATAAATTTGTGCCGTTCGGATGAGAAAGTGACTTTTCAAAATCTCTTCGCGACATCGACGTTCGCCCCCCTATCGATTAGTAAATGCTGTGTAAGTAATTAATGATTCCCAGCATTCAGTGTGTATGTGTCTGTGTGTGTATACGTGCGTGCGTGTTTGTTTTTGTTCTTTACACTCGCTTCTTACTGCATCTTTGTTTAGTTTTACGATTTTCTCGCGATCATCGGTTAAATAGTTCGCTTAATTTCAACTCTCGCTCTCTCTCTCTCTCTCTCTCTCTCTCTCTCGCTCTCTCGATTCTAGTTTACTCTTAAAATACTTCTATGTTTTTCGCTTCCTACCCTCTATCCCAGTGCCATACGCAAAAGAAAAATGGAGTTCGCTTGCACCATGGGTGTGTTTGTTATTATTTTCTCGTTAATCGTCGATTCTTGTCTGCCGTTATACGATTTTGTTTTTGTCAGCTTTATAGATATTATTAATTACCTCTTCCTCGAACGAGCACGATAACCGTAAATATGTGTGTGTCTCAAACTGCGTGTTTCCATTTCGTTTCGAAACCCGACAAGATCATGGGCCGTTCTCGCGAGCGATCAATTAAATCAATGCGTCGACAACAACCGAAGGCGAACCTAACCACCCACTTCTCTCCCGTGACTCTTCCGATTGTACAAACTGTTTTTTTTTTGGCAGGTGCCGTTTTCTCTTACTTTTTTCTTTTTTTCGGGCACTCTCTCTTTCTCTCTCTTTCTCTCTCTCTCTCTGTCTCACTCTCACTCTTTCTCTCTCAACCCTCAATCTCAAACGGCTCAATCACTCCGAGAAAAAAGATATGTTAGTTAAACAATCGTGTCGGATCAACTGCGAATACGACCGCTCGCGAACGACATGCTGTCTCGGCTGGGACATTCTTTGCGTGTGAGAACGGATCCTGTCGATGCGAACTATCGTGTCACCCAGCAACCGAAGGGCAAAATTCAATGGAACATACTTTTTAATTCCAACGTGATCCTGCAACGAATACCAAAGTGTATATTAAAACAAAACAGCAGTACACAACACCCTCTGGAAACACGCTTATTTTTTTTCGAGATGCAAACATTGATTAGCTAATTATTTCGAGAACCAAACAAGTGCCTATCCAACGATTTATTATATATAAGTTATCGTTCTTTGTTTGTTGTTTGTTTTTCGTGCAAAAATGGTTTACAAAGAATGTCCCAGACCCCGAGTCCGCAGAATCACGATCAATTTGTAGACGTTGCGTATATATTCTTTTCTTTTGTTTCTCTCTTTTTTTTGTCTGTTTTCCCTGAATATATATTTTTTTTTATGTAATAAGAAATAACCCACGAGCAAGGCCAAGCCATTCAGCGCATCTCTCCATCACGGGTCAATTAAAATGGTCATGAGGTTTGCCACTCTTTGAAATCAAAGCCTTGCTGGGGTTTAGGGGCGCTGGCGGCATACCCACCTTGGTTGCTTTCTCCTCCCTGATATGAACGCTGTGGATAACTGGTGTCAGCGTAATTACCGTATGCGGAGTACCCAGTATAATCCGGTGTCTTGGCGGAACTGCTACTGGACCCAGGTGCACCTGAGCCGGTGGTCTGTCGCGAATACATGTCACCTGAAACATTGATTTTTCAACGTGGAGTTATCGAACCGTCACCACTTAACGCGCCTCATTTATTCAGAAGCGGGAAATACTGTACGCGACTATCGGAGATACATTCTCATTGTCTTCCGCGAGCCAATTAACCAATTTAGCCATTCACAATTATACCGCCACGCGCCTGAGGCGGCAACAAACAATAGCAGCAGTCCCTATACATTGACATACCAATTGATCGGCTCACGATTTTCTTATAAACGGCCTAGCCGATGTCATGTCACATTTTTTGCAAACTGTGGTTGTAAAAAACGAAGAACCCCCAAAAATTTGGTTTCTATTGTTTTTTCATTTTTTACGACCACAGTTTGCAACAAAAAAATCTGAAAAAATTCTCTAAAATGCGCCTTAAGATCCAAAATATGTCACATTTTTTCAGAATGTTAGAACGCATCAGAGACCGGAAAATGCACGGGAAAGCGCAGAATCTAATTTGCCCAGTAACTACCCTCGCGGGAAAGCCAAAGGGCTGAATTTGAGCTGATTTTGACTCGGAGGGGTTTTTCTTGATCGGCTTTCGAATGGTTCAATAGTTATTGAAAAACCTCGTAGGGCAGTTTTGACCATCTTAATCGGCTAGGTTATCCTTTAGTTGATATATTTGAACAGCCCCTGCACGCGAAACAGCAATTTTTCGTCTGAGAATTTTTATATGAATTTATTTCATTGGAGGATTAAAGCATTTTTAAGAATGTCGATATATTGTCTCCAGCCTGTTAAATATGTCATCTAATACAAAATTTTTAGTGTAAAATTTTTTTTATTCTTTACTGTGAAAATCACTGAATAATTAATAACCGCCATTGAAAGCTCTTATCCCCATTACTATGCTTGCATTTGCTTTGATCAATAAAATTAATAGAAAATTAAGAATTTTAGTTTGTTAATTCCGAATGATTACGGAGAAGTGAACGTTGCTATCGCACGAACAGGAGAGTTCAATCACGTAGCAATTAAAAATGTATCTCCGGCATCAATCGTTCGGTTGAATATGTTAGTGTCTCTTTGGAGATAGCGTAGTTGTATTTATATAAAATCTTGAGACCAGTACAGACCACGTTTCAAGCGTGTTCTGCTTTCGCTCTCTGGCGTGATGTTTATTAAATGGACATTCACAAAGCCGACGCCATTCTTGTAAATGTAATTTCGTAAAGGAGTTCGAGAGAAAGAACTAGTCGCGCGGAGAAAGTGGAGCGCAGACGTTATACTGATCTCAGGATTCTACGGCGCACGAATCGATGTCTATTGTTGAAACATGTTTTTTGCAGAATGAATAAATCAGAACGGCAGAATATATATTTATTAAAAAAGAAAATAGACATGAATCCGTCGCCTAACTCTGCTTGGTAGGCAATACAGGAAATGAAAGGAGCGAGAGTAGGATTGTTCCATCATACTTTACTTGCGAATCGCTAATCAATTGAGAACAAAACATGAGGAATTTAGATATATCGTCCGATTCGAGCAACACAAACAAATTGTAATTATACGAAACTAGTTTCTCCAAATACCTACTACTCTATGTCTAATTATGTAAGGCGCCAATCAGTAATCAACTATTTATATCTAGGAGGTACTATATTTGAGTAAAAACAAACAACCAACGTAAGTAGAAAGAAAATACTTGTATTGGTCCACAAAACAAAAAATGGAAGAGTTCAAACAAGTACATCAAGATCAAACAGTGAAATGATGAATGAGGAGGTGCAATAAATTTGGACGATTACTACTGTTGCCGGCTAACAATCAGAAAAGCGTAAATACTATGGACAAGCGTAGCTCTAAAAACAATCAAAGGGTTCACTACTACATAGTCTATAGAGTCATCGCAATAATCGTGTCTTTCTAATCAACGGTCTCACTTTAATTCCCATTACGATATTACGTGGCTGCTCGTACACGATCCCGCATGCCTTCGGCTCAAAAAGCGAACCAACAAATCCACAAAAACAAATAGAAAAACAGAGGGAAATTTCCGGGATCGCGGGATAACATCGCCGCAACGGATCGAACAATTGATTCGTTTAAAAATAAATAATTAATTAATTTACTCATTGATCACAGTACAATGCTTTCTTGTTCTTCCGACCCCAATGCATATAAGCTCTTGCGTTTCCGCAAACCCAATTAGACACAAACGATTAGGCACGACCCGCGAGGCTTGACACTGGCAAAGGTGACATTAACCCTTTCGATCTTACGAATTAACCAAATTAAAACTTTTTTAAATTCAAAACACCGACTAGAAGAATTTGTCATTTTGTTACTTTTTTCAATTTCACAGCAAATATATGTATTTCGTCGAGTCAACGCGTCAACGTTTAAAAATGAGCACACAGATGCGCGCGGTTTCAATATTAACCCTCTATAGCCCGAATTTTTGTCACGAATAGAAACATTTTTCTGCAACATGAAAACAGCAAATATCATCATCTATATACAAATTAATAAACAACGAATACACAACGTGTACAAAACAAAGTATCGACAACAGCGATGCATAACATTGATCCATTGGTTAAAAAGGAGACACACAAAAGAACAAGACACTCTTGTCACACACCAAAGCTAAACATAAGAATCGAAAATATTGACATATCAGTATACGACTCCAAAGTTCCACGGAGCCATAGAGGGTTAAAGTATAAAACGGTTAAAGGGTTAACAACCACAAAAAGGAAAGAAAAGACCGAGTTCTTCGAGATCGACATCGAAAAGAGAGGGAGGGTGGCAGTCGTCTTTTTCCAGTCGAGAAGGAAAAAGAGGAGAACCTCGGGTGGGTGGGTCAGCATACTAAACTAAACAGACAGAAATAGAGAAGGAAACAGTAGATGGCTTTAGCTATAGTCAAATAGTTGGTACTGGAGCTGTACGATGCGAAAGGGTGGAAAGAGGAAAGACGTTGATTGACTGAGCTTGAAGACTCACCCTGCGGGCCAGAGGGGTTCGAGTTGGAGTTGGGCTGCGAGGAGTTGGGCTGAGGGGGCTGAGGTGGTGGCTGGGTCCCTGGAGGTGGCCCATTCTGTGGCATGTTCCAGGAGTTCCAGGAACCCCCGGGCCCGCCCCCCGCAGCCCCGCCAGTACCCGCCGTGGGCCCGTAGCCCCCTGAAGCGGCCGCCGCCGGCCCACCTGCGATCATCAACCACACAAAACACGTGTCACCGACCACCGACGTCTTCTTATGCAGTTTTCTCAGGCTACGTTCACTCTGCTGCACTCCCCTCTTCCTCAACGAACCTACAATCTACCCTCGGCAAGCTATAAAACCTTATAAAAGTTAGCCATCGTGGCTCGAATAATTGCAATTTCACCGTGACCAATAATCTCATCGAATCGAAGGCGCCGGCAGCAGAATGAACGTAGCCTACTTGGTCAACCACTTCAGTGCCAAGCATGCACCGATAAGCGGTGTTTTAATGGAATCATGAGACTTCAAAGAAAATGCTCAAAATACCAACGGATCGCCGCAATCTGTCGGCCACCGTAATTAATTGCTGTAAAAAAGATGCGAACTTTAAGCAACAGACTCCAAAGCGTTTTCTTTTTTTCGATCGCTAATGGTGAGAACTTACCTCCGAGATTCTTCTCTTCTGAAAACATGTGAAAATCGATACAATAATGGAATGATAACGGGTTCTCTCTCACTCTCTCGCTCTCGCTCTCTCCTAAAGGGTGATGAAGGCGAAAATTTAAAGGAAGAACTAAAGCTTGCTCGCTCGTTGCAGTCTTGGCACTTGAATTTGGTTAATTTTGCTAATGGCAATGTTCCTACACGTTATCATTTCACTTTTTTTTTGTCTCACGAATTTGTTTGGGCTTGATACTCTGAGGAGGATCGAGCGCAAACTGTGTATAGGAAAAAAGAGCATGATCACGAGGTCGAATTGTTTCGGAAGCGTCGACTCGAATTCGTTCTTTCCCGCTAATAATGAGAGATGATTACGGTACAAGCTGAAACGCAATTCGCGACGGTGAACACGCGAAAAGATACACGCGTATGATTGTCCTAATGTATTCTCTTTCCATGGTGTGTAACCTCCAGGGGGCATCGAAATAAAGATAATTAATGTCGCGTTCTATAAGTATTTCTTTTCTTTTTTTTCTTTTAATCATTTCTCGTGTTCATATCTTTCTCTTTCTTCTCCTAACATCTCCAAGGAGGATGGAGGGGGAGAGGACAGGATCAAAGTTATTGTTAATCTTTATAACTATGACCTTATCGTGTGTTGTCCTTTAATGAGAGACAAACGAAAACAGAAACAACGAGTTGCGAAACCCTAACTTTTCGAGAGCAACTCGATGGAAACCTACTGTCCGTGGCTGTAAAGAAGACAGCTGGAAGGAATTGTGAGCCATGAAATTTAGAAGTATATGATGTTGTAGCAAATTCCGAAATAGATACACATAATTTAGCTGGCGGTCGAGGTGACAATGTCAATGAATCGAATTACTTTTATTCTTCTCAGCCGCGGACAGTACAAGAAATTTCTATTCAACATCTTTGATGTTCTATGTCGTGGATTAAGTAGTTCATTAATTCCTCCGACTCTATCGAACAGTCTGAATCGTCTATGTCTGTGGAGTCGAACTTAGTTGAAATGTCTTCGCTAGATGAGAAGATTCTTTGGGGAACTCACCATAGCTGCCGTAACCTTGAGTAGCTGCTGCAGGCTGAACGTTGTAACTGCTACCCCATTGATGATGAGGGGGTGGTGGGATCTGTTGCTGCTGAGGAGGTCCAGGAGGCGCACCCCAGCCCTGAGAATTGTACTGAGTGGTATATCCGGCATATCCACCCGTCTGAGGACTTGTTCCCCAGCTCTGGTACTGCTGCATCATGTTTCCCGGTGGTCCCATCGGGCCTCCCATCATCGGTCCACCCATTTGCCCATTGGGCCCGCCCATGGGTCCCATATTCCCCGCCATTCCCATCGGAGGTCCACCTGGTTGCGGCGGACCCCATTGTCCTTGATGACTGTCATTCATCTTACTGGAAGAGTCACGCGGCTCCGCACGTTTAATCTCAACCTGCAACCAGATGAAAACCCGAACCGAATTATAAAGATCGTTTCTCGCCAATCGACACAAGCCTCCGAGATAATGCAACAGATAGAATCGAAATCATCCCACCTGTTGCCTTAATTTCATTTACAATGATCGAAGCTTTTTCTTTTAGAAAACTCGCCAAGTCTTACATAAATACACTAGATATTTTTAAATACACTAGATAAATTTTTCAGTTCTCGAATCGTTTCTCTTCGCATCGTGTAAATTTCTTTTTTTGGTTTATCGATTTTCTGGATCTTTGTCTTTGTGTTTAACTGATACTTACATAGTAACTAAGCGGACAGTTGTTTAGCGTTTAACATAGTACGAAAAAATATATATATGTATATATAGTGTAAAATAAAATAAGTACTATAACTAAGATTAATATTGTAATAGTTAAGACTATGTATGAGTATGTAATTAAATTAGATTATGCTAACGATCGTACTTATTATTATTTTACATTACATTATTCTAGGGATATTATGTATATTATATTGTAGAAGTTATTTATATATAAATATATAATATATGCTAGTGTGTGTAGGTATGCTATACCTGTTTTCCATTCAAGTTGACGAAATGCTCGGCGACACACCGGTCCACAGCATCTTCATCCTCGAAGCTGAGAAAGCCAAATCCTGCCGTCCAAACGTGATAGTATATCAAAAATTTGCCCCATATATTTACACAACAAATACACCTTTTATCTTTTTACTCTTTTGTTCTCATTTTTATGTACCCGTTCGAAAATTTTTTGTGAAGATTACAGCTTGTTCGTACAATTCCGTTTTCAACTGTCCATTATATCTAATTACTTCTGCTATGTTAATGATATAACGTGTGACTAGACTTAATTTGGAGTATTTTTGAGTGTATAAATAATTTAATATTACAATTTTAATATCGATTAAAAACATGCATCCTCTAGAAGTTTCAAGATACTTATCATTACTATCCATCTTATATGTGCACATAAAGCTTAATGTACTTAATCTAACAAATTTATGATGGCTGTTTTGAAGAAGCTTTTCTTTTCGATAGTATATATTTTTTGTGACTAAAACTATCGACTAAAGGATCGATCGCACGTAAATCGAAAATCGCAACAGATTTTTGTCGAACTGTGTGTCATCTCGACGATGTTTTTATCCTCCGAAGAGAATATATTTTTTCTAGTTATGGTATTGAAAGATTAATATACAAAGCAATCCACACTGTTAAAAAAAATCATGAGATGCGTAAAAACGAAAATTCACTTGAGCTACGAGAACACATTAACTTCTTGAATGCAGCCACCAGAAATGAGTAAATATTTAAAGAAGAAAGAAAGATATAAACGTGTATCTCGTATTTACTAAATTGTTTAACCACAAGGACACCAATGTTAAGGCAAAAATTATTCTATACTAAAAAGCCATAGAAATTAATGATACCCTAAGTTTATTTTAGTTATAAATTGTATACTAATATTTAAGATTAATTCTTTATATAACATATGCCGGTTAATGATAAATATAAGTAATTGATCTTATTATCCAGTGGAACAAGACGAATATAGGTGGATATAATTTAATAAAAAATAGGACGTACAACGTATCTTACTAATAGCTTAACTTCAACTTATGTTATGTACATTTAACTTATGTACTTAATAACCTATTCTTAATAAAAACTTAGCCAAAATCACATTATGTGTAAATACATTTAAATGTAATTTAATGTAACATAAATAATTATCTTAACTTCTTTTTAAGGTAAGACAAGGCGAATTATTAAGTGTAGCAAAATAGGATAAAAACACTATATAAATAACTATATAAGTATAATGCATATAAGTTTCAGTTTGTGGATAGGAGCTTAAAGTATTTCGTAAATATATGTGTATGTATATACATACATATGCGTATATATACATATATATACACATATCGAAAATAAACAATATTAATTAAGAAGAGTATGAATCGGGATGTATTAATTATAATTATCAGAGGAAGCAAGAGCAGGGTCATTTAAAAAAAAAAAGGAGGGGTAATCAAGCAGGGGAAGTTCAATGACCATTTATTATTGACTGGCTTAAGCATAGAACTGTGATTAACTTTTAAGTAATTATTTGCTAGTCCTAGTATGTATGCATTATTTTTTAATTACGAACTGGACAAAATTTTGAGATTGTACTTCAAATGGGTGTGCTGCATTCAAGTCAGAATTTTTGATGTTTATTTGTCGTTATCAAAAGTACCTCCAATTAATGTTACGCACAGAATTTTTTTTTTAATAACGTATTTATTTACCGATATAACAGTGTTATCTGTGTAAAAAAATTTATTTCAAGAATTCTGACTGTAATTTTGGTCACGCAATAAACAAGATGATAAAAATAGACTACTTTCCATTTTTGTGATACATTGTTTTTTATAGCTTCCACAAGAGTCAAAAAATAATATAGAATGATTAATGTCCTGTTCATTCGACTCGTGTGAAAACTATACGAAACAATGCTATAATATAGAGATAATTAGTGCAGCGTACTCACCTCTTGATTTCTTTTTCTCCTGGTCATACATTATCACCACTTCCATAACCTTGCCAAAACGATTAAAGAAAGATCTCAGATCCGTCTCTGTAACGTTACTTGGTAAACCACCGAGGAAAACTTTTGGAAAGCCTCCGCTACGTTTTGGCTTCTGTTGAGTGCGTGGGTTACAAGGTTTCGGGTCGATCTGCGAACAAAATCATCCAAATCAATGCATCGATACATTCCAAATGAAACAAGCTAGAAAACTTCCTTCTACCAAGAGCTATACTCACAGTACGCCCGTCGAGTTGATGAGGTCCATTCTGGAGAACCAAAGGGACATTAGCCGGATCGCTGAATGTTACAAATCCAAAGCCGCGACTGCGTCCGGACTCGCTATTTTTCATAACAACGCAGTCAATTACTTCGCCGTAACGGCCAAAGTAGCGTTGTAGATTTTCCTGTGTTGTCTCCCAAGACAAACCACCCACGAACAACTTTCTGCAGCAAGAGAGGAGAAACAACGAGATTACATAATTAGTATTACTTTAGAAATGAAATTTGCAAAGTGGCCATAAATACAAACATTCATTCTCATTACTACCTAAGTAAAAGTTCTAATTTTATAATTTAATTTCGAGCTGCCAATGCATAAAAAAGAAGTAACGCCGATTAATAGAAACGATCTATTATTCGAATACCGTTAAAATGACTGAGGTAAAGCCCAGCAGGCCGCATAATATTCTCGGTTAGTCGAGCGTATGCGAGGAAAAGCACGACGAGAGAACACGAAAACGCTGTTCAGGATATAGAGCATAAAAATAGGGGATCTAGAACCGAAGGATGTAACGCGAGGCGGCGTTGTACTTTCGCGCAGCGACGATACACGGAAAATCCGCGAAATCGTCGACATAACGCTGGATTAACCCTTTTCTTCATACAAGCGACTATAGTCTGCCAACATCGGCTGAACGCTTTACACTAAACGCGGCTATAGTCACCCCTAAAGATTTTGCAACCCCTTGCGCTATAATGCCAATTCAGCCTTGTGAATGCTTATCAATTTCCTCTGAATCGAAATGAAATGCCATTTTGTTTTGTATACAGTATATATGATTTCTTTTCTATTTTCTAAGAAGATCTAGGCATCTCGGATGCAGGAAAAATCAAAGTGCAAGAGGTAGATAGCTTCGCTTGGCAAATTCGCTATTAGAATTTGTTTGAGAGAGAGACTCGATAATTAAAGGATGGAAAAAATCACAGATGACACATTTAAGCAGAGGGTAAATGATAAACGTACGGTTTCTCCGATGAGAAAAAGCAATCGTGCCGCGTAAAGGAGAGGAACCGGCGTCAGTGAATAATTAGGAGTGTGAATTAGTTTTGAGGGGTTTCCAAAGGAGGGCTCTAGTTGGAGATGTAGAACTGCTAGAACCGTTGGACCAAAACTCTCGATCCCGTTCGGAAGTTGTTATTATTAAAATAATAAGGTATAAGAATATAATTATGAAGCGTTCTCGAGCGGATCGAGTTTGTTAACAACGTGGTTCCGATTGTTTGAAGCGGAGGCACGGTTTTGAAAGTGTTGGAAGGAAATATTCACGGTGCTGATATACTTCCCCCCGACGCGTGAAAAACTACCAACATCGAAACTGTACTGTCGGTCCGCGGGGGGAAGAAAGGCTGGCCTCGAGGATGCCTCGAGAGGAACGCGAGGGCTCGATGACGTCTCCGGTCGTCAAACAGCCGTGATTTCGCACAGGATCGATCGCGAATTAATGTTCGTGGAGAAGAGATGCGTACGAAGTGCGACACACAAATGGAAATCCCACGCAATATGAGCCGTCGGGCCGTGTACGCGTCCCGATCCCAACAGTCTCACGCGTAAAAGCCGCCGTTTTCCTTGTTTTCTTACTCACCCCTTTTCGTCGTCGTCCATTTCGGTCTTCACTCTCATAATATTTCACTTAAAACTACGAGAATGTTGTTAGTATAAGGGCGCGAACGGGAATATGGCACGATGCTTAGCGCGGACGAGGGTAATGGCTCCCCACAATGAACGCGACGTCGAGAACAGAATGTAAACGTAACGAAGCGAATCGCGTCACTTCCGCCAGACCGCCGAGTCAAATCAGCAACCGTCGACTGTCGCGCCTCAGGTGCGAACTTACCGAAGCTATGCGCCTTCTACGAGCCGCTGCGCCGCGCCACGACGGAAACTATCAGTTCATGGTCGTTTTTAATCGCAATCCGGCGCGGCGCGGCGTCCACCGATTTATATTTCTATTTCCTTGATTCAATGATAAGAATTTCATTGGTAAGTTTATTGGAAAAAGCCACAATTCATTTAATCTATATATCATTTTAATTATTATTTTTCTTTGGTCCCTGATAGTTGATTTTCAAATATTCATCGTTCGCCGCTAAATTGCTGGCTTTTAATCGGAATTCATTGGTGCTTGAGTTTTAAATGAATTCATTGCAACAAATCGCAATTGATCTATACCGATTAAATAATATATGAATTGCATCAAATATTACCCAGTTTTGTTTTTAATACCGCCTACGGACTGCAGAATTTGGTTTCATCTTTATTTGAATGGTATAGATTCTGGAAAATTGGAAAGTTTATTTTGGCCAGCGACGCATTGGCTAGCGAAATACATAATTCACACGATTCGATTTTTGATGCATCATTAATAAGCCTCGCGTTGAGACGGCCCTGAGGATAGCAATGTCTATTTTCATTGATCTGAAACTTTAAATAAATGATCATTGTGATGGGTGACTATAATTTTTGAATCGTAATATGGAGAAAACGATAGCGAACACGATAGAAATAATATATTAGTTGAATGCAGTAGTGCATGTGGGTTCAACGATCTGTCGTCACATAGCTGCACATAGCTGATTCCCGCCATTTTGATCTCGGATTGGCGGCAATGTTTGAATCCCGTGTAATCTCATACCATCAATTAGATTATTATTTTCACGATAACGCGAGAAATAATCTTACGATAGGTGAGAAACTTGTCACGCTTCTCGCTGATCTTTCTTTTTTCAAGAGTGGAACGATTTTCTTCTTGAATGGAACGTAATCTCGCAGCCGTTGCATAATGCATAAGAAACGCCGCATTGTGCAATACATTAGTCTCTCGACCGGTAATAATTTCATAAGGCACTCGTGCAGAACGATGCGAGCATTAAGTCCGCGTAATGTGATACATTCTTGTCGCAAAAATTTAATTAAGAACGTTCCGGGGCGTCGCTAATATCGCGTGAAACGTTACGCGTGTATCATGCTCGCGCTATTAAATGCTTTAAACAATAACAAAGGGAATGTGACGAAGCACCAAGAAAAACAACTGATAATTTTAACGCCATAACGTTCTCCTCGTGTTTTTCGCTTTTTTACATTCGAGATACGCAGAGGTCAGCTCTCTTATCTGATAAAGCCGAGATGATGCGATACCACATGTGTGAACATTTTCGATGACGAATTTCAGAATTTCTACGGAATACGTGCTACGTCGTTTCCCAAAATTCGTAAAAATTCAACAACGATCGAATTCCATGCTCTACGGTCTAAATGCAACAAACATCCGACGCGACAAAACTTTCTAGATTCTAAAAACACAACGAACACAACGACGCACAAACAACAAGGGACTGTTCCTAATCGCTGCACCATACATCCAGACGTCCAGATAATTCTCTTCTATCTGTCTGTTATCCCATGTGTTAGGGATCACCATGTTCCCGGGAAGCTGTAAACCCGAGCCGAGCCGTTCGCACGGAATCGTGCATAAAGATGTCCCAAAAACCTAAGCTATCACATGTGTAGGATTCCAGGGATCGGTTCGTGCGTCTGTGGCTTTCCGGCCGCTGGATTTCCACGTGGGCTAAAAATATAATCATTTAACCAGGTCCGTTATGAGCACGTTTCCCCCTTTGAGTCATTCAGCCGTCCAGATGAATCAATTTCGTCGGACCAACGCGTAAGCAGGCCAAAAACGACTTCCTGTACGATCGAGCTGCAATCCTATGACAGGAAATTGCGAAAAATCTCCAGCTGGAGGTCAATGATCCACGGAATTGCTCAAAATCCACATATTTCGCCACGATATCGGATGTTTTTATAAAAATTGAATAGACTAAAAATCTCAGTCGCCAATCACAAGCAAGATGAATATTTGTAACCACGAAGATTTGGCCTGCTTTCAACGATCTTCGACCGTTTACCGAGTAATCTGTAAAGTCTCGATCCACGGTCCGGTCAACGATCCAGATCTTTCCGATGGTTTTCGAGCACACCTACGTCGCGTCGCCGGTCGTCTTAATCCGATCGTTCCGGTCAGGCAAGGATCGAGCGTGTCGAACGAGGGATAATATGAAATTCACGAAGCGTAAAGGTAGTTCAATTCACTTCTGTTTCGACGGAAGTTCCTGCTTTACGGACGCCGGGCTATAGTGTGTCAGCTTCGGCTGTTCTTACCAACCAGCCCGTTTTGTTCAACGAGCGAGTTCTCTCCTACGCCTTGCACATGCAGTTGCACATTTTGCAGAGAGCACACGCGATCTCCCGTAGGTGTTTCTTGAACGCTCACTGCACGCGACGCGTTACACAACACGCTAACAAGAGATCTGCCCGCGTACACACATCTTGCTTCGTTCTCGCTTTTGCTCGAGTAAACACGTGTGCGCCGACTATATCACGCGACCGAGAAACAGAAAGCTCGGAGAGAACGAAGACGAAATAGCGAGATCAGCTGTGTGCTATCCGTGCAAAACGACTCGGAATAGACACGATATCGGAAGCAATTGCCTGGAGAGGATACCGAGAACTCGATCGAAGGCGAGGCTGTTGTTTCCCGGTTGATCTGCTATCAACAAAGACGACCGTACGAATGCGTCTTCTTATATTATAGTATACAGTGTACAGTACCAGAGGAATATATGTACACGATGAATGAATTTTGAAGGAGACAGCCGCTTATTCCGCCAGTCTCCCGACGGTGTTCCGACAGATAAGAATATTTTTAGAGGGTCACGAGTTCTAAACTTAGACCTCGCGCACGTTCGATCGCGGGTCCCGCTCCAAAATTTAGGTAATCGGGTCTGTATCGATAATCTATAGCGCAATAAAAATAGAACCTCAGCTTCGGGGAAGTAGTATTCGAATAGCGAGAGCATATTTAATTTGTTAGTCACCGAGGAATGGGATGAGTAATTTTACCAACAGATTCCAGGGATTATGATTAAATAACTTAGATTAAATAGTGTTCTATCTTTTCCTGCGAGGCTTGCGAAAAGAGAAAATGCACTTGATAAAACATTCCAACAACGAAGCTAAACAATAGGAAACAAACATTTCCAGCAAACCAGGTATTAAACTGATTAAAAAAACAATCGGAGGATCCCAGCCAGCAAGCATCGAAACGTCCACGATGATCTCTTCAGCGCAGCGGCGAGCCTAATACATAATTTCAGGCTACGCTGGGCACTGCTAATCGTGCGTGCTGGCATAAGCAAGTTGCCCATCTGTCGAGATTCCGGACGCGCTGAAAGATCACGAAGAAACACGGTTAGGGGATACCGTAGGTTCTTGCATAAGCTTTCTTCTTATTCGTGGATGAGCGCACGTGCATCTGGAAATCTCAAGGAATCTGTCGACCACCGCGTGGTCAAAGCCAATCCTTGGCCTTATGGGGGAGCAAAGAGGAGGGGAAGGGTTTAGGGGTGCCGAGGTCAGGAGCAGAAGGACGTAGGATGCGCGTGTGTCCGTTGACTTCGAACACGAGAGAATTCGTGTGTCCGTGGCCGATGTGGACGTGGACGTGGACGCGTCGAGGGAGTTTAGTATAGACCGATCAGGCGAGCCGATCACAGGCTGCCTGGCTACTGACTGCTTGCCCGACTGCTTGCTCGACTGCCTGACTACTAGCAAAGCCTGACTGCCGGCTCGGTCTCGGTCTCTTCTCGTTCAGTCGCTGTCCCGACATCCTGCTCGCAACACGTCCGCGGCCAGTGCCACTCTGCGGCCCGGAGCCTCTGCACGTTTCTCTCGTCCGATCCTCTAAACTGGACCTGCGATCCTCTAAACTGATGGGCCTGTGATGCCGCGGGGGACTCGGCTGGGCCCAGCCGCGGCTTTTTTCGGCGCCGGATAAACCACGTGGAACCCCAAAAAGTAATCTCGGAGTCTGCAACTCGCTGAATCACCTTTTCATACCTACCTCGACCGTCCGCTAATTAAACCGATGTATTGGAAGTCGTTAGTGGAACACCGTTCTTGTGCGAACAGTGATCTTCAGATCGGAATCTCGTGGGTGGATTCAGCGAGGTTTCCACTAGTGAACAACGCGTGATCCAGTGGATCCTGAAATTTGTTATGTTCCAAGTAAGTGCTCAAATTGGGAATACAGTGGACACACAAAGGAAAAATTGTTTAAGTCGTTGCACGACGATGTTAGTTATCCTTGTCTAAACCCGTGAGTTGCTTATAAAACCGTGTTCAAGCCAGATGTGTCGATGACTCGAGATTCCTACCAGTTGATTGAACAACAAGGTTTGTCTTCGAGTCGAGTCACGACCACGACAAATCTGCCCCGCTAACATGCCATTGCTACGATGATCCTGCCTAGATCTGTCTGTGGGAACAATTAGCAGAGACCTCGTTCCTCGTAACAGCTCCTAATGGCCGGGTCTCTGCCGGTCAAGTCAGTCCGGCGGGAATGCGACCGTTCGGACTCGCTAATGCCTGTCGATAACCACAATGGGTCCCGAAGAACCTACTTGTTATTGCGAGGGGAAAGAGAGGCTTTCTTCCGAATCGTTTCCTACATTCAAATTTTATGACCGGACCCCCTTCGGAGAATCTTAAATTCAGACTCTTCCTACAAATTGATAAAGGTTTACTCTGAAAAGTTCCGGCAGGTGTGAAAGTTCTGTTACCCTCTTTTGTTTCAATTTTATGGTAATTAATAATTATAACCATTATACAACCCATAATTATGGTTTTATGGGTTGAAGTGATTCTATTCTCGTCCGAAATTCATTCATAGTCTTTGCAGCTTGTTAGACTAGTCTGAGAGGTTCTGGGAAGTGTTAGATCATTGTCAAAGTTCTTGGTTCGAAGACAATTTTTGGAAGAGGTTCAATGAGTCAACGAACTCGAATAGACTCTAGCTCATTGTCACTGGGTCATATTATTCGTTAGTGACTCATTTGGATAGGAATTTTGTGCGAGTTTCTTGGTAGCCTTGGTTTCCTGGTTAAGTTTCTTCGTAGAATTTCAAAATGGCACTTGTAAGGATCGATATAGCTCCTTGCTCCATCCAAAGTAATGCTCTCCAGGATTCTACAGATAACTGTGGGAAGCGTAGGGTCATTTGTAGAGGTTGTTCAGAGCGTGAACAGAATTTTCGATAGAGTTCAATGAGTCGACGAACTCGGATCGCGGCTCATTGTCGCCAGCTCATTCCCATCTTCTTCACAGTAATGAACTAGACGGTGAATGCGGGAACTAGCGATCTGGAACTGACTTTCGGCTGAAACCGGTTCTCCCGTCTTTCGTCCACGTCTTCGTCCGTGGCGCGTCACTATCCTTTAACGAACAACAGGGATTTCGTGGATTCGAGCCGTGTAATCGCGATTGTCAACAAAGACACCGGTCGCCGATAGCGACAGCGATTCACGGAACGTGTCTGTAACGGTATCGGAACAAAATTTTGCGAATGATGTAGATGGTATTGCAATTTTCATCAAGCGAAATCGAACTTCCAGGAGAGCGATGTTTCGTATTTTTCTACGATTTATCATCGCCGCGACATATTATTTCCGACTAATCTTTTTTACGGCATCGATAAGATTGTGGACGCGAAGAAACACTATATTTACGGATTGTCTTTCGACATGCTTTCGTTCCTTCGAGGCCACGATAAATCGTATTAACGGAATCTCCGGTTCTTTCTGTACCGCGTAATCCCGCCGCGATTGTGGGAACGGAAACGCGCGTATGTGTTGCGGCTAGAAACAATCATGGATGACCATCAGAGGCCTTACAATCGGCCGCGATCATTAATTTACAGTTAACGAGAGCGTTAACCTTTTAATTATTGCAATTAACTTTTACCGGTGCTTCGAATTTATTCTTGAAATTTGTGCGCATCGTTTTTTCTAATCGACGATTCTATAAATTATGCCAACCCCAAGATTCGATGACTGCCCGCATTCGGATATGTACATCAGCCGGCAGAGAACCGGTTTCGCCAAAGGACAATTCCGTCCCTTTGTCTACGCCGATTTAGGGAATAAATATTCGGCCAACCGACCTCAGAAGGACTCCGAACATCCCGGGAACAGTCCTTTTCTTACATTATTGTCGGCCGGATACCATCGACGAGACTTCCACTAAAATTCCTAGAAGAGTCTCAAACATTTGAGTAGCCCCTCTAATGGACGAGATAACGTCCGTCGAGTATTCGAAGTATCGTTCAAGGGCTTGCGAGTACACTTCAATTAATTACGTCGCGTCGCGCGTCGCCGAGAAATTAGTACGCGCGGAATCTTAATGAAACTTCGCCTCGAGCTAGGACCCACAGAAAAATATTCGATAAGCAGCTGCATTCTAACTGTATTTGTTTTTCGAAGGTGAGCTTAGTTTCTAATATCGAAGACTCAAGAGTACTTTATATTTTACCATTTTTTTTCTTGTAATTTAATATGTTCATACATTCCCCACAGAGGTATTTGTGAATTTAAATGTTGAAGAATTTTTACAACAATACGTGCTCCAAAAATGGAATGTATTGTAAAAGCAAGAACGGAGATCTCGTACGGTTTTGATCACAATACGAGCTTCAATCAATATCAATATTCAATCGCTTCCCACGAACGTTTATAACTTTATAAATTTAATAATTATAGAATAACTCGTAGAGGTGTAAAGCGGTAATTTAGTGTGAACGATGCATAACTGCATCTCGAAGGAAAGGTACAGAATATTGTCCATTGTGCGCCTCAGCACACAGTTTGAAACAATTGGGTAATGCCGCTGGTTAGCAGCACGTGTAGTATACGCATTCCTCCGTCTAATTTGCGAAGGTAACAGTAACCGCACGCTTAATTCACCGAGAACGTCTTATAACGGCGTGTCGGGTTGTTGCTTATGGGTATATGTATGTACATACATACAAACAGCATTGTGCCTTTCGAACCTGAGACTTTCTGAGGCGGCTTTGCGCGTGTTATCGATAGACTGCGGATTTGATGTATTTACGGTGAAAATGTTTATTTGTAAAATATTTAAGGTGAAATATCATATAAAACAGTCGAGAGATAAAAGGAATTTAACACTAAACCTACCGAGCCTTAAAAGTAACTGGTACATGTTCCCTTATAAAATTGACAAGATTGATTTTATTTAGACTTTGTGCAGCTCCTATCGTAATATCTGCTCCACTAAAGGTAACTATACAATCATTTCTTATGAAATTATATTTATTGTATCAATAAAATCGTAAAATAAAAAATCTTTAGTCGGTCATTTTGACCGGTGATCGTAGGTTTAGTGTTAATACTACTAATAGACATTTCATTTCTTTGTAATCGGTGCAGAACATTTTTATTTCGTACGAAGATCCGCAATCTAGTTATCAACCGCATGGAAAATAAAAAGCACGTTGAGTCAATAAGCGTGACAACCACGTGGATACGCTGTTAGATAGCCTGGATTGAATCAGTTTTATTGTGCGACATGGCGAACATTGCGATCATCGCGATCGATAATTGAACAATACGCATCATTGAGGACGCGTCTGCTGAATTCGAATCGTGACGCGTCGATTTATCGATTGCGAAACAAACGCTCGACGAGTCGACGAAGAACAAATCCACGCCGAATGTTAATCGGTGACGCACTTTCATTTTTTAGCACGTGTGCGACCTAAGCCTTTCCAGGAGCCACTCTCAGATATTGATCTTAATATTTTTGTCGGCGAATCATCGATCAGCTTACTTCGTTATCAAATACTATCTGTGTTCCTTTCAGATTAAAATGTACAATAGACACACCTGTTCGAAAACACGCGGACAGTTTCCCAGTGAGCTCCGCAGAATGCAGTCGCCGGGACTACCGATAGGATTCGATGTGAGTTCTAGCCACGATCAATATTCCTGATTTACGTCATAAGCACATATAATCCGCCGCTGATAAAACGCAACCGGGACTCGTTCGATTCAGTCAACTCCCTCGCAAATGACTGGACAAACAACGATCCTCTTTGTAGTCTTGCCGAGGAACGACGAAAAACACACAGTCAATGTTTGTACTTTGAACGGCAAACAACCTTGGATCAAGGTCCAGTAGAGGCTGGAGAGGAGTCGCTTTGGGGACCTAACTCGGTCAAGACGGTCACAACTTCTCTCTCTGTCGAGCCAAGAAACTCTTTAAAATAATAGTCGACTTTCCTGAGCCTTTTCGCTTGCCACCACCCGTGGCACCACAATGGCTTACTGAGAATATTTTATGATCCACATACAGTACAAGACGTTGTGGAATCTGCACAATGAATGTACGATACTATTAGGTTGTTGCATATGAAATGCCCGATTTTTAGCAATGACATTAAACAAACGCAATTATGTACCAAATGTATTGTATTCTATCTAGAAATTTCAAGTTTCTTGATTGTACACGTATTACGGTAAAAATAAGATATGGTGATTGACGTTTTTCATTTGCAAGATTGTTATCTTGATTTTGTAGTTCTCTTTTACCATCAACGACTAGTAAGTTAATTAATCACCTCGGTTTTACCAAAAATCACATAAAAGTTATTTTTCCAGACATATAAAAGGAACACACGACAGTCGCGTTGGTTGACGTTGAAATAAACTTGATTTTAAAGTAAAATTATACATCTAAATTAAAATTGAATAAAAGAATTTAACACTAAAGGTACCGAGAATATGCTCACTATCTCAAATGTAATTCGAATACGTTCCGTGATGAAAGTAATAGAATGAAAACAGTGAAATATCTCAGCAACGGTAAGTTTTAGGACAAATACACATTAGTACTTTTATACTCAGAATACGCCAATCTATCGAAATCAAGCATAAAAAGTTGGACATTCCATCTGAAAAACGTTGGTGACCTTGAAAATACCGAAAAAAAGGCACAAAAAAGAATAATATATGTATTAGGATGGCGATGTATGTTTTCTTCGATCTTTAAATCCAACAAAGATACTCAGGTGTTATGTTTCTTCTGGCTCACCCTGTATAATGAACCTATAGACTATTAACAGCATTTCTACATCGAAACGTTTTATAAGAGTCGTATTCTAAAATCGGACATTTCAAGTGTCATTTGCGTTTAAAAGACCTCGAGACCTTGGACCGGTAAAAAACCTCCCATTCTGACACCTTTCCAGCGAGAAATAATTAAAGTATGACGTTTCTGGTCTGCAGGTCTAATCGGAGCCCGCGCTCATTTCCAGAGGGAGCAATGGGTCCGGTCGAATTCCCGGGAATTTCGCGAATTAGCACATTCGAATCGTTTAAGACGACGGCGGCGATCGTTAGAAAGATGGCGATGAACCCAGCCGGTGGTCCAGGGACCCCGGAAGAGTACCAATGGAGGAGGTGACGTATCACCCAGTGATGCGTAAACGACGTGGATTGGCCAGCGCCGTTCTGGGCCTGATAGTGGGCCTTCTCCTAGGTTTCCTGATCCAAAGTTTCCGGATCCTGTCATCCAACCATCAGCAACGGATCAACGTTTACGTATCTTCGATGACTGGGCCACGTATCGTCGCGAGGCCATCATCGACGGGAAACATTCCTAGGCTGACGGACGAAGAGCAGATAAACAGTTCATCGTCGAGCCTGGTATTCGTGGGCGTGATGACGGCTAGCAAGTACCTCGACACGAGAGCCAAGGCCGTGTACGAGACCTGGGGTAAGGATCTTCCAGGTAAAATCGCCTTTTTCTCGTCGGAGAGCTCCACGGTTCCGGAGAACTGTCCTGATTTGCCTTTGGTGGCTCTGCCGCGAGTCGACGACACTTATCCGCCCCAGAAGAAGTCGTTCATGATGCTGCAGTACATGTGGAACAATTTCGGCGATCGTTTCGAGTGGTTCCTCAGGGCCGACGACGATGTTTACGTGAGGACAGATCGTCTGGAGAAACTTCTGCGATCCGTCAACTCGAGGAGACCCATGTACATTGGTCAAGCTGGCAGAGGGAACTCGGAGGAATTCGGCTTATTGTCCTTGGAATACGATGAGAACTTCTGTATGGGTGGGCCTGGCGTTATTCTCTCCAGGGAGACCTTGAGGAGGATCGTGCCGCACATCAAGTACTGCCTGAGACATCTGTACACCACGCATGAGGATGTCGAGCTCGGGAGGTGCGTGCAGAAGTACGCTGGTATACCTTGCACCTGGAGTTACGAGGTAACACCCTTTTACCAATTAGTGCATGTTAGCTTTGCTGGGTTCAGGAGTAAATGGTTACTGGTAAACACAACGGCACATTGTGTTCAAGAGTGTAGTTTTTCCAAGATATACATACAGACTTCAATGTCATGTTTTACTGTAGGATATGACTGAGAGGATCTCTAAACGATTTTTACACGATTCTTTGGATAGGTAAAATCAATAGTCACTTTTAGGTAGCTAAACACAATGGCGCGGTGTGCTTAAAAGTGTAGATTCAAGATAAACAACTTTACAGTATGGTTTGCACAAACATCTGCAAACGACTGTGACACCATTCCTGGTCCATACAGGACTCTTGCTGCAACGTGATCTTTGTCATCCTTGTTTCTTTTTTCCTTTCATGAGTTCGTATTCATATGTATCTATGTACATAGATCGAATTCTTCGCTCAACGGTGTACTCGGTTACATTCAGTTCTGCAACTTCCATAATTATTAAAATATTTTAATGAAATTTTCTTTGAAATGTTCACGAAGAATGAGGCTTTCGATATCAATACTAAAAAAGAACAAATGAGAGCGGAATGAGTGTACACGGTAGGAAATTAGACGAGTACCGGAGTAAATCCTTTCAGATTCGCTCTCGTCAAACTTATTTCGTAGATCTATTCTTTCCACGGACGTGTCCCTGCATTGTCCATCTGCTTCGCGTGTCCCGCTGCCGTTCACATAACATTAAATCTATTTTCGCTCGTCCTCCTTTACCGTCTTGTTCTCTCCCCATCCGTTTTTCTCTTTCTCTCTCGCTTCTCTTCGTTTCATGTGCACACACAGTCGCGTAAGTTACACAGCACGTGTAATTTGTTGATCGCCAGAGGCTCACGGTTCATTAGAACGCCGCGCCGGGCTATCCCACAGAACGCAACACGTACGCGTTACCGCTTTCTACACGTACGAGTTACCTGATGAGCGATGCATCGGAGGAATCTCCGTTCCGGGTAACGGTGTCTCGTCGTGGAATCCTACTATATACATCGCGTGCAAATAAACAATCTTCGTTCCTTACTATCGTTTCGCTCATTTTTCTCCTGAGGATGTTTCCGAGTTTAACGCCTCGCCTCTGAATAGACGCTCATTGTCAGTCGAAAACCGTTTGGCTAATTAACACGCCACACGCTCCTGTGGTTTGCTGACTCATCCTGAACTTCCTGCTGGAGCTGTTTGATATTTTCACGATTAAATAGCTGGGATCTTGTTAAACTGTGTCTAGAGATGCCTTCCGCAGCACCGTGTGTAGTCTAGCCCGTGCATGGTTCGTGGAACTGTCGATTCGAATAATATGGGGCGTGTTCGAGCCGCTAGAACGGAAAGTGACCCGAAAATTGTTCTGTCAAGGATCGTTATGATTTTTCACGGAATTTGTCTAAAGTGTACCTGTCGCTACGAAGGAACGTCGCGTGGAACTGTGGAAATTTCGCGAGCGATACACCCAGGCGAGCCTTGACAGACGGCAATTGGCGCAAACATAACCGGAGTTAAGGTTAAAGTATGAACTTCCTGCCCGCGTACGGCCGATAATTATTGCTATCAGGAACGCGTAGACGCATCTCGGTGAAACACCGGCCCCGGCAGAACGGGTGTTAATCAAGCCGTGAGACCAAGTGGGTGTGGTATTCTCCAGTTACACACAATCGTTCCAGGAGCATTGCATCTCGCTTGCTCGTATCCCATGCGAACATTTCCCTCGGCGGTTTCTTTTTGCGATTTACTCTGTCTGTAATCGAAAACGTGCGGTGCTCGTCCGTGTGTTCCGTACCGGATGGTCTCGATCGTGTGAACATCATGCGGTTAGATCACGGTAGAACGCGTTCACGATGTCGCAAGCCGATAAGGGAATCGTAAAAGCTGATATGTTGACCGATCAGACGCTACACGGGAAGTATGCGAAAAATCGCGAGCAAACGCTACACAATAATTTCTACGTTGCGTTCCACGTTGAGCGTCGCACCGGTAGTTATTAAGTGTTTCGACCTTACGTCGAGTGTCAAGACGGGAATGAATGGAGTGGCAGTAGGTTAGCAGGGTACGATTTGTTCGTATCTAACGAGTGACATCCTCCACCGTGCGTTTTACCTTTCAAACGAGTGCCGTTTCAATGGGATGCACGCGGTGCAAGACACTTCGGTGCAACCGAAGTGCAACCACATTCGCTTTTGACGTTCACGATCGATCCATCTCTTTTCCTCATTATCTACGAAATCCTTGGCAACGATTCGCCTATTCGTGGATCAACTTTTTTTCTCCATTTTTTTATCGTTCTGGCCCGGTTTTATTAGGATTTCCTCAATCCACAACAATCCTTTTGATTGGATCGTGTTTCGGGCCACGCCGCGCCGTCGTCGCCGACAATGTGACATAATAGCGAGCGTGCACCGTCGCGCAACATTGAGCGCACACCGGCGTGCAGTTCGATTAAATTATTCCAAGGAGGTCTAAACGTAGATTCATGCACTTCGTGCTGCAAATTGCTGCTGCCTAACCGCTCTACCACGGAACGCCGAGTGTCAAGATGGAGGAGAATCACTCGATCTGGTCATTGGGTTAGCAGGGTACTATTCGCTTGTACTTAACGACTAACATCCTCATCTGTGCATTGTACCTTCCGGGTTAACTCGATGATAACGTACCCCGTATACCATGCAGATGTGTAGCTCGCGTATTTAAATCTGTCACATCGCACCGACCTGCGTTTCTAACTGTTTAAGAGGGTAGAGGTTTCCAGGATTCTAAGGGTGCGAGAGGCGCGTTCTCATTTCTCAATAATGCAAAGATGGGGTTTTTCCAGTAGTCAAAACCGCTAGATAAATTATCAATCTAGGCCGCGATCGCTCTCAAAAATCCTATCTTTACGTTTACGAGGCGTAATTTGCATTATTCATGTAGGCAGCATGTAGCTGTCGCAGCTTTATGAAAATTGCTACATGCGCAGCTGTATGCTTCCGAATGATGCAAATTACGCCTCGTAAATGTAAAAATAGGAAATTCTTTAATACTGAAAAACCCCATCTTTGCATTGTTGAGAAATGAGAAGGCACATAATAGATAGAGGAAGCTTTCGGTAGAACTATAAATATTTCGATGTACTCGTTCGTAACGAACTAATTCGATAGTGGAAACGTTTCTGCAATTGGAAGCCTAATAAAGAACATGAATCAGAGTGCATTTTAATTAAATACGCACGGGAGAACGGATTCGATGAGGATGTCGCAATCTAATGGTCATTAATGTCCGTCTTCTTAGTCTTAATTGCACGCCGGCGATACGAGCATGCATCGGATGCTTTCACTGTTGCAGATGCAGTCCATTCTCTATCACAACAGCAGCGGGGCACGGGCGTTCACCGGAAACCTAAAGAAAAAAGAAGTACACCGTGCTATTACTTTGCATCCTGTCAAAAGCCCGCCGCATATGTACCGTCTGCACAATTACATGAGGGTAGGTAACCACTTCACGTAATATTACCTGCAATCAACTTCTATCGGTGTGGCGCAATAGGTGATATTTCCATTGCAGGCTCTTCGTATACAGGACTTGCAACAGGAAAGGCTGAATCTCCACAAAGACATCTACACCGTGGCGAAGCAGCTGGGCATGGCTGTCGAGAACTTGAAGAGCTTTGAAATAGCTGACGGCGTGCCGCTGTTTCCGGTCGATCCTCATTCGATGGAGTACCCCGGGGATACGGAAATATTGGGTAATTGTCAATTGGTTCTGCAGAATCATTCTGTGGGGGTACGAAAGAATATGGAAGAGAGCCTAGATCCGCTAGAGGACTCATCAGTAAGGCTAACTAGCGGGCCCTTAGACGGTGGGATATTGGCAGGCGGTTGAGGACGGTATATATACAAATCGGTGAGGAAGCAGGTACTAGCGAGAAAGGATGACTTTGACTGTCTATCCATCTTGTGGCAAGCGTCGGAAGTTAAGCGACGCCACAATTCTAACAATTATTCTTTCGAAATCTACTTGCAAGACATTATTCGTAGGAATTATATTAGACTGTGGATTTTATGCATTTATGCGATTACTTTCAACCGAATGAGATTATTAAGAATGTATTAGAGAGACTGAAGATGAAAGCAAATTGTTCGACTGAGAAAAATGAAATGGTTCTGCTGATTGGTGCCAGTAGATTGAGCAAATTCTGTAGATTGAGTGAGTCAATCACATAAAATTGTTCGCATAGCTGGCAATTAATACGCTCATATTATCCAGCAGGAAAAAAAGAATTAGCAGAATCGATAGAATCGATAGAAAGAAGGTTAATCTCGTCCTTGCGAATCGCTCTCGAATAACGCAGACGTCTGCGGTGGAATGTCACTGGGACATCGTCGTCGGTTTCAAGAACAATCGCGTTTCCGTGGATGTGCGATATTAATAGAGCCACTTAAAATGATTAACTCGTGCGAATTGATCGAGCTGGACCGACTAAGCGGCGCTGAAACGACGCGCATACACGAGACGATTCGTTTGAGCCCATCAACGGTTACGATCGGAATTTCGATCGTGATTCGACTCATTTTCATTTTCTGCAGTTAACACCGCGATCGCTCTTGACATGTAATAGCGCGATCAGTGGATAAAGTGGTTCACCGCGTTATATCCGTCGCGGGACGATCGAATATTATCCTTTGACGGTTCTCTACATTTTCTAATTCGATCCGGCACCCTTCAGGAAAATCATAGAGAACTCAAACTTTTAACGTGGAAAGCAAAAATTGTTTCGCTGGTCCAATAGAATCATTTTCAAATTCACTGGCGTGCATAGCGTATTTATAGCCAGTGCGACGCGATATTAATGCTCGGTTTACGGGACCCGCCAAAATGACGGCTTCCAATAATCTTAATCTGCCATTATTAAGATTGTAAAGATGCTTCCCTGAGGAATTATTCCACCAAATTTATTTCTTGGAATATGTATTATTGGAAAAATGGCCAAAAATTTGGGTAGACACATTCTTGTTATGTATATAAAATAATGTGAAATAGTTATTTCTAAAACTCCGTAAACCTAGTGTTAAAGACGAAATAGACATTGGAAATAATTAACATGAATTGCCGCAGGTGTTCCGACAGGCCTGCGATCGTTCAAGCCGTCGGCCAGCCGCGACGTAATTCCCTGGGATTTTCTCTCCCGGTCGGAATACAGTTTAGCGGATTCGAATCCCCGTAGGAGGATCCACAGCGACATAAAGGAGGGTCTGGAGGACATCACGCGCGAAGTAATGGCCTCCATAAACGCGTGCTCGCGGCAGCGTGGCCGCGTCGTCGAGGAAAGGTCGGCCCTATACGGGTACAGACGGGTGGATTCTTATGGCGCTGACACGATACTGGATCTTCTGCTGGTGTACCGGAAGTATCGGGGTCGAAAGGTCACGCTGCCAGTTAGGAGACACGTCTACCTCCACCAGCACTTCACCGGTACCATTTCACACCAAAACCATACTTCCTAAATCTCTAAAAGCAACCGGGACACTTCCTGTTTTTCTATGTCTTACAAAACATAACGACAAACCATTTTTGCATCACAGAAATCCTTCCCGAATCGGTATGAAACGAGCGATAACACACTCTCATTTCTCTTTTTCCGCTTCCAGGACTGGAAATACGGGAAACAGTGGACGGGGAGGAGATGGATGAGGCTAAGAGACATTTAGGAAACGACAAGCCGCTGCAGAGCATATTCCGCGGTGGTTTCCTGAACCTGAATTTCAACTCTGAGGAGGAAGATCCGGTCAGGAACAAGCCGATCCACTTCGTTCTTCCCTTGGCCGGCAGGCACGAGGTTTTCCAAAGGTTTCTACAAAATTACGAAGACGTCTGCTTGACCAGCGACCAGAGGACATCTCTGCTAGTTGTCCTCTGTCATCACAAAACCGAGAACTCCTTCAATCAAACGATAGATGTGATCGAGAAACTCAAGTACAAGTATAGAAGCGCTAGGATCGATATTCTGCCTGCTTCAGGATCGTTTTCCAGGGCGAGAGCGCTCGATCTAGCAGCGTCGAGGTTGAATAACGACGATCTGATGTTCTTCGTTGATGTAGATATCGTTTTCACCGAGGCCACGCTGTATAGGATAAAAGCGAATACTCTTTTAGACAAACAGATCTATTTCCCCGTGGTGTTTAGTCAGTACGATCCGAAAATCGTAGGTGGACAGGGACGAGACGCGTTTGCTATTGACGAGACTTCCGGTTACTGGAGGCAGTTCGGTTTTGGTATAGTCTCGCTGTACAAACAAGACTATCGAGCTGTAGGTGGCTTTGATCTGTCCATTCGAGGTTGGGGCAAGGAGGACGTGGACTTCTTCGAGAAAGCCGTGAAGTCTAGCATCAAGATCTTCAGGGCTGCCGACAGGGGACTTGTTCACGTGTATCACGACGTGGAATGCAGCAAAGACCTTTCGGACGTGCAATTGTCCATGTGCTTGGGCAGCAAGGATGACACTTACGCAGGAATGGAGACCCTAGCTAAAATGATCTACCAGAATCCTGGCATCCTGCGATTCGCCAAAGCGAAAAGAGCGAACTTGACGAATTCCGCCGGTTGAGGAAATGATTGACAGTGGACCGTCATTACACCCGTCGATAAGGCAGGAATTGCGATTTCCAAGTGCATAAACATTTTTGAAGACTTAGAACATTTTGTACATACACGGTGTGATTGTGGTACTTCGAGTACCGGATATTTAAGAGTGACATGAATTCACCAAAGCCATTGCTGTAGAAGTTTAAGAATGTGATCACGCTCGTAATGGAAGCCAGCTGTACCGGTAAGACAGACCGCGAACAGTCGAAATGAACAATCGATTTGATTTAATTACAAGCGATTACTGTAAAATTGTAAGGTACGAATCTGCGACTTTTAGCGTACAGGATTTTGTTGATCTTCCGTGTGTTAATGATTTCGGTATTATTCGCACTAGGAATAGTGCACTTCGTGCACGCGATGGAAAGTGCATTATTAATTTTTATCGATTACTATAGTCGCGCGCGTGTTCATCTCTCTCGCGGTGTTTCGGATTTTGCCAAGAAAAACAAAATAGTAGAAAAGTTTCTGCGCGAGAGAATCACGGACAAGACGATTCGAGATGCCAATACGTTCTAAGAACGTTCCGCTGAATCAGTTGTGTAAGTACATGTGATATTATCGTGCCTTGTATAGACTTTTATTTGTGAATTTTATGTACTGCCTATTTTATCGTACCTATTTGTACCTACACGCGACCAGTTGTGAAAATCCGGCGCTCGAGCACCATCCACTTGCATAATCGTTTATGCAATTCTCGCTCGCCGAGATGCTTCGACATTTCATCGAATTCCAAATAAAATTTCTCTATTGAATAATCACGTTACGTCAATTGCTGCGTCTCGGAACAAACGCGTCCCCTAATGCTCAATCAATTCGGTCAACCAATTCGAGCCGCCATCTTCCTGGCCGTTCTTTCACCGAAAACAGTCCCAACAGGCCGTTTCCAGCAAACACTATTAGCGTGTATTAAAAAGAACATTCTTACGGGCACACTTCATAAATCCACCTGTGCGAGCGTTCGCCATATTTCTCTCAGTAGAAAGTGTCTTCAGCTTATAAGGTCCCGGCTCAAGGTCCCTTTAAGGATCGTGTCGAAACTCGCCAATTAATCGATGATCGCAATTAACCGATATTCCAGCGAATCTTTCCTCGACGTCGATCCTCTTTCTTTCCTTTTCGGAAAATCCCGACACGAAGAAAGTAGATCTCAGATTAGCTGCAATCGGCATTAAAGGGAAGAGCATCGTGCTTCTCTTCGCGGTCTCTATTTGTCAACGCGTCGCAGGTCGCAGCACGTTCGAAGTTCCGATTGAAACAAATCAAGGAACGTGAGAGGCGTGAATGGCCAGACCCGTGACCAACTACGACTCGTAGGAAGTCATAATTTATTGCTCAAGCTCAAGGTCGGTGCATATCGTTCGCCACAATCGTGTCGGACTCCGACTAAGCAAGTCGCAACTCGTATTTCGCATCGATTCGACGCGAATGTGTGTTCTGCTCGACAATCGATCGCGACTCTCTCATTTTTGGCGTCATAGATCTAGCAGAGTAACAAAATGAGACCTCTATTGGTCCTGCTAGGGCTGACGGTCCTCCTAACGACAGCTCGAATCGAGGGAAAGATCCTGGAAGAGTGCGATGCTGTTAGGGAACTGCAAAGAGCCGGAATTTCGAGGAGTCTGATCAGCAACTGGGTCTGTCTGATGGAGAACGAAAGCGGATTGAACACCCAGCTTGTTACCGGACCATACACAGCCTCCAGCTATAGTTACGGAGTCTTCCAGATCAACAGTGCTAAATGGTGCTCTAGAGGACACACCGGAGGCATCTGCAACAAACGCTGCGAGGATTTTGCGAACGATGATATCCAAGATGATATCACCTGCGCTAAGATCATCTACGATCGAGAGGGATTCAAAGCGTGGAACGGATGGCTGAAGAAATGCAAGAACAAACCTCTGCCTAATATTTCCAACTGTTCGCGATAGGAACGAGATCTCGAGCACGGATGACGGTGATGATCACGACGATGATGGTGTGATTTTATACCCGGTTTCTGTGAATTTTTATGCAAACGATTCTCATAGCCATGGCATTCATATGTATAAGCTTCTATTTTCGTATGTTTTTAGATGAAATATATTCTGTTTTTACCAGAATGATTCTCTAAATTTTATTGAGCTTTGCTAAATTCTCTTTCGAAATGCGGAGGGTGTTTTATTTTTAAATTTTAGTACGATCTTAAAGTTTGAGCTGACTGCTGGGAAATTAGTATTTGTATTTGATCTGATTCTATCTGGTAGGACGTTTTCTAGGCAAGGTATGCCTCCAGCGTCGACGTTTGTTAGTCCTCAGCCTCCTACATGATAGCTGACAAGGTAAGTTTAACAATCGCAAAACATAATTAAAGCATCAACGATTAATAACCCAAATTCAGAAATTTAGCGAACATTTCGGGGGGAGACACTCTTGTCCTTCCCGCATTCTTTTCAAGACCTTTTTTTTCGGTTACCATTCTCGTTCTTCGAAAATTGCAAGATCCGCAGCGGCCCCAAGCCACAGGTAACATCTTATATCACTCACACGTTCTTCAACTGATCATTATCATTTTTCGAGAGATACCGCTGCTCTTCAGATAATCATTGTTTCTAGTATCCCGAAAACGGTGTTCGGCGATAAGATCTATCTTCGAAAGATCTTACAGAAAGCTGCAGTCGAAAAAGAGGGACCATATCGAAGTGGCAGTGCTTCCTCCAAGCAGAATGATAATTAGCCACTCGAGGTTATCGCGCGGTGTGCAGTGCGACGACGCCAGGAGGTAAAGAAAAACGTCACATTTAATCGCGAACACGCGTCGCAATTGTGTGCCGCAACAGTAAGACGCGAAGCCTCGCCGTGTCGATCGACAACGAAAAACCGTACGAGAGAAAATGAAGACGTTTTGGCTGATCACGACTGCAATGGCAGTACTGTCGTTTCTGGGAGAGGTGCATGGTAGGATCCTAACGGATTGCGAAGCGACGCACGAGCTACAGAGAGCTGGCATCTCCAGGACCTTCGTTAGCACCTGGGTCTGCCTGATGCAGAGCGAGAGCGGCATGAACACCAGACTGATCACTGGCCCGAAGACAGCTTCCAGCTTCAGCTTCGGCATCTTCCAAATCAACAGCGCGAAATGGTGCTCCAGAGGACACGCAGGAGGCATCTGCAACAAACGCTGCGAGAGCTTCGCCGACGATGACATCCAGGACGATATAGTCTGCGCCAAAACCATCATGGAGAGGGAGGGGTTCAAGGCCTGGAACGGCTGGCTGAAGAATTGCAAGAATAAGCCACTCCCCAACATCTCCAAATGCAGGCGATAAAGATCTTCCTCAGATTTTCCTCGGGAAGTTGATTATTAATCATCATGATTATCAAAGTCTTCGGTTCTGTGAAAAAATTGAAATATATATATACTAATCTTTTGTTATTACGACGATTAAATTATTTGTTCGAAAGTCTAAGAATTGGATGCATGGACTTGATGTCCATGGGTTAACACTTTCCTTTACGAAACGTTAAATCAATTCACCAGGAAAAAGGACCTGTTAAAAATCTTTGGGTGATTTTGAGATTTTTGTGCGTTACTTGCTGTCAATTCGTCGCAGGTGATTAATTATGTCTGCCGATTGAGTTTGCTAATGCTATAAGCGCTTAATGCACGCGAGGTCTTTGAGGAAGCATGATTCGGTGAATAATGACTGATGCGATAAAGTGTCTGCGAGTTCAAGTCGAGCTCGCGTTGATAGCAACAATGAAAATATCCACACGAATTTGTTCTTGGTACCTGTACATTCGTTTTACACATTTGCCTAAAAGCAGTTTGGAAATCTTGTTTTACACAACAAATGTTCTTCGGGCCAACTCGATTGAAACGGTTGCTGCTCTTCAAGAATTTCTTGTGAAATCTTCAGCTATGAATCATAGGTTTTAAAGATTATGGAATAATTGCATCGCATTGTTAAGAGATTGGGGGTAATTTGGTTTCGACACCGTGATCGTTCGAAGCCGGATTGTCTTTCGAGTAGCTCTTCAAATGGTTGTTGATGGATCACAGAGAGCAATCATGGTCTGTATATTAGTTCGTCAGCTGGTTTTTTATAATGTTGATATCGGATAAAGTTGTGTCGCTATCCGACTCGGTGTCGAGCGTATCAATTCGGATTATGCAATGAAGCTGTCCGCGGTTGAAACACTTGCGGGGAGAGCACGGTTTCAAAACAATAGAAACAACGATGGGGAACCGAGTGGCCGGTCTCTGCGTCCGGAATTTTAACAGACAGCACAATGTCCATCGTTCGAAGCGATAAGTTCGCATGCATATTCGCCGATTATAATATTCGCATATCAATGGGGACGATAGGTAACTCCGCTTCTCCTTTCGATGGAGAAACAGCGCGAAGGGGGATGTTTTTCAGATATTTGAGCATCTCTCGAATTCCTCTTACGTCGCATTACGTTTCGACTCGATTTAGGTCAGACGCGAATCGCGATTCGAGATCAGAGTCGCGTTGCCCGACTTGGCAAGTAAAATTGGTCGGAATGAAATGGTTTAGAAATTCCGACGATTAGAATTACAAAAGCACGCGTGACCGGACTGTGTGAACTCTGTTCCGATTTCGTTCCTCCACTATATCACGGTTCTTGAAGAAGATTCGACCATAATACGAGAACGAGCTCGCATTTGCATACATAATCGACCGATGCTTCCGCTAGAGGAATGCCGTGTAATTAAATTTTTATTTCGTGATCGTTGACGTCGCCGTTATCGAGGACTACGGGCCGTAAAAAAGCAATCGTTGCGCAAATTGCGCGACAAAATGTCAAGTACACGGTGCTATCGAGATAGCAGATTAAGAATAGAATCGACATTCGGAGTGGCAGCTTCGTGGTCTGATTTTTCTAGGACACGATAGAGCCGTTATCTATTCAAGATCCACCAACTTAAAAATTCCACCTTTCTCTCCCTTCATTTAACAAGCTTCTCGAAGAGCGTCGTCTTCACCGTTTTTGGGAACACTTAAAAAACAGAAAGGTCAGCAACAATGACACCAAAACTCTGTCCTCACTTTTACGCATTTTAAGAGATATTTACGGAGACGTCGACGATGAGCGGCCTTGCCACTGCGTCTGACCGTGGAAGTTAAAGAAATAAGAGACAGTTCTGCAGGTATATCATTTGTGATTACGTAAATACTGTTGAATACGGTGTTCCAGGAAAATAATCGGTGGACTTCTACGTTCATACAAACAAAGAGTTGGTAAAAGAAAATGTAGACAATTTTTATTTTGCATAAAGATCCGCAGTCTAATGATGACTATTTATGTGAAAATCAGTCTAGCTCGATACAGGGACAGAAAGAGTTAATTTTTCAGGTCGCACTTTAAGAAGCAGGGTCAGAGAAAATCGTTTAGAAGAGGCATTTATCGTTGTGTCTGCTAGTGTCGTCGATGGTGAATGGTCGAGTCCAGTCGACGTGTTCTCACGCGATAAGAAGCGTCGCGTCGCGAAACAACGCTCTCTTGGACGATCGCTCGACCCGCTCGTCTTTCCGCGTTTCTCTTTTTCCTTAAAATCGATCGTTACCCGGTGTTCGAGCGTTTACATGATACGCTTAGGAGCGAGAGAAGACGGCTGTGTAAACGATTACATAACCACGGTTCGTCTAGTCTCCAGTGATCGAAAAATCGCGGCTTCCCGTTATCTGCTGCATACCAAAATTTCCGCGAAGTGTTTTTCCTTGTAGATATCTAAACGGCGCGGCGCGGCGCGGCGATTCGACTTGCGAACGTCTAAACAAGAAACTTCTCTATTTACGACTGCGTGGAAACACGAATATAAACAGTTTCAACCGACAATAATAAATTGTGTGCTCAGCTTTATCTGTTGGAAATCGAGCCGAGCAAATCATTTTAATCGAATTCCTTGTGTGCTTTGGCATTAAGTATCGGAGGTGCACATATGCGCCCCATTTAATTGCTCGCGATGATATTTGCTTGTGCACAAACGTTGTTACGTTCGTTGAAAATAAATTGAATTTCGAATTCCATCCGGAGCTCGAATATCGTGATAATTACGGAGGGTCCAATTTTTTGAGGGCATGATTTTTCAGGACGCTAACTTTACAAGCTTCTAATTCTAGGATCCTAGAATATCACCGTTCTAATTTTCCACAAATCGGGACACAGAATTAATTTTAAATTTCCCGCTTCGATATCGTCCTAATTGGAGAGCTAATATCAACAGCGGGATACTAAATCTACAAGGTCCTACATTCCAAAATCCTGGTTCACCAGAATTCCAATTTCCCAAGATCCGATTTCCTGTGACTCGAATTTTTCAGACCCTAATTTTCATTAAATTATCGGCAACAAAACTCGATCACGGCTCCTCGGAACGACAAATTCCCTCATGAACGTCGTGTTACACGACCAAGCAGACACGTAACTGCCAATAAACTAGCAAAGCATAATGATTACCTGGTTCACCGTCACGGTAGTCGGCAGCAAAAGAAGAGATCTCGGTGAAATAAGATACTGTCAGAAAAGGGGATAAAGAGCGCAACATCGCGATCCGTCGCATAAACGTCAGTCGGCGAGGAGCGTGGTGTGTCATTAAATCCGTAGTTCATAAAACCGGATACGAAAGAAGAGTTGTAGTGGGATCGACTAAACATAAAGATATCGATTCTCCGATCGAACCCGAATGGTCGATCGTTCCGTGGAGAAATCCGCAGAGAAAGAAGGTTTCTCTCATCGAGGAGACACCCGTTAGAATTTCAATCAGAGTGATGCGTCGATCCCAAGCTTGCCTTTCCTCCAGACTATCGGAGGAGGCGTGCATTGGCTGGGCCGATGCAACGCGATGCGATGCGATGCGCGCACGGGGATGCACGTCGGTGCACGTAAGCGCGGTTTTACCGCGGAGGTGAGTGTGCAGTGCATGCACCTTTCACTAGCGGAAGTGAACAACTGAGACAAACGCGTGAGAGCGACCCGGGTCATCGTAGGTTCTTTCATAGACGGCTGGATGCACTATCCGAGGGCAATCTGGCCGATCGATCACGGACGATCCAGCCGCCCGTAATCGTCCGTAATTATCGTGCCTTTGATTGCGCTTGTCCACGACCGTAGCCTGCCGCCGAGCCTCGAAGAAGTCTTCTAAACGTTGTCGCCTGTATCATCATTAGACTCCGGATTTTATGCATTTACAACAAAAATGAGCAAGCGTAATTTAAAATAGTGAAAATATTAAAAGACTTTAAGAGTATTAATATAATATATTATTTTCACCACATTAAAATGATTAATGAAAAATATAAATTTACATTT
Source organism: Lasioglossum marginatum (assembly GCA_028455795.1). Taxonomy (NCBI): domain Eukaryota; kingdom Metazoa; phylum Arthropoda; class Insecta; order Hymenoptera; family Halictidae; genus Lasioglossum; species Lasioglossum marginatum. The sequence goes on from CM052250.1 coordinate 482,610, forward strand.
AGCTCCTATGTATTGCAATTGATGCACAAACTTTTTATTTTGCATAAACGTTCGGAGTCTAATCATCATCAAGAAACTGAACTCTGTTACAAGAAGAGGGAATTTCGAAAAATAGTACTGATTTTCAGCGTTGAATCAACGCGTAATAATCAGTGTCAATGTTTTTTTATGACGAGATTGTATCTCAAAGAAACACGACACACTATCCAAAGTACGAATCGCTTCAGCTTCTTCAATTCGCAAGATTCCGCGTTTAATCTTCTATCTACCTATTTTTAATCTTCTACCACACAGCGTTACGGATCTTTCGGTAGTTGTTATGTAATTGAAAGATAGCGGTGCGGAAGGTGTCGATGATTAGAAATGGAAATGCTGATAATTATGTACGATTCGATTAGACGACTCGCAGGAAGGAAAATCAAGAATCCCCGCACTGGGTAACCGTGAGAAAAAGCGGGAATGATCGTGAGGCGGTAAATCATGCAGCGCGTTTGTACGAGAGCGTTGCCATAGGTGCAATAAACCAACCGCACATGTCACATTTCACGTTGAATTAGCGTTGAATAACGGTGCCGGCTTCGATAAATAAAAACGACGGTTTTTGCTCGACAACACGCAACTGATTCGCTCGTCAACGAGGCGAGTGCGTTGGAAAAAGAAAATCGAAATCTCCATTGTCGATCGATTATTAATTATTATTACTAGACTCCGGATTTTATGCATTTACAACAAAAATGAGCAAGCGTAATTTAAAACAGTGAAAGTATTAAAAGACTTTAAAAGTATCAATATAATATATTATTTTCACCACATTAAAATTATTAATGAAGAATGTAAATTTATATTTAGCTCCTGCGTCTTGCAATTGATTCGCAAATTTTTTATTTTGCATAAACATCCGGAGTCTAATTATTACTGTTCACTTTATTACACCGGTTAAGTAACTTGGCTGAATAAATTAACAACGCGAAAGCGAACGCGAGCAAAAACGTGAAATTTAATCTAATCGTGCATTAATAACGGTAATGCCGTTTTGATTGCGCGTTTTTTGTGTTATCTATATTACAAAATAATTTTCGAATCACGTTTTATTTCGAATTTACAAGTTAAACATTGTAATCCAACTGAAAGACCTCGTAATTTATTATAGAAATAGAAAGATCATGTCTGAATCAATGTAAAGGATCGATCAAGTAAATTGAAGCACGAAGCGCATCAGGTTCGAAACAATTTCATCGTCGACTAGAAAGGATGTTACCCGTGAAACGGTGTTCAAAGCCTCGGGTACAAATGGCCAATTACTTTGTCCTAGACATCCCCAATTACCCCCCGGGAGTTCAGATTAACCAGCGAGTCTCGTGTTTCCGTGAACCGGGATGATTTTCGATGGATCGTCAAGGAGATCGTGTAGGTAAGGTTCGGAGCGTGGGTTCTCAGAGTGCATGGCTCGCAGGAAGAAGGAAGTGCGCGCGTATCGATCTTTTGAAGGAAGGTGTACAGTACAGTTGTGCAGGTAACGGTAAACCTAACAGCGGACAAAATGAGCGTGCCGGTGAAATTCGAGCGTGGTCTGGCCGACCTCTCCAAAGGTCGCTACTCGGAACCAACCTCGAAGAAAGTGATCCGATAAGTAGCAACAGTGGGCTAAATGAATAATTACGTTTACCCGGCTCTTTCGACTCGCCTATTTATTTATTAACACTAGATTTACGGAGCTCTAGAAATAACTGTTTCACATTATTTTATAAACATAATAAGAATGTGTCTATCCAAATTTTTGGCTATTTTTCCAATAATATATACCGAAAGAAAGAAATTTGATAAATAATTCCTCAGGGAAGCATCTTTACAATCTTAATAATCGCAAATTAAGAATAGTAGAACCCTGGGGTTCCCGTAACTGATGGGTCCCGTAAACCTAGTGTTAAAGAGGCCCCCGGGTAGTCATCGGACGGTTCCGAGATGCAAGACTGCAGTAGAGCGATTGAGTGTCTCTTTTCTACCCTATGTAGGCCGGCGTACTACCACGGTAAATATCCACCTCCTTGCACCGGGTCGAGTTCGCCTACCCCTTGGAACAATCATGGGAATATCTCGAATTAGCATCACTGAAAAATGCCCCGTGAATAATCAAAATTGAAAATATGAAATGATGTTCAACATCTCATACATTTGCATGGTTGGTTAAACGGTTAGGGGAAAAGTTTGCCAACAAATGACTGGTGCATCCGAAGACGCGGCTAATTAATGATTAATTAGCTGTTTGGTAATCATCGTTGTGCAACCGAGGTTTACGTAAAAAGAACAGACGACGAGGAATAATCGAAAAGTAGAGCGGCACGGTAAGAAAGACAACGAGGAGAGGATTTTAATGGACGTTACGCGGTGCCAAATAAGCGTTTTGAGCCGGAAAGGAAAGCGGAGAGATTAAAACGGTGCCAAGCTGATTAGAAAGAAGCGAAAGGAGCGAAACAACGAGCTCTCGCGAACCTACTAGCATCGTGAATATTTAGCGCCGCTTTTATGGCAAACCGGGGATGGTTCTTTGAAAAGTGGAAAAAATTTCAATACCATAAATTCTTTGAAAAAGAAACTCAAAGATTATTTCAGGTCATTGGCTGTCGATCGTTGACACTTTGCACAGTAAGTTGGTCAATTGTTAAGCAAACACGCCGTCTAACGATTCCAACTCATCTCCCCAGTCGCAGTCTAAACACTTTCGTTGACGTTTTCTAAATTCTCTCTTCGTGTCTTCGACTTTGATTCTACGGATGTCGAAGTAATTGCACGGTTACGTGACGGAGTAGCTTCGAGCATGGATCGTTCGATTAGACGAGAAAGATTCGAGAAAGATTCGTCAAGGAAGAAGGCGCGAAGAAAGTGAAGTCGTGGCTGAAGTAACTGTAGCTTTGTTCATCGATTGGATCGAACATTGAAACGATCCAAGTGCAATCTGGACTTTAAACCTGTTACTATAACTGTGGACTACACAGTTATAGCTCTACACTGAAATATCTCTTAACCAGTTCCATCAAATTCTGGATTTCTGATCAACCGGTATAATCGAAAAACTTACGAATCTGTGTGGTTCATTATCAAAATATTCTCCCTAACTATATGTATATCAATCGGCACCATTGAATAAGAATTTGGAACTTCTCTGGAACGAGCAAACTATTCAGCAAAGGTCGATGGTTTTACGATGAAACGGCAGTCGAAACAATATGCATAAGTATGCATAAATATGCAAGGTTACAAGTCGTGGCCAGAGGGGTGTTCGAAAAATAAATAGCTCGTCTTCCAGCGCGCCGTCTCGTCCGGTATAAACCAACCGGAAGCGTTTCTCCAGTTTTCACATACCACAGTGATAATTATGTACATGGGAAGATGTTCATGACGCTGTTCTAGGACGTCTGGCTCTAATACCGGTCTCTGCTACTTCGTACAAAGAGCATGCATCGTCATCCACCGTTACTACATTTTGTTTTTCTTGGCCGGCGAACGCGCACGACATCCAACGGTTCACAAGAACCGCTTAGAACCTCGTGCGACATCCTTCACGAACTATACTCGCCGGTGGACGAACAGTGAAAGTGGTCGTCAGGATGTATTAATAGAAATTCCTCGGGAACTTCTTAATTCGTTTTAATGCGCCGCCGCTCTGAACCGGGACCGCAGCAGGGCTCAAAATCGAAAGTCATAATTGCTGATTGTACAACCTTCGTACAGGTTTCCACTTTCCATTTCTTGGAAAATATTCAAACACACATTTATCGAAGAATGTCACTTCGAATCAGTGTCTCTTATCGTCTATCTTCGATCGAGCGCGATCGATTCACAGATTCGACGAAAAAAATTGGGTACAGTCCACATATTTCGTACAAATATAAATTACTAGATTGCGGACTGTAAGTTGAAAATAATACACAGATTCTTCTTTTCGTGTAAGTTGAAGAGGAATCGCGAGTTTTGTTGTCGGGACTCCGGGGTTAGGATAGTCAGTTTTCGCCGGAGAGTATGCCGAGGAAGGGGTCGAGCATAAAAGTCGACGGAAAAATTGTGGTTTTATTGTTGAAATGTGTGCCGTGCGTTGGCCTTCCGTGGCGCTGGTACTGCAACAGGGACAAGAAAGGTTCCGTTCTTATTATTTCGATAAGCATCGCACGATGTAATAGCCGAGATACGTCAACAACAGCTCTCATTAAGACTGTTGCGAGCTCGACGGCGCTCTGCTCTCACAGTGATATGTACTACCTGCTTGTACCAATTTCTCAGCGATGAGATCATTTTATGCCATGAAAGCACCGACGCCGCTGATTGCTCTACGACGAATCCGATTCGTTGGCTATCTGCCGCTTTCATCATCGATTTCTGTGGTTCCTCCAGAAGCTGCTCTGTTTTTCAACTGACAAAAATTCTCAAACATGCAAAGGACATTTTCTTCCTCTACGCAAGGGTGAAGGGGATGGAATCAACCCTCAAACTCGAGCATTCTAGACCCAAGAAAAATCGATATCCTGTCTTTCCCACTTTTTATTTGTATCCGATAAGATCTTCCAGCCAACCTAGATTCGGAAATTCCGATATCGTGGACAAAAAAAGAAATCAGGAAAAATCGAGCTTACAAGCTCCCAATATTGACCCGAATCTCTAACGCTTCGTAGAAGAAGATGATGATCTACGATCCCCATAGTCCTGCTACAAGGCGAAGGTCTTGTAAACAGGCTCGCGAAGCGACTAGAATCCAAGGACCACCCAGAAGCTCGAGAAACGAATAACGAATCGGCTGACAAGAACAACTGGTGTTGCTATTGAAATAATAATCGACAGATTTCACACTCTGTAATGGTTCTCGATGCTAGCATACTTAAATTATGTGCTGTTGGACTGAGAAGGGAGGCATCCTCTGTTACGCAACAGTCCAGCTAAACGCAGAGCTGCTCCGCTTCTCGTAAGCAATTTTGCGCAATCTAGCTACCTGTACAACGCTAATGAGCGTTCTCTGCTCACTTACCGCAAATCTTCGTTTCGCACTTACTCGGTGGAACTCATCACTGAATCAGCACATCCGAGAACCTAGACATTGTATCAACAGCGAGCTGCATCCTTCGAGGATCGTTACTGAAACGCGCCTTGATTTATCAAACCCCTGCTACGAACCAGTTCGATGTTTTAATAACACCTTCAAGAATCGGATATTGCAAACTGGTTTTCAGTGCGTGCTGCTCCCACGATGAGGAATTCGATGCGGCGTTGAGGATTCTATTAACCCTTAACATTAGAACTTGCCGCTCTAACACTAGAGCTACTAGAGTAAAACAGCCTTTATTATACGTCTTGCCGTACCTGTTATTATATGTCTATGTTTACTTTAAATATTCTCGGCAAAAGAACAGCATTTTGTTTAGACACGAAAGAAAGGAATAACTTTCATACTTAACACGTGGCTTCGACTACTTAACAGATTTTAAACGTTTATGATTTTCACTTGAGTATATCGCTTAAAAAATTACTCAATCAGAGTCAGGGTATTAACCTAATCTGAATTGTATGACTCTGTCCCGTAAGAGAATCGAGTTTTCACGCTCTAAACGCCACCCAGTATCGAAAAAGGGTCCACAAGCTTTGGATCCGGCCCGCAAATCATACATCTCAATAAGAAAGCGTCAAAGGACAATTCCCGAGCGCTATTTCACGTAAATCTTCGTTAGAGCGTCGCCTGAGGTCGTGTATATTCATGAATTTTATCAGCTATCGCCATAAATTTTCACCCCCTGAATCGAATAACCCGGGCTCCGCAGAAGCGTTTATTATTCAGCAGCGTAAACATTTACGCCGATCACACATCCTCATTAGCATGGTAATATGCCAAGCGTCCCATCGACGTTGCCCGTATTGTTTGCACAGTTTATGGACCTTTTACTATGCGAATGGACGAGCGCGCTCAGCGTAATGGTCACGTTACTAACGATTCCGTAATAAGCATAGACAACTGACGCGGCGGATGCTTCCGAATCATCTAAACGGTCGCACAAAATTATTTTTCCTTTCACCTTTCACTTCGAATTCGCAGCCTTTCACCTCGTAGTCTAACATAGGATTTCATTTCGCGATTCGAACATCTTTTTGTCCGCATCCCATTGACCTCTTCCAATGATCTTCTCCCCCTTTCTGCCATCCTCCCACGTTAGACAGATAATCACTGTTTTTATTAACTTCCTCTCCTGCTTGGAAATAAACGGAGGTACGGTCAACCTTGATCGTGTATTTCGATGTAAATCTACTAAAATCGGCAAGCGAATAATAATTTATTAATTGAATGCGCAATTGTATGCATTCATAACATGTCCATAGAACACGAGAATGTGTAACAGTTGTTTGCTTTTAATCTTGCCGGAAGAAACCTTGCAATTAACCGAAACTATTTATTAATATTACAATACCAAAATATCGCAGATATACTTGTAGTATTGTGTTAGGTTGTCCGAAAAATTTCTTTCGCAATGCGTACATTTAATATTGTTACGTCACACAAGTATATACAAACAACGCGATCATCTGTTTATTAACTTTTCATTATTTGGTAATAAAACGGACTCGAAACGGACTTTTAAGGTAACCTAATACTTGTGTGATGTAACAATATTAGATGTACGCATTGCGAAAGAAACTTTTCGGACAACCTAATATAACTTACTTAGTATTATAATCGCTAGTAAGATCATTCTCCCCCCCCCCCCCCCCCAACAGTAGAAATAAACTAACTCACCAACCAAATAAAAATTGAATAAAATATAGTGCGCCTACTTAATAATCTTTAAAATAATCAGCGCCTACACGAACATTCTCCACGCCACAGCAATATACAATCAGATTGTGGGAGGCTCGAATTTGCTACAGGCGAGAAATCAGCCATGGAACATCAAGTATCCTTGCGCAATCGCAAAATTTCCGATCTTGGAATCCAGGATGAAGAATTAACACTTTCTTTTTGTTTCGAGGACAAGCTAAATGGAAATGTCTATCCGAAAAAGGAATAACTCTGTGAAATCCTACGACCTCTAGCACCCGCGAGCCAGCTTCCTCTCTCGCTATTTCCCTTAATTGCTTAGGCAAACGAGTGATCAAGCCGTTGTGTAAAATTCTTAATTACACGGGCGACGCTTTTATCTTGTATCTGCGAGGAAAGTTAGAATGAGTGATGCGCTGCTTAACGAAGTAGAAGCGGCTTCCCAAAAGCACTTCCGCTGATACAGAGCACTCTAACTTCTACCGAGACAATGCTGAAGGCACTGTGAACCTTGTAGCATAAGTTGTAATACCGAAATTCGATCTTTCAATTTCTTTTTCTGAATTCTTGAATTTTGTGCATTGGTTGAAACTTATTCTATAAAAATTGACAATCAAGCGATAAACAACGTTTTCTCTTAAGCAGACTACACTATACTGTTCCATTAATTTCAAACAGGCTTTCCCAGGTTAATTTTGCTTGTGACGCTTATTGTCTTCATTCGGATGACTTGGGGACATATTTATTTCATGTTATCTTGATCTGTATATAGAATGAATGCCTATGTAGATCCTGTGGCTTGTAATTAACGCGGACAATTTCTACATTGTATAAAAATTCACAGTCTTCATCTATGCGACTTATGGACATTTTTACTTGTTGTTATCGTGATATCTATATGTATCACACGAGACTATAGCTATGTTAAAATTGTGAAGCAAAGAGTAATGATGTGAAATTTTTGGCAACGAGTGCTGCTAAAGGTCTCGAAGCACAATGTCCAGGGATCGAGCGATAGTTGGTCGGTTCTTCGAATTTCCGTGACCACGATAGATCATCGCGTTCGCAATCGAAGCGTTTCATCGGGTTCGAAGAGGAGGAGGATGCGACGCGAGGGTCCGAGAGAAGCCGAAGCTAATGGCCGAGCGAAAGTCAAGCCCCAGGCCCACGGATTCCCCTTCTTTCTCTCGACCCTGCAACATTAATATCCGAGAAACTCGGATGCAGTACATGGCAAGACGTGACTCGGGGGCCCCGAGGAATATTACGAGTCATCCGGATCGACGGGTCTCGACGGATCGCATACGCGATCGAGGAAATCGACAATTTTGCGACTAGCCTTCGACGCTTCTAATCTCTCGTTAACACTAAACCTACCGACCATCAAAAGTGACTGATGTGTATAGTATTATAAAAATAACAAGATTAAATTTATTTATATTTTCTGCGATTTTTACTATAATATATTATTGGAGTCAAAAAATATATTCAATAAATTCCCATGAAAACACCTTTACAATTTCAATAATTGTCAAATAAAAAATCTAAAATGGGTCATTTGACCCCCCGTGGTAGGTTTAGTGTTAAACTTTGCCTCGATGCTTGTGTCCAACGAGTTCTTGCACGACGAAAGTAGATCGCCGTTTTCGCAGATTTTTGCAGAAGCAAGACGGAAGAAAGAACGTCGAATCCATGGTGAAACGATGACATTTGAACGGCACGTACGATTTCCTATGTATCTGCAATCCGGTGGATTTAAGGAATTTCTGCACGTCGCGAAACGATCGCGGCTCCCTATATATGGCGACGGTTCGAAATCGTTGCAAAATAAGATGGGATACCCATGTGTACCGGTGTGTGCGGGTGCAGCTTGCCTCGATACAACGGGTAATTTCATGATGAAGAGCAAGGTGTCACGCCCGTCTACCTCCGTAGCCTCTTCGGCTTTCTCCTGGTGGACACGAATTTATTTATTGTCGCGCGTAATAAATTATCGCGCGACGCACGATGGCATTATCTCGTTACCATTATAGATTCTAGTCGTTTGACACCCACCATGTCGTAAATACTTCTATTCTCTTCGTTGAATATTCTAAGCAAGTCGTTTCGAGAAATGGGCGGGTATCGCAAGGGAGTTTCGGATGGACGAAAATTTCTTCATGATTTGCTTAAGCTTGCGCAAGCTATTAAAAGCATCAGCATTCTTTTAAATAAACATCTGACCCTGACTACTGCATTCTATAAGACTATATTTTACTACTAAGCGACTTTTCAGGGAAGGGTTAAGCGCCGAACAAAAATCTCCGGGAGCCATTTATCTTCCGAAGAGAAACATCGTCGGTTTTTCCAGTATCGTAGCATCGCCTGTTTCGTAACACTGAGATGTTTACGCGCTTCAATATTCCTGTTATCGAACCGAGCGTAATACAGAAAGCATTAGAGTCGTGTTTCCTTGTTCCTCTAATTACAATCGGACGATTATCTTCGCCGTCTGATGGCGAGCTATTACTTTCCAGATTTATAGCTGTGGTACACTGGAAATCTAGAAACGGCGAGCATCGGAGGAAAATGGATTCTGCTGAAGTTTTAAATACTGAGACCAGCGTGCAATATTTTTCTACAAAATTCCCTCTGCTTTTAAGGGACTAGCGAACATTTGGACTTCCAGAGTTACTTCCATGGACTTCGCACAACTAAATCGTGGGGCCACCTTGCGACGAGGTCACCGCGCGAATCCGCCCGGAAATGGGGCAAACAGTCCTCGGCAAAGGAAAGGAAAGAGGCGAGGGATGACAGCAACATTGCTCGGCAGTGTCCCGGGAAGTGGGTCGAGAGTTCATAAGCCGGATAATTAAATTCCACATCGAAGAAAGCGTTTTCCCTCTCGTTTCGCGGCATGATCGCCGCGCGCGCGGACCAGAACCTGGCCAGCGTCCGATATCTTCCGATATTTCGCCGCGTGATCTCTAGCGCATGTGTACGCACAAGCGTGCACGCGATCTATGGATCATCCGAGAGCGAGGAGGAAAAGGAGCGTGGCTGGCGTAGACGACGATGATTACTCTCGAAACGAGAGGAAGCTCTCCGGCGAGAGGAAGATACAACACCGACCGCGTACTTTTCTTCCTGATACTCTCCCCCTGGAGAGCAAGGATCAACCGACCTACCGGGTGACGATCTAGAAACGCTACATAGATCTATGCAGTCGACACAACCTAGATGCGACATATTTTCATTTCACCTAGTTGCACAACAGCGTTACGTAAAATGGGCGCGAAGAAATGTGTGAAATCTTCGATGCTGCCGGTGTTAACGAGCGAGGAAGATTGCTCTGAATTAGTATGTTCCGGTTAACGAATTTTGCAAAGCTCCTGGGGAAATGGGCGTACATTTTTCTCGCGACTATTGGTAGAAACCTGACATCGCCAGGAGCTGTCTTTCTCTCTTAAATTAATTACTTTGAGCAACGTGTTTGAGCAAGTGAAGTGAGCTGTCTCGTAAAAGATTGATGTTCTAGGGAATAAGAATTGATTCGAAATGAATTAATAATTTTAGCTAACACGGTGTCAAACGATTACTTTTCAAGAGATACGGGGATGTTCATGATCTTCATTCCTTAATCTAATGAATTGTAAATATAAATGTCCGACATAAAAATTGTTCAAACCATATGAAATAAAGCTAGGAAGAAGATACAAAATTGTCCCATCACGATCACTTCCCTCTATCTTATCACGTAACAAGTCAGAGTTGTGAAAACACAGGAGCATTAATTGGCCGTCCACCTGCACTATTGACAGAACTTTTTCCACAGAAGCGAGATAAAAGCTTCGCCGATAAAAACCGTCATTGGTTTATCTCGCTTTTAGCTCTCGACGTCAAGTAAATTGCAACGAAGTAGGTTAAACGTTCGAACACACCTAAAATAGCGTACCGACGCGACGGTCTACTTGTAAAGTAGATGGTCCCCCGCGTGTTCCATGAACGTGTGTACAGAATCTTAATATCCGAAATTCGTACACAAGCGGGTCCTAGATAAACGAACGAACGCAACAGATCTTGAGATCCGACATTTTTTGTCCAAATATTAAACAATGTAGAAAGGCGATTTCAAAATCTTACCAGAGAATCCCAAAGCGATCGATCATCGAATAGAAAGAGGCATTCATCATAATTTCGAGTGACCGTTGCGTCACGTGGCATGATTGCCGGGCCAAGATCGAAGTAGGTAGTGATCGCTGCAGGTCAGAGAGGATCTGACGAAATCGTTGAGGATCCAGAGGATCGAGGGCGCAAAGGAGTCGAGGTCTAGGACGCAAGATGGGGCCCGCAGGCCGATCGTGAGCGTCCGAGAAACGTGCGTTTCGCAACCGGTCACCAAATTCGGTTGTTCCCCGTAGGGGTATAGGCTTGTGGATCGCCGACAAGTAGGATGCCTTTACCAAGACTGGCTGAGCAACAGAGACACCTAGCACAATCGAAAGGATAGCTGAGAGCGTCGACAAGGGAGGGAGGACGAGGAGGAGAGGGAGGAGAGAATCGTCTCACAAGCTGAATTACTCTCACTCGAGAGGCCCCCGTCTCTTCTTCGTGGGGCCCCAAGTATCCCCCTGCTCCTCTTCGGGGGGTATAAAGGATCCTGGTCTACCTTCCACAGAGTCACAGAACCGAGCGGCATCGCAGAAGCCGACATGAATCCTCTGATCGCGGTAAGCACGCTGAAATTCACTTAAGAATTGCCCTAAAACCGTATAGAGAGAAAGAGAGAGAGAGAGAGAGAGAGAGAGAGAGAGAGAGAGAGAGAGAGAGTGTATGTGTGTGTGTGAACAAGTGAAGATTGATGAAGTGACTGACTACCGGTATACAGTGTCCTCAGTGTATAGTCTAAGGAAGTTAATCGAGAGTGTCGCCAATCGATTTTCTAAGCGGAAGTTCTACTCGGACACTCCATCTTTTCTTTGTTTTTTGGGTTTCCGGCAACTTTCCCTTTCGGCTTTTATTTAACTTCGACCACGCCTCGATGAACAGTGTGGCAACATTTTTCCTGTTTCCTCTTGAACCGATGCGAGAGAGTGAAACTGAACGAGAATCGCGACTTCCTTCCAGTGATCGAACAGCTAATTATTCCTTTGCTCTATAATATCCTCGCGATCGAGATTTTGGACAAAACCTACTAACTATTACTTGTTCATTTTTCATTTTCACTGCTATTCTGAAAAGTCCCCGACAAAATCGTAAATTAATGTAATATTCTAAAATGTAAATTCTGTTTGTTTCAGTGTATGATAGTCGGCCTGGCAGGGTTCGCCCTGGCCGAACCACCAATCTCCTCAGGCTACAGCTACAGCAGACCAGGCGGTGGTGGTGGCGGTGGTGGTTACTCTCTGGGCGGCGGAGGTGGTGGTGGTGGGTACTCTCTAGGAGGAGGCGGTGGTGGCGGCGGGTACACCTCCGTGTCCACCGGATATCAAACCAACGAGGGTGCATCCGTCGACGGAGCCCTCCTCGAACAAATCCGTCAGATTTTGCTGAAGGAAGAACTCCAGGCCCAGCAATCCGGAGGATTCGGAGGCGGCGGTTACGCTCCTAGCTCCAGCTATGGTGCCCCATCTTCCCAATATGGAGCACCGAGCTCCTCGTACGGAGTGCCTAGCTACCAAACCCGTGTGGTAGGCATCGATCTCGAGGGAATCAGACAGGCTATTCAAGTCGCCCAGTTCAACCAAATCAGCCAGGGACCTGGAGGTTATCCTAGCGGTCCCAGCTCTAGCTACGGGGCCCCGAGCAGGCCCAGCGGTAGCTATGGTGCACCGTTCTAAGCGGTCATCGTAAGGAAAGAAAGAAAGAGAGCAGAGGTTGGTCGTCGGGAGAGCGAGAGAGAGGGAGAGAAAGGAAACGAGCGAACACACCAGTCGACCACCGCGACCATCTTTCGAGCCGAACTCGAGGCCACAGGTGTTGGATGGCGGATGAAAACTTACTTGCCGTGAGGGAAGTTCTTCCAAGTGAAACGTTCCCGGAAAAAGCCGCTCGGAAGATCGTCGCACCAAGGACAAATCGTTGAGATCGTCGAGGAAGTTAATCGTCTCTAGGGAAAGAGTCCCGCTGATCAAAGGTCGCCGTTCCGACGTATCAAAGTTCATAGAGGGACAAAGAAGACTAGGAAGTCTGAAGGAGCACGTACAGAACGAGATCGGGAGAGGATTCCCAGGCTCCTGTCTCGTTGAAATCAAATCGTCGTCACTTCAACGAGCCACGAGCCTCTTTGGAATCTGCGAAGGTGCGTGCCGATGCTAACTTAGCCCTTGAGCTGCTAGCTCGTTGGAGATCAAGGGTCGTCGCTCCAATGGGTCAGGGCTGCGGGGTGAACTTGAACGTCGGAATGGCAACCAGCTCAACGATCCGGTCGGTGTCGACGAGGTGTCGCACAAATGTCCGTCATCGTAACAAATGTCTGTCGTCGTCGCGGTCGTGACCGCGAGGGATCGAGAAACCCCTTCACAGTGATAAATAAAACAAGCATCGATCGAAAGGATCCTCGGAAGAAGGACCCTCGCCGATATATTTATAAGACTCGCGAGAGATAAAACCGTTGAGCCGAAGCCGAAGTCGAAGCCGAAGCCGTGATCGGCGCGGATCACGCGCCTTGTAAATACAATTGATACCTACACACGCTTTCCACGGCGTCTGCCGCGCGTTCTTCGATCCCGTTTCGAGGAGGACATTGACTAGTCTTCGCCGGACCTGGCCGACATCGAAAACCGGAGGAGCGAACACCATGGGAAAACGGGAGCGTAACATCTCGAAACGTGTAGGCGGCCGCTGGCGCGGGAATATACACACGTACACACACGTACAGAGATACACACTATTTTTTTATATGTTCTGAACGCTACTTCTTAACCACGCATCTTTTTTATACTTGTATAAAGGCTTTTTTGTAGAAAAAAATAAAAAAAAACGTCGCCACCGTTGAACCCACCGCATTATTCTATTCTCTTCTGCCATAGAACCTTCCTGCGTGGCCAATTTTACCGCCTACCGGTGTAACAACGCAAAAACGTTCAACACGATGTTACTATAATCTCTTGGGAGTCTGCTCACTTCCCTAATTTCTCTTTTCGACGATCCTCCTCCTGCTTCCTGATTTATGTCCCGAGGTTCCGACCGCGTGACCCGAACCATCCCTCGGACACTTTTTCCGCGCTTCCTTCTCCAGGAAGAGACTGGAATTTTTTCGTTGATTCTTTTTCGGCGAACGAACACCTTTCTCCTTTCACTGCATCGATCGAACCGGGAGCGTGCCCTCGGGGGCCACGATCATCTCCGGCATGACGTCAAAGCCTCGTCGAGCAGCAACGTTCAGCGAGGAGGTTTTGCAAAAGCAGACCAGTGGTCAGAGATTCGAAAGTGGCCGGCCAGAGGCCAGGCATTCTTCCTTCGAGAGAAGGGGCGAGAGATTCCAATCGTCGATCATCTCGATCTGCAGGATAATTTTTCTCGTGAAAGCAGACATCGATCGCGCCGCACCGTTGCGCAAGATCTGCCGTGTTGATCGTTTTCTCGGTCATTCGGTTTTATCAGACGGTGGTGAACGTTTAGCAGGCCGGTTAATGAATTATGTTACGGGGCGTTAAGTCACTTACGTGTGTTTAGATTTCGTTGGTAACGCAACAAACACCGGCGCACGTAACAGGTTCATTAAGAGCCCCGTCAGGGAATTTCCTTTATTAGGAATACCTATCGCTGGGGATACGTTGATTAGCCCACCGGTTGATTGCTATTGTTCTTCGTGAGATTCGTTGGAGGTAATGATCGAGGTTGGATATATTCAATCGTTCCGAGATGAAAACGATTTACACGGGCAGGGATGATTGTAAACGTGAAATTCGATTATGGACAGAGATTTGAAGAAGCAATTAGAAAATGAGTAATGAGTCCCGGAATTGGGTAATCTGGCCACACAATGCGAGGCTGTTGCAATCGTGCTGTAGATTGAGCTGGCACCTACGCCTCGATTAAATTAAATCATTATGGTGTTCCACCGCGTTTTACAATTTCGTTTGATTGAGCAAGGGAACAACCGCTCTGGCGAATTTAGGATGTGGGATGCTATGTTCTTGTCAACATAGTTTACAATTATGTCGTCAAAGCAGCCCCGTGTCTCGTTAAAATTGACTGTAACAAAGTGATCTTCTCAGATGGCTTGGCGATCTAATTATCGTCTGACTCCTGCAACAAATTAGCGTCGCGCGTTCTGTAATTTCAATTTGATTTGATTTGATTTTATGTGTGTGTGTGTGTGAAACTAGATTCAACAACATTGTCCAATATTATTTCATTTTCTCAACACGTTAAAGAATATAGAGTCCCGAGTACTCGGATGCTACACAGTAGTTTTCCAACGTCCCGAGGAAGCGTAACGAATCGCAAAAACTCGGCTCGTCCCTAATACAGGGTTCCCCCGACCGAGATTCGAATAATTGAATTCAGGAAAGTGTTGTTTCGCGGAACACCGAGGAAATCGGTCTATCAACGATTCGCCCATTCTAAAAGACTTACGTATGTACGACGTCCAGCGGGGAAAGTGCCGCGACTCCTCGCCAGCAGGGATGGCGGGGTCGAGAAAGGGGAAAGGAGAGAAGAAGAGGAACTGTGAGACACTCCGTGGAATTTTGTAAGAGCCGTGCATAATCCATAAACGCGCCTGCCAGCCAGCCAGAAGCCGTGCGAAAGGAGAAAAACGGGCGCACACGCTCGCAATGGGGCTCCGTGCTCTAATTCCACCGAACGAAATCTATCGAAGGTATAACTAATACAGATTATCTATACAGTTTATCGCTTGAACCTCTGCCCCGGTTTTATCTCATTTGCATCTGATTTCTATCCCGCTGGTAACTCTTATAAGTACCAACTCTTTCATTCTACATTACATACATTCTACATTCTGCACACGTAAGAAAGTTGCACCAAGCCTGGCAAGAACCGATTAGATCAAATTCAGAAATCCGCGAGCGGAATTGATCGTAATTACTCCCGCGGTCGATAAGGCGAAGACAAAAGAGCAACGGTGGCCATCCGAGGGTTAAAAAAATGTCTAACCGACTTTTTCCACGCGGTGCACGCAATCGGAAGAGGCATCAGCACAGCGGAGAAGTCGTTGTCGTGTGAAAGGAGAGAAAAACGCGGGCACGGTGACGCACAATGCGATCCGCTCGGCCAATTATGGGAAGAGGATTTGTCGAGCGAGGCACACACACCGGCTGGCTCATAAAACCTGCTCGTTTCAACAATGGCCCCCGTGTTGCTCCTACCATACTTTCGCTAATCCCCTTTCCGCGGCCACAAGCTTCTGACCGGAATAACGCTGGTTGCCTAATATGTATTCCCTTCGTTAACGTGGACGGATGTGTTTTTAACGAACTAACTTAGGCCGGAGAGGCGCGCGAGCTTCGCCTCGTCTTCTACGATAATTATGGGACCGGCCAGCAATTACCGGGGCGTCAATTAGATCGGCGTCTTCCGCGAGCTCTAATCATGAGATACCCAGGCGTAAGGACTACGACGGCCCACGTGGTTACGTGTCATCCTTTCACAGTTTTCGGAAAGGAAAAGGAAACAAGGAGCCTACCGACACTACCGACCGCCGAAGAAAGTTCCGCGGATGTCCTCTTTCTCCTCCCTCTCTCTCTCTCTTTCTCTAATTATATCTATAGTGCTTCTACTCGATCTTCGCTGCAAAGTGCGTCGGTGTCTTTAGTTATTTAACGGCTCCACTATCGCTGAACACCGCTGCAACACCTTTCCAGCCGCTGGCACACTTGAAAACACCGGTTGCACTATTTCTACTTGCGCTGTCAATAATCTACGGATTTAGTTCATTTTGGCTAATA
The DNA here is from genome assembly GCA_028455795.1 of Lasioglossum marginatum. Taxonomy (NCBI): domain Eukaryota; kingdom Metazoa; phylum Arthropoda; class Insecta; order Hymenoptera; family Halictidae; genus Lasioglossum; species Lasioglossum marginatum. The sequence goes on from CM052250.1 coordinate 499,293, forward strand.
GGCTTTTTAAAATTTTCTTTAAAAAATACATAGTTTCAGCAGCTTCAGTATGGTTCAGAATAGTTGCGCAACGGGTAGCCCCATAAGAAACAGGAATTTCACGGAATTAATTGTGGAGGACGAAAATCGGAACAAGAAAGATGAGAGAGACGAGAGGATAACTTATGTAACGCGATAAAAGCTGCGTGGAACAGTTCGGAGAATGCAGGTCGCAGTTGCAGCTGTGTAAAAGGAGCAAAAAAAAGAGGCCGTGTAATTTTAAGGGATCCTTACGTGTGGCCAGAAATTGTGTAAATCGGACGAGCCGGTTGCACAACCCAGACATCTACCTGTCTCGATCGTTATTGCGGTGAAGGAGATCGCAACGGAGAGAATGACCGCACACCGTTATGATATTCCCTTTTCCGATCGCGACCACCGTTCATGGTAACAAATTAATTTCCTGCAAACGTGCCGAGGATTAATCGCGAGAACGAACTCTGTTGATTTTTAATCGATACGATTGTCATTACCGCCTCTCCTAGAAGATATAATTTATCTTAAAAATTAGCAAAAGTTCTATACTTTTAAAGAAGTATCAATTTGCAGACTCGTTTAGATAAGAAAGATTCCTCTTACTTGCAGATGCGCTCGCAAGCATGGGAAGCATTGAATCATTTTTCAAGAGAAAGTCGACCTCGTATAGACCGCTTTGGGCAGCGGGATCGGGAGTAATAAAATACAAAAATGAAAGTACCTTCGATGTGAAGCAATAGACGTTAATGGACAATAAAAGATAATAATTATGAAGGAGAACAATTTGATTGGGTCCGTCGGAAATGAAGGAAATACAATTCATTCTCGCGTTTGAAATGAGAATGCGAGGTCTGTACAGGTCTACCAATCGTCGGTAGATTTTTATCGCGGAATGGGGAAGGCGTCACGGAACTTATTTAAAAAAAGAAGTTGATTCTGGGAGAAAATGCTGTGCAGAATGCAGATGCATCGCGGTTTGGCGCGGCCATCGATTACACAGAGATGCTTCTACCCTGAGAAAGCGACGAAGGGGAGAAAGTTACGGGAAAATCATCGGTTTCCCGTCCGAGCGCGATTACCTCGTCCGTAAACACACAAAGAGGAAGACAAGTTACGAGAATACACCTTGCCACGCGGCTGAGCATAATTTACAACACGGCCGGTCGTTCGATTTATGATTTAAGTTGCGTCTGGGAGAACATTTTAAAAACGACAATCCTCGACCGGAAGCCGAGTGGACGCACGGGTCCCGAGCAACAAAGCAAGAATCGAATGTTTACGAAGAAACTGAGGAAATATAAAATGACATTTTAAAAATACAAAAGACTTTCCAAATTGATTAATTACGGAAGTGACTCGCAATGCGAAAGTCCGATAAACAAGTCAAGAAACTTAAAAGAGATAACAGCGATTTCAAAGAAATTTTTCATGGAACAGGTGCATGGCTTGGTGGACACCAGAGGAAATCAATGAGGAATCGTTTCCTGTTTGATAATGAATCGAGTACTTCCGTTTTCTTGAAAAGATAAAAATAATGGAATTTAATTGCCATTTATGTACATGTTCAAAACTCCTGGTTTTGGCTTTTCACAGCACTCTGTCCTTTTATTTACATCCAGAATCATCCTAGCAACATTTTCATAACCATTATTACAATATTCAGGAATATCAGTGGAACTGAAAATAAAAGAAAACAAATTACAGAACACAGTAGCGAATGTTATAATTGAAATAGAAAATAGTTGAACATACCCCTTGCTACTGTTCTTATGGACCTAACAAGGTTCAACAGTTGTGCTTTCATTGTGGGTCTCTCCCCAAATCCTTGAACATTCTGCCATGATGCCCAGCCAACTAAAAAATCAAATATAGAATGTACAGGTTTATTATAGCAGAAGTAAATTGTTGCAGCATCAAGAAAACAATGGGTATTGCAATGATACTTTTGCATGAAGCCAACACAATAATATAACCTATAACTGTTTTCATTCCAACATCATCACGAAACTTTTTAAATAAATTGGCAAGATATATTAATGTAAGATTTTCAAAGACATGCACCTTTGGCCAGAAATCTCTCCTCGTTCAGAACGCAAACGGCGTTCAAACAAAGCAATGTTGCCTCAAAAAGAGTCCACAAGGTGAACGCCATTGTACAATATTGATGCAAACGTCATCTGCTCATAAGGAAAAAATACTGTTATCCCTAGACCGTCTAGGACTGTTAGGTCTCGCCAGGTTAGGGTTTCTGGGGGAAATCACTAGGACTGTGTTTGGCCTCTGATTTGGCCATCTGGTTAGGCCTCCCATAAATAATAACAGTACACATAAGGTTGAGTTAGGTTTTCTACAACAGAATCATGACTATTATACAGTATTTACACCCTTTTCCCTCTGATTAGTTTTATTTTATGTATTATTATTGTGCAATGTAGTGTATTCTTTAGTCAATAATGGTGTGATGTTAATAAGCTACTTCTCTGTTGTGTCCATTGACTTCTGTACTGTTAAATAAAAAGAAGAAAAGAATAAAATGGAAACCACAACTTCAGAGTTGATGGAAGACAGTCCCGAGAAGGTGCAAACCAGCCCCCCGGTGCAGATAGTAAGAGTACCGGTAAAGCATGCGAATCTTGGAATACGGAGTCACGCCATGTACGCAAGAAATAACAGGAAAGTAGAAATGTTTAAGCATATTAAGAATAATCTGTGTTTCAGGGATATGAGTACCATGGTGGAGCTCACTTCTTTCAGTACGCTAGGCAAGATACAGCCCTTTTTAGTCACCATAACAACTACCGCAGCTCTGCTAGTAGATTTACATTGCCATTTAACGGACAAAGAGGTCTGTGGCTATCTAGGCGGTCACTGGGACATCAATTCGCACAGTAATTATGTCTAAAACATTGAACAAGCAATAGCTATTCGCGGTGAGCTAAAAAATAGTCCTTTTCAGATTTGTCTGTAACAACTGCATTTCCATGCCGGTACTCTGGCAAGGACAAATCAGCTGCAGCTGCGGTTGAGTCTGAGATTGCGAGAGCCATGGAATGGAAAAGGGTTACTCTGGTTGGATGGTATCATTCTCACCCCAGGTCCCACGCATCCCCCTCGTTAAGAGACGTTGACTCTCAGCTAGACTATCAGATTAAAATGAAGGGACCCAGCGACAACGGATATACTCCATGCGTGGGATTAATATGCTGTAAGTATACAAACGATTTTCCAAAAAATTGAACTGACTTCAAAATGACATTTTACTGTTAGCTCCCTATAATACCGATGGTAGTTGCTACGAGTCTAACTTCAATGTATTCTGGTCCCTACCACCCCCTGAAAATCGGCCTCATGAGTACCCGAGACCAATGCTCTTAAGTTACACCTTGTCTCAAGAACATTTTCTTTCTCAAGATACATTGGAAGAAATTGTAAGCATAATTCTTCCATAACCAAATTTTTCTGTGACCTTTCCACACTTATTAGAAATGATTCATTGCAGAGGAGGTGTATAGAGTACTATAGAAGCGAAGGGGGTATCGATTTTACTGCCAATTTTAACAACAATACTACTTATCTCGAACGTCTAAGAGTAAGTATACAATAAACAAGCGTACAGAATTTCAAATAGGTCTAAATTCTGATTTTTGTCGACAGTGTTCGCTCGCGTCCAAGTTACCCGGACGAAACCGCTCGAATGGTTCCTACTGGGACGTAATTAGAGAAATGATTTGTCCCGGTTCCGAGGACGGAACATCGCCAGAATTTCTTGCCGTGAAATTCCCGTTAGTACCAGTTTCAGAACCGCTAGTTCCTTCAGTTCCGCCGGGGGTTGGGCTCACCCCCAACAATGCAGCTGTCTTCCTTACTCCTGTGAACTTTAAACCCGATAGTGCCATAATCACTCCCACGTCAAAGCCTTTTGTAATGCAGCCATCCAGTTCTAGAGATAGTATTAAAAAAGACAATATTCTAGCTACAGATTCTGCATCGATCACGCAGATAAAGGATGGTAACGCGACGGCATCCAAGCAACACATATCGCCCACAGAAGTGATGCCCAGCTTTCAGTCCGGGGAACTAACGGTCTCGGTTAAAAATACGAAATGCGACTACGATTATCCGCCATCCGATTTCTCGAAATTATCGAATCCACTCGGGGCGGATAACGGTGTGAATAAATCACGTTTATCCGCGACACCGGATTTTCCTCTGGCCGATATAACGCAGCAAATCTCGAAGTTCTCGGACTTGTCGAAGCTAGCTAATTTTTCGACTGCGGACCTAGCGAAGCTCTCAGGATTTTCTATCGCGGATTTCACAAGGACATCATCCCCTTCGCCGTCTACATACATGCGAAATATTGCTAATTTATTTGGTCCACTCGGTAAAATCTCTCCTGCAAGGGACATCGAAGGCAACGACCGCAAGCCGAACGATTTTACCATAGTAGACCCCATTCAATCGCCGTTTAAGACTACTTCCGGTTCCTCCGAATCTTGCAGAAACTTTCCTGAAGACTACTCGACCGATCGAAAGAAAATGGACTTGCAGAATGATAATTCCAAGCTAAACAGATCCAACGAGTATCAAGGAACCGAGGATCTGTCGATTTCAAGCGTCAAGTCCGATTTCGGAGGGATGTTGGACATGACGACGTTGCACAAGAAGCAACAGTCCAGCGACATAGGCGACTCGCTGAATCTCTGCAAGGACCGCCAATAAATTTGTCGCTCTAATCAGTATTTTGCAATTGTGATTATTTCTGTATGTTTATATGTTATATTGTGTGTGTACGTCCGAAATTAACCGACTGTACCTATAAACGTAATCGACTCGCGCACTTACGTTTACAGCTCGTGCAACGTTTCCACTTGGATTAAGTTATTCTTTGTAACTTCGAACGAATTCAAAACCGATCATTTTGACGCATATACCGTACTCAATAAATGAACATTTTTTAATTAATCCTACTCGTCTTCGATTGTTTGCCAAAACACAGATTTGCAGATAGCACAATCTTCTGAACAAAGGACTTTTATCTCTGTAAGTATAGCTATAGTAAATAGTAACAAGTCCGTGTTATGACAGAATTGCATCAGTTTCTTTCATGTACAGTTGCAAAGTATAAGATCCGCGTCTTATAGTATCTGAATCCGTAGTGCTATTTAGTTGCCGTTTCTGCGCGATTTTACATAAATTTTATTCTTCGTTGGCGCAGAAGAAAAACGAATTTTTTTCTATAGTTTGCGTAAATAGGTAATTTTTGAAGACCTAAATGAATGTTGAAAACGAAATCGGCCATTCTAATTTGTTAGGTTAGCTGAGCTCAGAACATGCCGATATCCGAATTTTATGAATGATTTGAATGTGTCTGTATTTTCCCAAGAATTAACATGTTCCGACAGGCGAGAAGCCTCTTAGCGACATTGAATCGCGTCAAAGAATGTCGCACATTGCATACTAGTTTATCAAATTTAGCGGAAGTAGAATATGAATGTAAGTATTGCACATAGTGGCGTTATGTGTTGCAGTTGATATTCCGTTGATTCTTACATGTGAATTGTATCGAATTGCAGCCGTTATCACTGATGAATATAAAAGAGGACCTGCTGATGGCAGATCCCTATATTTGGATGCCCAAGCAACCACTCCGTTGGTACGTACACCATAACAAACTATCTAATTCGGTTTTTCAATTAAAATTAACTCTCTTTATAATTTATTCGTAGGATCCACGTGTATTGGATAAAATGATGCCTTACATGACAATTTATTATGGAAATCCCCATTCCCGGACACATATGTACGGCTGGGAAACAGAAGCAGCAGTGGAGCTAGCACGCAGTGTTAGTCTCACGACTTTGTTCCACAATTGTTGCATATCGTAAGACATACTAATTTTCTGTTATGTTTCCAACAGCAAGTAGCAGATCTAATAGGTGCAGACAAAAAGGAAATAATATTCACATCGGGAGCAACAGAATGTAACAATATAGCTGTAAAAGGGGTAGCGAAGTTCTACAAATCGAAAAAGAATCATATTGTGACGACACAGACGGTATATTGTTTAAATTTAAATAATAGTTCAAATTTGTGTTTCTATATAATCAGAAAATCATTTTATTTGTACAGGAGCACAAATGCGTACTAGATTCTTGTAGAGCATTGCAGGCGGAGGGGTTCAAAGTGACTTATCTACCAGTGAACACTAATGGTCTTATCGATCTTAATGAATTAGAAGCAGCGATCACACCTGCAACATCTTTGGTTTCTATAATGATGGTAAATAATGAAATAGGTGTAAAGCAACCTGTTGCGGAGATTGGTGCTATTTGTAGGTAAGGATGAAACACGATCAACCCTCAAATCACTGTATCTAACTTTTATATACAACAATTCGATTTTACAGGAAGAAAAAAGTATTTTTTCATACGGATGCGGCTCAAGCAATTGGAAAAGTTCCGATCGATGTTAATGCTATGAATATCGATCTAATGTCGATCAGCGGACACAAGATATACGGCCCTAAAGGTAACATTTACCCCCAATCAATTGAATTCTATTTTGTTGTTATCTTTACTATTGTAATATATGGAATACAAAGGAATTGGAGCCCTATACGTGAGAAGAAGGCCAAGGGTTCGCGTAGAGGCTCTTCAAAGCGGGGGTGGTCAAGAAAGGGGTATGAGGAGCGGTACTGTTCCTGCACCCTTAGCAGTAGGTCTGGGTGCAGCTTGCGAGTTAGCCAAGTCAGAGATGGAGGTAAATTGAATCAGACGCATTAGACATTGACATTGTACGCTGGATTCGACATTTTCTATATTTTCCAGTACGATCACAAATATATCACAATGCTCTCCGACCGCTTGATTAAAAAAATAATGACAAATTTGCCACACGTTATACGCAACGGGGACGAAGTCGCTTGGTATCCTGGCTGCGTTAATTTATCCTTTGCCTATGTGGAGGGCGAATCCTTGCTAATGGCTCTAAAAGATGTGGCCTTGAGCAGTGGTTCTGCTTGCACCAGCGCTAGTTTGGAGCCCAGTTATGTACTTAGGGCAATCGGAGCATCGGAAGATCTGGCACATTCCAGTATTCGGCAAGTTACATCTGCCATGCTGTATTAATTAATACTTGCAGTTTTTCCTCCGTAACATCACGCTTCTGCGTAGGTTACGGAGGAACCACTGTAGTTTTCTATAGCTAATTTTCTTCGTTGATATAGATTTGGTATTGGTCGTTTCACAACGATAGAGGAGATCGACTTCACCGCAAAGAATACGATCCAGCATGTTAAAAGACTTCGGGAAATGAGGTATGGCTGGCTAAGTTACAATATAAATATTTATTCAAAGCAGGATTATCGTAGTTCATTTATGTATATTTGGCCGTGAATGGTAAATGCACGATTATAGTAAACGGAGGGAACAGATTCAATATCGGACGTTTCTGTTGATTCGTTATTGAGTATTAACGATAAATATCAAACGCTATACTTAAACGATAATGCTTTCTTTGCAGTCCATTGTGGGAAATGGTTGAGGAGGGAATCGACCTGAAAACTATCCAGTGGACTCAGCACTAGCGACAATTTTCGTTCCTGGACTATCTGATTATATAGATAGCGTGGATATTAAGTGTACAATGATACCGAGCCGTAAGTCGCAAGAAATAGATCGCGCCTAGTTAAGTAAAATACTTCTCGATGTGTAATAAATTTTTATTTAAAATCCGTTACCTCTGGAAAGTCTAAGAGTTTCTTGTAATTGTATATAAATTTGTGTATTGATATTCCCTCGCTTTCCTCACCGCTATGATACTTTCCCTCATAGAAAAGTCGTTCTTAAAAATTATTCCATACAAAAAAGATGTCCTACTCCACCACACTTTATTACCGTGTGTGTGTGTGTGTGTGTGTGTTGAGTTTGTCATGTTATAAAAACCTCGTTATCAGACCTCTTTCGATGCTCGTTGCTTAACATAAGCAAGACGGGTCAGCAGCTTCATCCATGTAGGAGATCTTAAATCTGTCTTTATCCATTTCGTGCAATTCCATGCGCGATCTATTAGCCTCAACCAAGTGTTGAGCTATATCGTCAAACATTTCGTGTATCCCTTCTCCAGTTTTACACGATGTCTTATATATACCTGATATCAAGTTGTGACATTGCTCGCTATAACAAACAGCGCGTCATCAGTTGCTGTGTAACTAGTACAGTACGTTAACAATATCCGTTAGACTTACCAGAATTGCTCCATCTCTGCATCCGTAACTTGGGGCGCCACACTTTCCAGATCGCTTTTATTCCCGCAAAGAAATATCTTTGCATTCTCGGCGTACGTTACGATGTCTAACAGATGCTGAGATAAAAGGTGGAACGATGTGGAGTTGTCTAATGCGAACACTAAGATAGCAGCCTCTGCGAATTTATAGTAGCTAGACGTTACGGATGCGACCCGTTCCATACCACCCGTGTCCCATAATTGCAACTGAAACATTAAACGATTAATATTAATAAAACGCACAATGTTCTGATTGTACGTCAATCCCACGCTCGATTTATATACGTATAGAAAATTGCAGCCATAAATACAACTTCAAGGACTGCAAACATATATATGTATGCATCGATACGTTACCCGTATTCGTCTGTCTTCGACGACGTACTCTTTGTCAATATTGTCGAGACCAAGGGTGGATTTTCGATCGCTGCTTGCCACGAAAGTATTGTTTGCGAAACGCCTAAATATAGAAGTCTTCCCGACCCCGTATTCCCCGCACAGAATCACTTTCTGCTCGGTTACTTTAACAGTAGCCATGATTGGCTTATATCACTTCGCCGGTTCTATAGAAATACGGAAGCAACATTAGTATCAGTAACAACAATTTATCGTGCCTGTATGCATTTTCTACGACGACGCAACCATCCTGTTCAAGCAGTCGTTTGAATTTTACATGGTCACTGATTGATACGGGCACGATGACAGTCGTGAAAATAGAAATATTACACCAGTAACGGCTCATAAAGTGCTATTACCATAGAACACCATTTCACATCGAAAAACACCCCTTTACTCTCATTGTTAGATGGAAAAATAAAATGCAATAAGCGCAACATATCTCCGTGAAGATATATTTTTTTTTCCCCGACTGTCAAAAGTAACTGATGTGTATAGTATTATAAAAATAAATAAAGATTAAATTTATTTATATTTTGTGCGATTTTTACTGTAATATATACTGGAGTCAAAAAATATATTCAATAAATTCCCATGAAAACAACCTTTTACTTTTTAATTACAATTTCAATAATTGTCAAATAAAAAATCTAAAATGGGTCATTTGATCCCTGGTGGTAGGTTTAGTGTTAATCCCTTATGGGAGTTTCTTTTATTTCTTCGAGATCAATTCGGATTCTTTGAGTTTTTTGCGAACGTAATGGACCAGAGAAATTAACATAATGAATATCGATGTTCATGCAACACGAATTTGAAATTATCCATTAGGTGGCGCCATCTACGAGGTCCACACTCCGAGGAGACTCCGTGCGATGTTTGTGCTGTGCTTAGTCCAGGGTGGCTTAGTCTTCAGCTGTTTAGATTTCTCGTTTGACGTTTGTTATTTCAATGTTGGTGCGTATTGTTAACAGAGCCATTTCTGAGTCGTTTTTTTCGCCGAAGAAATAACGAAATCCCGTCATGGTATTGAACGACGTGGATACATTCTGTCGCGAGCTAGAGAAAGCTGAATTGGAGGTATGCCGTTCGTGCAGTCGCCTGGTATAGGTTATACCGACTTCTGCAATTACTTTTTCGTTTTTCTAAACATAGTCAGTAGATAACTAGAAACACGATCTCTAATGTATTTCCTCTACAGGCTCCCAGCGGAGTTACCACCGCGAGGACTTACGCTCAATTGTTAGCTGTATATCTTTACCAGAACGATTTGTAAGTCCCGCACGTTTAACTTGCAATATTTTTTCCTAATCATATAGATCGCATAAAAAAAATAAAACGAAAAAATAAAAGACTAATTACAAACACTTATCGCACGAAATATAATAACATTTCTTTATGCTATTTTCATAAGGACATAACCATTTGTGTATATATACCTTGCCGGCGCCATCTGTAACTTCGAAACCGATGTTTCAGAAATTTATTAATATTACTCATTAGCGGTAGATAATTGGGTATTAATCGTTCTTATTAGCCGTTACGTAATCCCAATATACATTGCTTCACTTAATTAAACTTAAAACGGGTTCGGTACACCGTTTTTCGAGTGCCGAACAAATGGCGGGAAATTTGAATCGTCTCTGCTGCGGTGTACGTTCTATCGTACACCTTTAATTATCGATTTAATGGATTAGATCGTGCGTTTTACACGTTTCTGGCGGTCGATGTGATTTTCTCTTTTAGATCGTCTATCTGTTACGTCGGCCCGATGATTTACAGTTTAGTTGCATGCCGCTTTTTATCACGTTTACGTATAACGTGTACACCACGTGATTTATTGCAAGCTGCGCCGGTCACGCCATTATATTTATTGCGCGGCGCACGTTTTCGCTGTAACTCCATTTATTGTTAATTAACGGCGTCGCTATGCATCCAGCTTTATGGGTTGACGAAACGAAAACGTTCCTAACACGCTCTCGCACATCACACAACACTCGCTGTTTCTTTCCGTTTTATGGGTCCGCCTTGGGGTGATTTACGCCCTCGGATCGATCGATCTCGTCATTTCCGATGGATCCTTCGTTCGAATCCTTTTTCACGAGATTCTTATAGATAGAGAACAGTTTGTCTGATCGAAAAATGCATCGCTAATCGGCAGATGCAACGCTAAGTACCTATGGAAGCGGATACCAGCGGACGTGAAGACCGAAAACACGGAACTGAAGCAGATCTGGCTTGTGGGACAATGCATGTGGCAACGGGATTGGGCCGCTGTTCACGCTGCCCTAAATGCCGAATGGAGCACAGACGTTTCGAACATTATGAATGCTTTGAAAGGTATACAAACAATAGACGATCAAATTATGGAATATCTTCCTTATATTTCGCGATTTGATCTCTGAACTTAGTCATCGAAAAGAGTCAAAGAAGATTTGGACTTTATACACAAGCGAATGATTAAAATAAAGATAAAGAAGAGCTGAATGTTTAATTGTGTCTTTTCGCGTTTCTGATTAGTGTGCATGGTTTTTTTTCAGATAACGTTCGAGAGAGGGCGATCAATTTAGTGTCGAAGGCATACTCGTCAGTCGGTTTGAACGTGTTCGCGACAATGACTGGACTGCCAGAAGAGGAAGCGCGCCAGGCCGCTGTCGAGAAAGGTTGGACCATCGACGGGTCGATGGTGCAGCCGCGTAAGATTGAGACTGAAGAGTGCATCCTCGACAACGAGGACCTTACCGAAGACCAGCTGCGCAAGCTCACGCAATTCGTATCCTTCTTGGAGAACTGAACGAGCACCCGGAGGAGCCCCGCGGGGACCGCCAATGACGAAGCACCCATCACGAAGACTCGATCGACAGTACTTTAAACTTAGTTTTACCTCGTAATCATATTATATAAAGGAGGAAGTGTGCCTCAAAGGAAGCACCTGTGTCCCTACCCTAAGTATACCTCGGTCTACCTACGCATGTTGCCCGTTCGAACGGAAGAATCATTCGATGAAGCAAGCGCGGAGTCAACAACTCGATTAATCAATAATCGACCGCCGCGTGCGAGAGAAGGCGGACTGGCATTTTTTAGAAGGGACACCTTCCACGAGAGGAAAATCCATCATCCAGAGAGTTACGAGATTCTAACGACGTGTATTTGATTCATCGGTGTTCATCTCACACAGCATTCACCCGCTGGAACGAATTATTCTATTGTACAAAAATAATAATTATGGACGTGATGGCTACCGTCCTAACACAAACGATAGGAATCTTTCTTTGCCTTTGTCGTCGAACGATTTCCACCATTCACCTATACCTCACCCGATGCTCCACGGAATTGAAATGAACGAATCTATTGCGGAATTGTCGATTCCGGTATTTCCGAGACCGGTGCCATTCACCTCCACTTTGATCAACAAACAGATCCCCATTCTCCTATTATCACTCACACATCGGTTTCCAACGATCACCTTCCAGGAGCAACGATTCATCAATCGAAGACACATAATCTCCGAAATTAGCGATCCGATTGCGCAATGGTCGGCTCCAGGGCCGACAAAGTAGCAAAGGGGAACGGGTGATCTCGAAACGAGCGGCTTCGATCGCGCGTGAAAGCAACCGGGTGTCGGTATCGCACCGGTCGGGTAGCAGGTCTGAAAAATCCGCGCGAGGAGATGCTGCCTTGAAGCATTGCGTCACGCAAATCGAATCCTCGCGGGTCAGAAAAATTGCGGACAGTCAGGTATGCCTGGCGTGTTTCACCCGGCGAGGCGGTTGGTGTTGGCCCCCGACATGCCTGCCGAGTAATTCTCTATGAAATCGATTCTGACCGTCCCGCATTGTAAACGCTGAATATGCACAATCGCGGCCCCGATTGTGTAACGCCTAGATATTCTCAAAGAAATCGTTTCCACCGGTCGAGAAGGCAGGTAGCCGGTGTGCACCCACCGTCATTGGTGTGTCGGTTGCTCTTTTTTGGCTCCACTACACTCTAGAAAGTTGTTGCACCGGTACCTACCACCAATCCTACACGCTACCCGCGTTTCATATTTTACGTGTATAATGCCGCGATCGGGATTTCCGTGTAAATCCCCGGCACCGTGCCCGTCGATCTCCGCCATTTTTCATTTTGTGCAAGCCTATCCCAGTCTCCGATTTTTTTTTGTGGAGAAGACGATGGTCTCGCTCTCACAAAGAAATGTCACAAGTTACTTGCCAGTGCATTCGCGCCTTTAGATGGAAATGGTGTGAACTCGTCGAAAATAAACGCCGTGGAGTGTTTGCTTCCGTGGAGCGGCTCGTGGTCGATCGGCGATTATCGGATACCGGAACATTCGTCAATGCACCGTCGCGGAAACGTGGGAATGAATGAAAAGAAAAGCCTCGGACGTAACTGGAAGGCGTTCCCACGCGTTCGTACCACATCAGAGAGTGCCTATCCCGGCTGCCTTATATCAGGAACGTGCGATCGGCGCAATAATCGGTATCGAAAAAGGCGTTCGGTCAGCGGGGGGTTGCAAAGTGGGTAGAATGTAGCCTAGGATCTAAGGATGACGGGCTTCTCCGCGGGTACGTGCTAGAGGCTCGTTGTATTCTCTGTTCACCGTGCCTTTGAATAATGCAGATTCATCGTCGTTCCAACGAGCGATGATTGCATCGCGATATCACGCCGTTTCTTCTTCTCGATCCTCTTTTTTTGCGTCTCTTTCGCTCCTTCCTCGACCCGTCGTTGCCCCAATAGGCGGAAAGCACGATCGTCGAGGAAGGGTGAAGCAGCCTGAAGAGTATCATCACGAATCGTTCAGAACCTTCGGTATTCCCTGTTGAATACTTCAACAGGGGTACCTCGTTAGCAGGTGCCATCCAGGTTCATCTCTGCGGAATTGATTGCAACTAGTGGCTACTTGATCCTTCTACTTCTTACGATTATTTGGAATCACGGTGTTTGAGGATTACTAGGATACACGGGAGCTTTATCGAACCACTGAACGAGGCTAGTTAATTCTGAGTGGGAAATATTAACCCCTATTCATCTACATACATATATGTATGTATCTTTTTAATCATTTTTCTTTAATCCCAGAGTTCGGCTAACCAGTTCTAGACCGGGAACGCTAACCAAAAAACTTAAAAATGAGCATAGATGGAATCTTCTGGTTCTTTGATCGATTCTAAACACTGCTGGGCATCGTTCAATCACTGACACTTCGCTATAATTCCGTGTCGAAATTCGGTAGGTTGGAAGCCGCATTCCTGCGAAGATTAATCCAGCCGGCTTTCATCGAGATGGGAATCGAGGCTGTAAACGCGTTTTCAGTAGGATCTAGAGAGGCATAGGGTACCATCGGGTATTACTAAAGACGAGTACTAGTTTACAACATAAAACGCGAAGGTGAGAGGCAAGAGGAAAGAGAGCCGGGTTACCAGTTACCTTAGCTGACCTCCCCTCGTAAGAGTACGCGCCGGTGACTCGCGTCTTCTTTCCCGAGAGCGTTAGCTCTCTGTTGCGGTGACCTTTGCACGTCGCGGAAAACGCCGATGCTCCGTGAAGAGCGAGCGAGTGGCACGAATCGAACGCGGCTGGTCGATTTCGAAAGTCTCTCCTCGCGACGGAAGACGCGTCGGGACGAGACGCTGGGGACGAGGAGGATGATGATAATGATGAAGAACAACTGGAAGGCCGAGAGGAACACGTTCCCCTTCGTTCGACCGTGTAGGACCGAGGCGTCGTCGCTTGTACGAAGCCCTCGGACGGAAACAAGGGATGCGAGAAGTCATGAGAATCATTCCTCTCTTCCTCTTCAAGTTAGAAAACGAGAGGATGATATGGCAGAGGGTAGTCACGCGTCACTGATACTTAGCAAATATTTAACATGTTTTTCACCCAAAGAGTAATTGTAAAAGGAACAGGTGACAGACAGATGTCTTGTTACCATTTTAGCGCCGAGGAATAGTCGAGAAACGGACATTTTGGATTGTCTTTAGTGAGGACCGAATGCGGCCGTAACGGTAGTAATTGGTACTTGTGAATTAGTCAGTAGATACTGCAAGGTGGAATCGAAGGGACACGGTTTTAGCGACGAATCAACCATTCCACGTTTGTCCTATTTTGTGATGCTATCTAATAGATTACGTTGGAACAAGCCGCATGTCGAGGTGATAGTGTTTCGTCGTGCTGAGTCATCTGAGGTTGTGCAACACGGTGTTCCACCCAGTTAGAGATTGTAATCTTATGGATCTGGTGTATGCTTGGGCATTCCGTTAATTTTGGCAAAGAATTTTTGCACGTCCGTTCTTTCTCGACTAGGTCCTTCCCGCAGCCGGCAGTGGCACGGTTAAAAAGCAGGATTAGCTGTTATTGAATTAAAAACCGTTCGAATAGATTGGAACAATGAGAGCTCGCCGGTCCAGTCTCTGCGGGGGTTGTACCGTTAAGAGAATCACGACGTGTCTGTGCGGGTCCGAGGCGATGGAGAGAACCACAGCTAGGAAAAGAGAGGGAAAAAGCACAATTGAATGTTGGCGGACCCGTGGGCGGGACGCGGTTCGATTGTTTCTTTATCGCGATCATCCTCGCTCCTTCTTCTTGCGACGGCAAACGGCCCGATCTCACTACCGAACCGCACAATCATTCGTCTACTCGCGCCGCGATTTCTATATCGTTGTCCTGTATCATTGTCCTTGTTGCGTCGCGCGACGCGACGCGTCCCGTCCCGTCTCGTCCCGTCCCGTAAACGTCGTGTCGTGTCTGTGTTCTGTTGCGCGCGCTCTGCGCTTAGGTGGGTGCGCTCAGAATGCACCTTCTCCGCGGCATTCCACGCGGAAAGAAAACCGATCGTTACCTTTGCACAATTGCATCTTGCGGAACGTAACGGCGATCGGCCAAGGGGGATCATCGATTCGTCTCGATCCAGACACCCCCGCAAATCGTTCGATAGTGGCATTTGATCGAGTCTCGTGGCATTCGATTGAGAACCGAAATTTTGGTCAACCCGCTCAATTACTATAAAATGGTCCATGAAATAGTCCTTTCATGTGGGTGAAAGATTGTAGGAGAATTGTTAAGAATTTCACTTGCTACGGCACAGGGGCAATGGCGTCTCCCGCTCGGCACGCTTATCCCCACCATTGATGCTCCCGTAGTCCCAATGTTTAGGCTTTGATGGCACATGCTACATAGTATGTGTGACCGTTTTAGCCAATGTTTCGCTAGAGCCAAAAATATGTGTGACTCGGGGCGTGCTCGTTCCAGTCCGACCGCTTACACCCGCATTCCTTCCAAGTGAAATCTTCTGAGCTCGCAATAATAGCGATCTATAAAGATTTCTTAGCTAATTGCAGCTACACCCTCGGATTTCGAAGCGCATACCAACTCACAGTCAGACAAATGGTGATACGGTTTCGGAGTGTACGGGGGTTTAACTTTCGCAGCCGGTCCCGGTTCCTTTGTCTGAGAATGTCCGATCGAAGTATTCCCAACGCTGAAATCTAATACGCAACAATGCTTTCCCGTGGCCCGCATTCGTAGCTCCGTCTACCCTTCATTGTAACGGCGCGATTACGGTCGATCAACGATAATCGAATTACCGTGGCTGCGAAATATTCTAAATAAGGCACTTGTTTTCGAGCCGCGGTTAGGTATACGTAGACCTCGTGTCTCCGGTTGCATAATAAGGCCGAAGGGGAAAACTGGGTATCAGCCCGAACTCGCAACATACCGGAGCGAATTTAGATCCCGGTTTAATAATTGATGATCGTCGTGGAGGGATTGGCCGTGACGTGAGTTCCGTGACAAATACGACGGGATATAAGGTTCCACACGGCACCCCGATTGACACGATAACCCCCGGTCGCGTTTGCAACAATGTCGGGTCGTGACTCACTCGAGGAAAGTGGAATCCTCGGTACCTGGCGAACTGCAACATCCCCCGGCCCTCAGAAACTATGTGCGCTTTCCAAAGACGAAACTCCGCACTGAGGCTAGAAACGATCGAGCATCAGCTTTAGATATGCTAGGCCCGGATTTACATCAGCATCTTCAGCATCATCGATCCCCTGAGAACTTTGCTGAAGTGAACACAGTCCCTGTTGCTATCTTGTCCTTTGCCCTGAAGATACATACTTTACAGTCCTGTTTTCATTAAGATCCTCCTATGTTTCCTCAAACGGCGAGCTTGACTTAGCGTGGCCTACGTTGAAAAATGATCTCCTCGCATAAGCATCAGTTTCAGAAATGCTAGATCCGGGTCGGCGAATCTACATCAACATATTTACTTCCTGTTGCAGGAGCTGTCTCTTTTAGATCCGTCGTATACGATTTGGTTTAATCAGCCAATCGTTTGTCCGGCCCGAGGTCCAGTCCCGTGTGAGCCGGTTTAGAGGGGGTCAAGCATTTAATTAACACGAATTTTGCCCAGCTCTTCGCGATTCTGGCCCACTGTGCGACGATGGAAATGGTGTTGAATCCGGCTCGAATCTCGGCTTTTCCGAGGGTTAGCGATCGTCGGCCCTGATAGCTCCCTCCCTCGAGTTGCATCTGGTGGCACGCCACGAGGCGGCCGCAGACTTCTGGGATTTCGCAAGCGGCACTCTCGCCACTCCGGAGATAAAGAGAAATACCTGAGAAGGTGCAGGTGAGGTAAGGCTGAACGAGGCGGGCGAGGGGGAGCGGAGGAGGAGGATAGTCTTCGTCGGTAGACCCAGGCTGGAAACGAGTCTCAGCGGGGAAGAAGAGCGAGCGAGATGCCCAGAGAATCTGGCCTGGGTAAGACGGACACAGGGGAACAGAGGGGTACAACCGTTCAACGGGAGAGAAGGCAGAGAACGGAATATGGGATCACCTAAGGTTAGGGTTCGCGATGCTGCGCCCACGTACCTATTGTCTCTAACTTTCGTGCGCTGCGGGAAAAAGGACGCGAGTTGCCTACGGTGTATCGCGCGGCGCACACCGCGTGTATCGTCGACCCCTTCTCGCCCTGGGATGCTCCGATACTCCATTTCCTTGAGTGACGGAGAGAAACAGGGACGAACAAGGATGCGTTCCACGCGAATCGAAAGTTGGACTTTACGATCAATGCCTGTGTGATGCTTTTCGTACTCTTCTGCGGGCGAATCATCCTCCCGATCATTGGACTTTTCGTTGCTCGTGATGAAATCGTGGCTGGCCTGCCACAATCGATGCTTTCTTCTCTCTGCCTGTTCATTTTAAGTTGAATTATGTTTGCCATCCATCCAAAAGATGGATAAAACATGGACATTTTCACCGTACGCATCGTGTCCCAGTTGCCAAGTCCCGCTCCTCGACAGATTTAGGTGATTCGTGTTCCACCATAGTTACACGTTTCCTCCTAAGCACGCAACGAAAGCAAGGCGCGTCTTCGCTACGCAAAACCAGAGCTAGATGATTGCGCAGCGTTGGTCGATTAGCATACTGACACGCGAACACGATGGAATCGGTTTTTGTAATCGCCTGCCGACAAGATCGACGTCCTCCAAGCTAGTCAGGATGAAATGATTATGCGTCGATCGTAGGAAGTATCCTTCGAAATATCCTTATATATCGTTTCGGCTCGAGAAATCGGCAATCGATTGCTGCGAATCGTTTATGCATACCACGAATAACAGTGACTTTTCTCGTACGGATAACCGTGTAGGTATGCGTGTGTGAGTCGAGTTTGTAAATTATTAAGAATGATAATTGCGCATACCTGTATCGGTTATGCATGTAAAAGACTGACGTCGCCGACCAACGAAAGTCGACAGGTGTAGCCGGGACGGGTATGCATGTATGTATACCTTTCTTTGTGGTTAGATGGATCAAGATAACACGATTACATCAGCCAAAACTGGGAAATCCAGCTGCATATTTCAAGTTCCCGTTCTCTGCTATTCCGGTCCCGGTACTTTTTCGATGAATAAAACAATCGGCCCAGTTGATTAACCGGACAGTCGTCACGGCGAGCCGTTCCGATTACGTTCTCCCGCGGGATCTCTTAATTTGAGAAAGGTTTTTCTGGCAGTATGAAGTGTGAACTGACTCTGCTAAAATTGTTCATTAGAATCCGGTATTAAGAATTCAAATAAAGTGTCCTGTTTTGATAAAAATATTGGAGACTTCGTGGCCGTAGTAATTGTTTTTGGTAATTTGTGGAGGAGGATAGATTGCAAAGGTAAAATCCGCAAGGAAATCTAGCGACTATTCTCTCTGTTGCACCGGGTGGCGGCCACCAACGTTGTGCACGACTCTGCCCGATGGTTCCCACCTACCGTTGCCGCGCGATCGTCGGCTCTAAACGTATCACAGTTCTTTAACAATCGTCCCGAACCACCGTGCTTGTAATTAGACACGATATTCGTGTCAAACGCGAGCTCGAAAGACTTTCACGAAAGGCAGAGCGTCGAGCGTGCGGTGTTTTGCAATCTAGCACCGGTCATCTTTGCTCTGATCGAACATCCACGATCATTTTCCACATAACCAATTAAATTTCACGCCATAGGTATTTGGAATCTAAACGGAAAAAATTCCGTCAAATGAATAGATATCCTGTTTTGAATCAAACCATTTCCGTTCGATCAATAATTCGAATATCTTTGCAATCAAGTGTTTTCTCGCGCACAGGTGTGCCATCCCGGTTATCTTTCGGTGTCGGTGATCGATGTCGAATCGAGTTACGCCTATCGTCTTTGATGTTACGTAAATTCAAAGGGCTAGAGGCTTCGAAAGTCCCATCGACGACGACTATTCTGAGAACCGTTAAGTGGCGAACGCTTATACACATTGTTCGATCCGCGGTTCGATCCGCCCTCCGTTGTTGCGGCCGATATTCTTTAAACGATCTTATTGTGTTCGGTTTCGCTCGCGTGTTACTTTTACAACGGTGGTAAATAAATAGCGGCGGGTTGCATCAGCGCGGCGGATACGTTCTCGCAAAGAGCTTTTCGTAGAGAACGCAGCGGCACAGAGCGGTTTCGCAGTTGAAGGCTGAATTTCGTCTTCTCGTTCAAGCGTTTCGCACACCGTTTCCGGGTGTTCGCGTAACTCGCCTGGAACCGTGGTTTCGCATCGTGACCGGGTCCACCGGTTTATCTCGCATCTATTCGGTTAATTAAGCTTTTAACAGGATGGCCATCCAGTTGGAATGGACGTCGCGTCGTTAAGTCGCGAGCGGCCGTGGAATTATACCAATTCTCACTCGGGGAGAGCCATTATTAGAATATTGCGATACGTGCAAAGCATTGAGCAAGCTTTACACCGGAAAGTGCAACTTAAAATATTTAAAATATTCAAATTTTGAAATATTTAAATCTCTAGGCCCTCCAATTTCCAAATATTCCAATTACGTAAATGTCTCGTAAACGTAAAAATAGGACTTTTGAGGACGATCGCAGAGGTCTACTGAAAAACCATCACCTGCATTATTGAGAAAGGAGAAGGCACATTCTGGACCCTTGCAATCTTGGAAAAACGAGTCTACTCCCTTAACAGTGGAAATTCGTCTCTGGAGAGGCGAGCGACCGATAAGTCGGAACGGTCGAGGCTCTCGCGGATGGCCGATGGCCAATGGTAAACATTTCCGTGAAGAAGCGTCTGGACCTCGGTGGTGAATTATGCGGCGCTAATCGCGGCGTTACTCGCGCGAGGACCCGACGACACCGCGATATGGAGGTCGTAGCCGCGCATTCGACCCCGGTACTTACCGGTACTACTCGCGGCGAGGACACAGACCCGGTCCTCCACGATGATGGCACCGCACAGAAAAAGAGAGAGAGAGAGGGAGAGAGTACCGCACGGTGTCGAACGCCTTTGCCTGTCCTAAGCTCTCGAAGGAACGAGAGAAAGAATCGCTTGCTTGCTTGCTTCGAGGGAGAGAGAGAGAGAGAGAGAAAGAGAGAGAGAGAGAGAGAAGCTAGGAGGCGAGAGGAGGCGAGGACAGAGAGTACCGGTGAGAGTGCACGGCCGTAACGTACGGTACGATACGGTCGTGCCGGCATGCCCGTAGGTCGACCCGCAACGCGACGTGTAATTATCATCTCCCAAGGGCCTATCCCACGCTATCCAAGTTAAGTGGGACACAAACGATTACTGCGTGAACGATTAGAGTGGGGCCTTCTCGGATAACGGGGGTGAAGGTACGGTTTGCCGGGCTGGAAAAGTCATCATCCAGCGCGGCGGCCCGGTCATTCGATGAATGGACGATGAGGATCGTCGAGCGGGGCTGATTTCGATTAACAGGATCCCCGTGACCCCGCGTAGGAGTTGTCTTTAACGCTGATGAGCTCCGACCGATCGCCAGATGCGATTAACTCGGGAATCAAGGAGGATGCGAGCTTAGTGAATCTGCAGGTGTGGAACCTTCGGTTAGAGGTATTTATCCTCCAGCAAAGATTTATCAATTTTGTGTGGTTTCAAGTTGCGGGTAGTTTGAGATAGTGATAGAACTAAATATTTGACACCATCATCTCCATCGCGTGGCGCAGGAAGGTTCGTCTACAAGTAGCGAAGCAGTCCCGCAGTTCCCGTTTTTCCCACGGCGGCGGCGTGAACACTCTAGCAACCGAAGACTGAAAAGTGTGAGAAACCCTGGGTAGCTTACCGTTCGCGAAGTCCTTCGACTCCTACACGGATTTCTTCTGGTAATCCGTCGGTACAAGTCTGCAGCGTAATCGGTCCGCTAAACTAGATGTTCCGAGTGAGGGGGTGTAGCTGGTGTACGGATTTTGAGTCGAATTGACAACGACGCCGGCGTCGTCGCCACGGCATCGTTGAATTGGCCATAATATGATAATAGCACGAGGCACTCCCCACGGCGCGGCGCGGCGGCGGGTCCTGTGTCTATCTATATACGTTCGCCTTCGTCTTCGAAGTGAAAGGCGGGCGAGTCGGTTGGCGAGCACGCTAGCGCTTATGCTAGCGCTCGCCTGAGCCTATGTCTATGCCTATGCCTGAGCTATGCCTGAGCTATGCCAGCATGGTTGCCGCAAGGTCCCCGCCGCCCCTCGCGAGGTCAGAGGTCGGCTCACCCACTCCCCTCCTGGCCCTTCACCTCATGTCCTCCATCCTCTCGCCTCTCACCTCTCGCTGCTCTTACTGCTCCATGATCTCTCGTTGTCTTTTCACTCTTCTCCACCTCCTCGAGTCTATCTACTCTCTTTCTCTATCTCTACCAGTCGCGCTCTGTCGCTGCGATTTTTTACCTTTCTTCTGTTGGCTTCTCGCTTTCTGTCTTTCTCTTTTTCTGCCGAGATGCAACCGTTCGTTCCTGTAAAAGACGGGCTAACAGGATCTAGTAGCGCGGACAGATGCGCGATCGGGTCGTCTCTGACACGATTCGACTGATCGGGTTGGCTGCAGACGCATCTGTCTCGTGCACAATACGCTTCTGTGCTTTGAAATTAATGCACAATAAATCCTCAGTTACTTATTCGCTGATATGAGAGGGTTTTTGGAAAATTCAAATTCAACACAACGTGTCAATGTAGCCGATTATGCGAAAAATACAGTCATTTTATCGGAATCGGTTCGTGGGGACTGTCTGAAGGGGACTGTTTGAAGAATCACTAGAACGTGTGTCGATAGATTGTTAAGGAAATACCGGATAGTCAGTGTACACCTATTATAAGGATAGCCAGGATTTTTCTAGGTGACTAGTCGCGCAGCTGCGCGGTACAACGGTGTACGGAGGCTGTGTTCGCAGACGCGTAAGTGCGTCTCTTGCATTCCAAGAGCTTACACGACCGCTCGAGACGGGTGCATATCGTTACGGGATCCTCGAGGATGCGCCCGGGTACATGTGCTCCACGGCGAATACCGTGTATGGACAATAACGCATTCTTGCACCTTCTAGGAGATCCCGAGAACCACTGACACAAAGGAAAAATTTTTTTTCATTCCGTTCAAGACTCTAGAAATTGGCAAAGGACCAAGGGATGTCACTATCATTAACGCAAGCTATCATTGATTACAAAACTGTAATCAACCGACCGTCTTATCGATCAGGTAAATCGACATTGAACCGAAAATTGCATTGAATTGCGGTGAGAATGAAAATGGGGCCTACCTTCCCGCGAATCCGCGGACGTTCTCATAGACGGATGCTCGGATCTATAGATCAAGGAGAGGAGCCCAGCAGCGGCCGGATAAGATAGATGGCGTCGGTTGGAGTAAAAGCGCGTTATAACTGCGGGGAATAAATATTGGAGTAGGTACACGGGCGGTATTACCATACAATACGCATACCGCGTAGAGTGATTTCGCGGGCCACGCAAGGGTGCGACGCTCGACGTTGTTTGTTGCTCCTAGAGCCGTTTCAGCAACCACTGCTTTGCCCCCGTCGTCCCCGTGTGCACCGTCGCTCTCTCTTTCTCCGTTTAATCGCCATTAATCACCGCGATCTTCCACCCAGTCCCACGCAAGCCAGCCTCGCGAACACGATATCGAAATACCGGAGAATAGGTCTTACCCCGGCACCGAACTTACCGTGAAACGCGAGCTTGTGTTCCGTTCGGGTTCGACACGAGGATGGAAAATGTTCCTCGAATGGAAATTGCCCTCGATTGCGTCAGAAACCGGGAAAATCTACTGATACTGGTTTCTCTCTTCTCAGAAACATTTACACCTTCAGACAGCTTCATTATGATTTTCTACATTTCTGATGAATTGTTTCAAAATCAGACGACATATTTTGACTTTTCAGAAAGTTAGCTACATCGATTGCACAGAGGAAAATCTTGATTCGAGGCCGTCACGCTCGGCTGTTCTCCGAGGAAGAAGAGGTCATCGCGGAGGCAGCCGCGACATCCCCGATTCCGGTCGATCCTGGTGTCTGCGCGTCCTTTCGTTCGCCGCCCGGGGCGATCGTCCTCTCTCTTTCGTTTCTGTGCAGGTGACAGGTGAAACGACCTATACATGCAGGACAGCGAGGTCGTGCACCATTCGCCGAGGATACCTAATTCCGGAGAAAAGGAGAGAACCGATCGGGGACTCGGCGATGAGAAGCGTAGGAGAAACCGTTTGCCAGGCTTCTCTGCACCATGCCGCCGCCGCCGCCACCGCCGCCGCCACCGCCGTGCCGCCGCCTGCTACAACGAGAGACAACTTTTGCCGGTTTTCATACACTGTAGAAGTTGACGGAAAAATCTGTCGTTTCGCGTTAACGACACGCTCGCGATCCAAGGAATATAATTTATCGATCGTTGCACAGGGTTTATGCGTTTCCAGTCGCTCTCCGATATGGAAAAGTGTTAAAATCGTGATATAGTATCGGGTAACCTATCGAGTGTATCTGACAGCATGCACTACCTTAGAAAATGTCGCGTATGAATCAGGGTAAAATGCGACCTCTGATTCGGTATCGTGTCGATCATTTTTCTTTTCTTGTTCCGGATATCGTACAAGATGTCTGGTTAGATAACCTGACTGTTTTGGCTCGGTGCAACGCCGTATTAATTAGAACTCCAGTCATATACACCCATTAGGGTGTTGCTGATAAGATAGGGTGTCTATGGGCTTCGCAACCATTGAATCCAATTTTAACGTTGATTCTCTTCATCCACTCCGTTTTATTCTCGGCAGCCTTGCAAAATGTCTGGTCTTCATTTGTTATAGCCACAGCAGGACTCAGAGGGGTTTTTCTAGGTCAGCTTTCGAGTGGTTCGACAGTCATCGAAAAACCTCTAAGGTCAGTTTTGATCGTCTTAATCGGCTAGGCCCTTTATATGTATTCGAGCGTTTGCTCGGTGGGTTTGAACATCTGGATGGTTTTTATCGGACAATCCGCGGTTTCAGATGCGCTCGGTAAGTTCTCTGTTAATTGGATGCATTGCGATTTTTCTAAATTTCCTCTCGTAGCGATTGGGTCCCCTGCTTAACCGTAGAATAGACGATTAAATGGCACGGACGCGGGCTTCTCGGCGCGCAAGGTACGCAATATTCCAATGCTCGCCGCTGGATACCCGGTGCGAGAGCACACGTCGCGACGGTTTCGCAACGAACGTGTCAACGTTTATCGATTTAATGTATATAACATAGCGTTTCAAATGTTCATGTCGCAAATAGTTCAAAGGCAGACCCGCTCGCAGCAGCGGACCCTCGGGCCCCGCGCGCTTGCTCGTTCGCTCGCTGCTGCCAGCCCCGTTAAGTAATATTAACTTGCTGCTCCATTGCCAATTACTTTACATTAAGTAATCGTAAGAGATTCCGTCCGCGCGCTCCGCGACTTCTGATCATGCCGACGACGCAGGGACAAGCGGTAATTATGCGTTTACGAGGACGCGCGCGTACCTGCCACTTTCGCCTCTCTAATTACAGCGGAAGATTATCTTTACCCCGGCTGGATTAGAATCTAACAGCGCACCGCCAGGAAATTCATAGACGATCGAATCATCGATTGTTAATCTGTCGTGCGAGCCCGACGCCCGGCCCCCATCCTCCCAGGATTATTGTTAAATCACTGTTTACGTCTGCGTTCGATAGACCGAGGAATACGCGCGATTCGATCGCCAGCAACCCGACCGATCGAATCGGTCGTAATTAATAATTAGACTGCGGATATTTATGAAAAATAAAAATTGTCTGAATAGATTGCAAGAAATAGAAACTAAATTGAATGTTATTTCTTCCCGTAATGATTTTAAAAGAGGAGAAATCATACATTGACATCTTCAATTTTCTTTTAATTTCTTAATAATTTCGAATTTCATCTACTCAATTTTATTCTTGTTATTCTCTAGCATTAAAGACTTCGATACACGATCTAATTCCCAGAATTCGATACCGATACGGCATCGAACGCGTCGGCGGAGTATGCCAGACGCTCCGAAGGAAACGAGTGCGGATAATTGGGGATCGAAGGCGGATAAACGATCGAGGACAATGACAAACCGCGGCGCGCGGCGCGCGGCTCAGTCAGAACGTGGACAGCAGGAAGTAGATACGGAATCTGAAAAAATCTCTCATGCCCGTTAACTATTCCTAACCAAGGCCAAGCGAAGCTGTCGGCGAGCGTGGTAGGCTCGGCTCGAGCCGTTTGCTTGTTGCGCCGCGGTACAGCATTCGTCATCCGTCAAACACGATGAAACCCGTGTTACGTGGATCCGCGAAGTCACCACCGAGATTCTCCTCTAGATCGGGGATCGTACGTTTGTCGTTTTCTTCGTGGGGCACTGGCACGTTACTCTTAAACCTATATATCTGTGATTTCACGCAACCGGTAACAGGCATTTTCTTCATGCGATCTCTCCTCCCTCCGTTCGTTGTCTAGTGGTAGCGACCGGCCGCAGAACCTTTTGTTCTCCGCTGGATGATCGAACACAGGGGCGATAGTCTCTCGAGTGGATCGTAAATCAGCGAAATTACACAGTGGCGTAACGGAAACTTAAGACCCTCCTTTGGACACAAAACTCGCACACTTACAACAGAGAGACAGAGACCGTAGGCCACAGACCGTTCTTGCGATTCAGTCACGCGACTCCGGATTTCTTCGACGTTGGAATCCTTTTCTCGAGTATTTACGAGGAGACGGTTTAGAAACCCGTGGTGTCTGTTAGCCGGTGATTTTTAACCGTTGCTTCTTCATAGATCGCGGTTAATTAAAGGGCTGTAGAATCGTGTATGTGTAGAAATTACGCGAATACCACCCATGTGGTATGATCCCATGTATTTATTGAAAATAATTACATAGACAAATACAATTATTAACGATATTCGTTTATAATTATACGGGAGATTTTCACTTATGAAAAGCGTGTATTATAGACGTTGTTAGGATATGATAGGCTTCAGGGTTCGTGCTTCTCGCTTTGTGAAGTTAAACGGCCGTCATCGGGGCTCGCACGAAGATGGGTAAAACCGAGCTCTCGGTAAAAATAAAATCTATAGATCCACCTCTCTTGCGTTCGATAATTTCCTTTGTCTTTCCAACGGGGATTCTTCCTCTGTGGTGGTATTTAGTGTGCGACGGTAAAGCTTGCCGAGGAATTTAGCCATGTTTGGATGGCTAGATGCAGTATCATTGTCATTTCCATAAACTTTCTACGATAGAATCTATGGGGCACCAATGGTTCCGGCGGTTGTACCATTACTACTAAGAGGAAAAAGGCTCTGCTCTTTGATAAGTCGTATTATTTGTGAAAGCGCTTTTCTCGTTGCGCTTTCGTATTGTGTGTTAGTAGCCTTAGAAAAGTCACCCGAAGAAAAATGTGATACGTAATATAGAATGGCTAGTGTTTCGAGTTCTTGGAACAATATCCGCCTTCGCTGGATATTAATAATAATTGTTAAGCATATTAGAATGGGTAGTTTGATGATGCCGGTGCAATTGGGTACTTAAAGCTATGGTACTTAGAGCATATATAATGGTCGAAACACCATCAATTTCTCCGGGTGTTTATAACAGAGAAAGAGAGCGAAGAACACACAAGAGAGAAGACATCGAAGAGTGTGACCTAGAAACGCAAGGTTCTATCCGTGCACTGAAGTTGGGGAGCACAGGTTCACACTATAATGGATATACCTCCGTAGTCGAGAGATATCCCTTGTAGAACCAACTCAGCAGGCTCTCTGTGTGTAAAAGCGCCTTTGAGAGTGACGCTTGTCAACAGTTTACCGTTTCTTTGGCATGTCCGTGCACCATATACGGAGGCTGTGCTATCTGATATAACACGTGGTGGCAGTTCAGAGAAGAAGAAAGAGAAAGAGAGAAGAGAGAACATTCGCGGCAGGGGCCTCGGCGATTGCTTCCGTCCCATTCAACTTCCAGGATCGCGAAATCGGATCGGCGATAGCGGTATCCACGAGCCAACAATAAATACACCCCGTGTGCCACGCACATACATACTTAGATATATGTACAAACCTGGTGATGCGATTCTTCTCGAGGCTATCGCAGATAAGTTTCTCCGTGTGCCACGGACCATTGACCCACCTAAACACGGAGTCTCTCGGCAGCAAACGGGCTCGGGCTCGGGCTCGTCTTGAATTGCATAGTCCCGACGACGTAACCACTGTCCAGGCAGGCATAAACAATCCTGGGTACAACGAGTACACACAGGAAGAAGAGCATCCTGCAAGAATCAGTCGGGGTCCCGTTCCTGTCTGTGTATGTGTATATGTATGTGTAGAGCGAGCGGAGGCGTCGAGGAGCCTGGCGCGCTCGGTGCAGAGAGCATGCAAAAGACGACACCGAAAAACTATGGGAGAAAGTACCTGTGTATCTTCGAAGGCTGAAGGGGGACGACCTTCCCGCAGTTCTCCATCGTTGTGTCCATCGCGTCTTTCTCTTTCCTTCGTCCCCTTCCAGTTCTGTATCTCGCGATTCCTTCCTTTCTCTCCCTCTCCTCGCCCTCTCTTTTTCATTGCCCTCAACCAACAATTGCTCGCCTAGGCAGCTGTGTGTTCGCCAGAGTGTGCGCACCTGAAGACGTACAAACACACACACACACACCTATGCAGTTTCTACATCGAGAGGACCAGAGCAGCGGTTGTATGCACGGCGAAAGATAACGAGACGACTCGTTAACGACTTTGTGCAGATCGGGTCGCGAAACGGTGCTCGGGCTCCGGCTCGTATATCGACTCTCCCACAGGGCCATTCCTTTTCCATCTTCCACTCTTCGTGGATCAACCAACGGTGGGGGCGGGGATCGAACGGTGGTACAACCCGTGGACGACCCCGCGTGTGACCCCACGACTCCACGTCGATTCTCTATATGGCGTTATAATCGTGACCGCGCCGCTGCCGACCGGGAAGCTTACTCTCCGGCGCAGCACACTATGGGGTATTCGGCCCAGAGGTGGGCAAAAGTGATTTCGAGTAACGAATAAATTCATTTATCACCTCGGCTCCGACCGGTGTCGATAATCGGTAGATTACATTGTGACGAATCAAGGAAAAACGAATAAATTTCATTCGTTATTCGAGTACAGTAGAGACTCCCGTATCCGTATCCCCATTATCCGAATACCCTAATATACGGACGTTCTATCATCCGGATGTCTGTTATCCGAACGAAGGAAAGAACAATAGAAGCAGACATTGAAGAAGCTGTCACTACATTGAGTAGAATAACAGGATGTGATTGTGACAATGGTTTCAGTGCGATAAAAACAATAGTAGCGATGAAGATAACATAAATATTACAGAAATAGAAACATTACAGAAAGTAACGATGAGGACGTGCCGTCTCATGTCGAAGCATTTGAGAAAGGACTTCGATGGTTTAAGGCACAACGGGAATGTAATTCTACGCAGCTGCTTACAATAAAAAATTTATGTGACTTATCGGCTAAAAAGATATGGGATCCTTAGATTTCTATTTGAATAAATAAAGTTTAATGCAAAAGAAATTAATTGTTCTATTATCCGAAAATTCCACTATCCGACCATATCTCCCTATTAGTTTGGATACGGGAGTCTCTACTGTACTTCGATAATACTTGAAAATTTATTAACCCACTCCCTTTTGAACATACACAGCTCCGTCGAGCGACTATCTATAGCGAGTTAGATAATTAATATAGGAAGTAGTAAAAAGAAGATCGTCTGCCAGGCCATTAGAAGCTTTGATTAAAGTATTCATCGGCGTCAATAAACCGCGCCGCGGCATCGAAACGTCTCTGCAAATAAACCGTCCACCGTTGATGAACGAAGTTTGATTGAGAGACAAAGTGACACGTAATGACTGTATCCTAATCAACACCTGTGATTGCAACTACCGGTGATTAATAATTCCAGCCACATTGTAGGAAATCTCTGCTGCGATCTACGATCAATTAAAAATACCTAAAACGTTAATAATGTACCGCTTTCTTAAGTTAAGTTCATCCGTGCGTTCCGAATCCGGGGATCTAAAGTTCGATCCGAAGTTCGGTCCAAGGATGGTCTTCGACGCTCTCTCATTAGCATAGCAACGCGGAAACGCACGCACGGCACTCGCGTGCTCGTCTCCGCTTTTGCCACGAGGATTCCGCGTGCGTGTTCCCGCTGGATCGGATCGATGATCGACAACCGCTAAACCGTGGAAACGGATGCGAACTAACAGCTGTCCCCGCGTGTCTTGGGGATGTCGGACGCTCTTCAAATTCTTTCGATGGTTGCGTCGCATGTTTTCGAACAGAGTGCGACTCCTCGCGAATCGAAGATGAACTTTCTTCGGAAAGACTTCGAAGAGAAAAATTGAACTTCTGTTTGATCAAACAGTGATGGATTTCTGAACTTGAGCAGCGTTTGTCTAACAATAAGAAGATTCTGCGAGAAGCACGTCGGACTTTCTTCGCGCGAACCATCGCAGATCGGCTTTCCTCGAATTGTGACCTAGATCCGTTGGATCCTCGGATCGGTAGGGCAAGAGGCGACTCGGCAATTAAATCATCCTCTAAAAAGTTGGTCCAGCGTGTCGAGGAGGGGTCCGAGGAGGCGAGACAAAAATGCGAGTGAGAGAGAGAGAGAGAGAGAGAGAGGGAGAGAGATTGAGACGGGACCACGGATGAGAGACCACCGTGTGCGAGAGAGAAGGAAAGAAAGGAGTGGGCGCGGGAGAGACGACGAATACATTACGTACGGAGGAGAGAGTCGTTTCGAATCGTGTGCCGGGTCGATCGTCCTCCTCCGTGAAGCCGACCGCTCGCTTTCCCTTTCACACGCGGCGCTAATCGCCTATCGTTCTCTGATCTATTTGGTGGGGGGCGGAGTAAGCGAGAGGGAGGGATTTGTGATCCAGAGAGAGAGAGAAACGTGGCGCGAGCGGATTGGCTGGACAGCGACAGACAGACAGGAAGAGCAAGAGACATAGAGGAAGAGGAGAAAAACAGGTAGACGGAGAACGAGATCCTCCTGGTCCAGCCAGGCAAGAAGAAGCTACGGCCAGCCGAAAACCGTCTGCACAGATCAGACTTTCTTCGACGAGCTGCCCCTCGACTAGCCGGCAATCTACGTGGGCGGGGGAAATCATAATCGCGACGTCGCAAACTTCCCGCTTGTTTCGCTCTCTTTCAAGTCGTTGCTGTCGTTTTATTAGGCGATGGATTCACTAAACAGAACAACTGAAATGAAGAATTAAACGGAAGAAATGCTTTAATGATAACGATTGTCTCACTCCGCGGAGACGTGCGTTTGCAAACGCTCGAAGTCGAAGGTGTTAAATAAACATTAAGAATTAAAGCTTGCTCGCTGCTTGTATACACCTCGAAATTTCGATCCCAGCGATGGCGATCTTGCTTTTTTATCGTCGATACGCGAACATGTCCGGACGCCTTATGCATGTCGCTCTCTTGATACACGATCGCGTGCAGGTGGTTCGAGGACCATCGAGTTCCCTCGTTTCATAGTAGAAGCGCTGATCGATGGGATTAATATTTTGCATGGAGGATCGAGTACACACAGTTGCTCGAAAGTGTTGGCACACCTTTTACTTTTGCTTGAACGGTGCTACAACAAGTTTGATTCAGTATTTTGAGTTGACCACTTCGATTTGGCAATTCTTATAATTCAATACGATTCGTTCCGACCACTTCGCAATTTAGCTTCTCCGAGCGAGTCTTTTCTTTCGAATTGTTTCATTCAGATTTCTGTTGGCAGACAACTAATTTTAGAGCGTCCAATTTCAGCTGTTGCAGACCGCTAATTAACTTAGTGTTACTTCTCCACTGAAATATTTCCGAGCAGTATTTTTAATGCTCTGGGCGTCGAACTGATCAAGCTATTTTCGTCTGTATCAGTTTATCTAAAATACAAAGCCGCTGCGATTTTTTCAGCGACAGTGGAGTAGAGTCTCCGCGGAGACGGAAAAAGGCGATGACCGAGCTCCCCCGAGGAACGTATGTGCACGACTTCCAATCAAGGATCGAAAAGGTAGATAAGCCAGCAGGATGACGCGTGACATCAACGAGGCAAATTAATTCAAACTGTCAGCATGAATGGAGGCCCACGAAACAAGTCAATGATTCTCTCTCTCTCTCTCTTTCTTCTTTTTTCCCTCACTGTCGTGCGGATGCTTTCGATTGCGAAATACCCGATTAATTTTTTTTCCTTCTTTTTTCGAAGACTCTCTGTCACAAGGAAGTAGACGCGTCTTTCGGTGAAACCGATTATTGATTTTATTTCGCTGACCCGATTGCGAAGTTCGAATGTAAATGAAATTTTCGAGACGTAAATTAGCATTATTAGTAGATAATTGGATTTCCACCGATGCATTCTTCATGAGATCTAAAATGGAAGTGATCTTCTCCCCGCGGCGTATCGCGATCGGGACGGAATTTTTTGATTCAAATTTAACAAATTACATTTTGGTATAGGGCACGAAATTTTGGCCCCTGTCAGTTATAATTAATTACACGTTTCCTGGTACCCCGTCGATAATGCGACTTTCAATGCTCCACATAGGATATAAAATTCAACTAATTTATTTTCTTCAAATATAATACCGAGCAATCCTCGAGTGTCAGCGGTTTAATTAGCACGACAATTTTAATAGACGCTTAATCTGCGTGAATCCTCTCTAAAATCAATACTCGTCGATCCTCTGTTTTGCTTCTGAACAAATTCTAAAAATCACTCGAATTACACGAGAAGCCTCCCTTAACGTAGAACGCTGTTTCCCTCGTCGCGGCTGTGTATACTAAGCTCGTTTAAAAATACTTTGTTCGCCGGTGTAATAAGTGCGATTATCGTGACTGTTATTTTTGCAATGTGTGTCAGTGGACTGTAGTTTTGCGCGACAATGTACACAGAGACTGTGCACACACGCGAAGCTATCCGCCAGCCACCGTTTCCGTCTTGCGTTTCCTTGACAGCTCTCCCAGCCAACGCAGCGTTCGGTTTGCGTATACATATTATACAATGTTCCACGTGCGGTTCCGTTAAAGACCCGCCGCCCACGCGGTCTGTCGCAGACCTGCAACTGCAACTGCAACAGCAACAACGCTCTGCGCCGTGTGTCGAGGGAAATGTCGGTGTATCGCGGTGAAAATGAAAGTGCGCCGCGTTAACGCATTATTGGCCGCCGATGCTCGGTCGATACGTTGCTTTATTAACATTTTCATTCATGGCCAAAGAAAGATCCAATTGAACACCGGCCGGTTATGACGATGGGAGCCAGCTGGGTAGAAGAAAATTGCATTAACAACGTTCTGTATACCGAGGATAGGTTTAGTTGCAACTTTATTATACCCGCGGATTTCATGCGTTACAGCGTACACTTCCGCTCGGACATTCGGTGTCCCGTTTGACGCTTCGATTTTTCTTTACGTATCTCACGCGACGCGGCGCGGCGGATGCGCTCAGTGAAGTTTAATTGCTATTCGTTTACCCCTTTTCCTGCTACAACGGGCCGATATTTTCAATGAAATGTCGTTTCATTCAGGAAGAGTTTATCGATTTTCGAGTTGCATCGAGCTTTAGATTTTTTAACAAATCAGTATAGCGAAATTGTTCGTTATCAAGATCACAGATACGTGATGTCCACGAGCCTGCAGTTTACTTAAAAATCTCTGCCAAATTGTTTTAATAATTCATAAAGCAGCATTGTCTCAGCGCGCGTCTGTTGTAACCGATGGATCCCTGAAAAACCGTCAGGAATTCTTCGATTGATTGCACGCGATGGATCGGTTACGGCTCCTCGTGTATGTAACTTGACCGAGTGTGCAATTAAAAGTGACCTGCATTAGGCGTTCGTCGGACGTAATACCCGTGCAATCGTAAACAAAATATCGGCATCATCTTAAACGACCAATTGGAGCGATTACGGTTGCGCAACGCCGCTGCGCCGGTGTAATTATATTTACATACACGGTCCGTGCGTATTATGATTAAGGTAATAAGGGGGAGGTACCGATCGTGACGATCCCTCTTGTTCGATCGACCAAGTCAACCGGTCCAGCTGCGTGGATCATTCGCGGATCGACATTGGGATCGTTACCGAAACGGTGGAACATTCAATTAGAAAGTTCACGCGATCGGGAGCGAAGCTGCGTTGATCGAGAGGTTCCAACGATCGAGTTTCTCGCATGGTGAATCGTAATCGCTCGTTCCTGTTCGCCGGAACGATTTCTTCGAATCGGATGATCTACCGTGCCGACATAAATAATAATTACAGCGTATCGCGGGCTCCGGGATGAAAAATGTTTCTCGCTCGGATTAACCGATCTTTCTCCGCGATTCTCTCGTTGGGAGAGATGCGTCCTCTTCTTTTGCACAGATCGCTTCTTTTTTCGCGCACGAAAGGTGAACGTTCACGTCTATAAATAGGCACGCGAACGGTGCGTAAACTCTCGTTGCACGAATATCCGCAGCGACACTCTCCTTTCGTCGTGTAACCCGACGGTGCACCGAGACCAGCACCGTTGCGTAATAAACGCCTGCAAAACCTCTCACCCTCGCCGGTTCTTCCTGACTACGACCGATCCCGGCAACCGGTTCCTCCTTCTCCTTCTTCCTCTTTTTTTCGGCCACTTTCCGCCGCGCCGGCTTCTGCATCCTTCTTTCCGCGATGGACCTGTTCACGCGAAAGGAACTCGGTTTCGGCCGCCGCGCCGCCGCGCCACGCCGGTTTCCCCATTCCGATCGGTTACGGCCGATAACGGACGCCGATAACCGGCTAATGTGATCTGCTGTCGACAGGTCGCCTCACCTTTCCCTTAATGAACCTGTTCTCGCGAACCGAGCTCTAGACTTTCCGTTCATAGACTCAACTTGTTGATGAGGTCCTTTATAAATCGGCAGTAAAATGAGGATGCTTCGGAAATTCCACAGAAATTTCTCGAATTCGACCTCGAAGGTTTTCAGTATAGCTGTGCGCGGATGCTCTCCAGTGCTGAACGAGAGATTGAGCAATTGTGTTAAAACAAGGATGGCTAGACCTTCCGCAGAGGATTGCCTTGAACGATTTCGGGAAACAGGATGATCGCGTGTGATTTAAAGAACGAGAAAACTAATAGGATTCAAGGTTTCCGTTCGGAGGACCATTGTCGGCGGTGTATCGGAGCTGACGGAGCTCTCGGAGTCGAATCGATGCAGGGTAAGAGGAGAATGCTAATCGATCCTCTGGCGTGTAGCTTCGGTTACGGCGTAACTAGATGTTCGGCGTTGAAGAGCAATATCTAAGAGGAGGGATGCGACGAGAGAGAGGTTCACTGGCATCCCCGCTTTTCCATCGGAGGGCGCATTACACGGGAGAAAGGTCATCCCACAACTTAATAAAAAATTACGCGCCGTATTGCCTCCCCGAGCGAACGTTTATACGGTACAATGATCTTCTCTACGGTACAGTGCTACAAAGCACTGGCACAAAGCGGCCGGAGAGCTTATTAAAGAAAACGAGTAAATAAGTTTTAGTTGATCGGGGCCGATCGTGCAAACAAGCTGCCAGAAAAGATGCCCCTTCGCGGTATAAAAAGGATTTCATTATCCCGGAATGTATACTGCTATCCTGGGTCACGAGGAATATTTAGCACCAGGCTAGCGAAACATCGTCGACGGCGACGAGGACGCGGCATTACGTCTTTCTTGCATATTCATGAACGATCCGACGACTTTCTGGTCCATCGTTTGGCTCGTCGATGTGTCACCGGAGGCGAGCAGGTTTTTTTACTGTGATACATTGCAGATTCGCGAATTAATGTACTTGTGCAAGACCTTCGGAAGAGGCTGCGAACCTGAACAGCCCAAATGGGACTGGATTCACTAGTATTCTGCAATTCTTAACACATTACCGACCGGTGATTATTGCATAATTTTGAAAAATCTATGGTACATGGCTAAATACTTTTTAATGAAACCTTCAATAGCAACAGCAATTTTCATTGTGAACTAACAAATCCTCAATAATCAACAACCCTCAATAACGTCATCTAATAGTTTCATTCAAGATTGCAATATAAAAGAAAATTTCTATGCTTTATTTTTACAGCACAATTATTGAAAATCCTATTAATAGGCTTCCGGTAGGTAAAGTTTTAACATAAGTCAGCCAACATTTTTCAATCTGAAAATCTCTTTTATACACTCCTCCCAATCTGCATACTCCAAGTGCGATGTCCAGGTCGGAAATTCTGAAGCGAAATTGTCCTGCAGTGGGTTAAAGTTGAAGTGGCGGTTCTCCGGCGAATCCTGCGAGTTAAAGGGACGCGGAGCGAGTTGTGTGGCGATCGAACGACCTTATCCTTCTCGGCTCTTCCAGATCAGTGGCCGTTTCACAGGTGGCCGACACTCGACGTTGCGGAGCGGCGCGGCGTGACGCGGCGAGAAGAAGGTACGCGACACGAGCCAACCGTTTCGTCACGTGTCGAAGTGATCAGGTCTCACGGGTGATTAACTGGGGCGACGTCGGCACGGGCTTACGCCTCCGCTCTACCACGCGTGGCACTAGTCACCAGTCTAGAGCCCTGTGGTAGCTGGAGGATGCCGTGGCTGTTGGCTGATGGAGAGAGCCGCGGGGTAGCTTCTCGAGTGATGTATGAATGAAGGCTGTAGAGATGGTGGAGGTTGGGGACTGGAGGTGAGCGGAGGAGAGAGCGACGTCGACACCCCTCGGCAACGGTGAATCGTAGTTTCGCCTCTCTCTCCCTCTCTCTCCCTCTCTCTCGCTCGTTTGTTCCCGTTTCCTCCCCATCTCGTCAACCACCCAACCTCCCACTCTTTTCATCCCCCGTGCACCCCACCCCTCGTCTCATCCAGCCCGTTCCCACGCAGTCGTCATTTCCCGTTGGTGATCCACGCGCACGTACACAAAGAACCAATCGGTGTACCGATGGCGCAGCCAGCAGCACGGTAGGGTGAACCGTGACGTACGTTCGACGGTGCAGATTCCAGAAGATGCGGTTAATTGGCATCACTTTCGAACCCCTGACCCCCAAGAAACAGAGCCCTAGGCCCGCGACCGATGATCAGTCACGCGTCTTGCCTCAATCCGACGCGTCCATTGACGGCCGAACGAATGCACAGCCGAGTGACCGACTGTAATTAGAATTACGTCAGACAATCGCATTTCTGACCTGTAATGATGCTGTCATACATTCTCCCGTGACTTCATCCAACAGATCTCTGTCGAGTCGTTTACCAGCTTTGCGATACCTGAAGCATTCGTCTTTGAAGACTTCAGACAATCAGATCGAGAATCTTCACGAATCGACGACTGCAGGATGTAATTAAATCTAATCTAGGTGCTCTCGAATCTGTCCGCAGTGTACTAAATCTAGCCAAGGTGCTTGCAAATCTAAAAGCAAATTATGCTTCTCTGCGGAACTAATAATTCTGGCTTGTGTACCGTCACCTAAATTTGTCGATCAAGAATTAAGTGAAATTCGGGTGAATTCTCTAACAAGAGAACTCGACGATAAAGTATATAATTAGTATAATAAATATAAAGTATATAATTGTTAAGATTCGTTTGATCCTTCTCGGCAACCAAGTGTTGCAACCCTCTGTAAATAGATGGTGCATGGTTCAGCCGTGGGTCCGATAGACCCAACGTAACCGGGGAAGGGCATTCTCATAGTGAACTGACGGCTTGACAATAAACAGAAGGCGCAGTTAATTGATAGAGGACGATGGGCTCGTCTAAAGGAGATAGGACAATTTGCGGCGTCTAGCTTGGACGGTTTCAATTAAACGGGTCGTGTGTCAGGATTGGTAATACGAGAGCGTGGGTAATATTGAATTGCGAGACGTCTACGACTCCGGCATCGTAACCCTTAATGGCTCATGATCCCTGCCTCGCAAGTCGATAGTTGCACGGCCTATTAGCAACAACGCGGATGGGCTTCGTTGTTGACGAGGCGTCTTGTATTCCATTCGATCATGAATTAACCGTAGCCCTTCAGATATTCTTCTCTACGTTTATCCGATGAGAGACTCCATTGTGTAATACTAATAATAGAAATTGATTTAAGAGACAGCGAATCTGTCATTAAACCTGAGACGGTATCATAACTGGAATGAAGAAAGGCTACATCCCTGGAATGCTTCTAGAGTACCGCCCACGGGTGACTGGGAAACACACCTGTAACGAAAGCTCGATACCCGCGCGCGCTCTGACGAAACTATACTGTCTCTCAACTTGTCAGGCTTAATCGAGCAATTGTCTCGGCACATAAATCCTCCAAATTATGTAATTTCGCATTACAATACCCGGTGCACGTTCCAGCTGTACCGACAGGCTGCACGTTTCATTCAATTATTACATATTTATCTCTGTAAAAATTGAATCTTAGCGTTTCTTTGTTTCGAATTATGCTATCTACGTCACTGTTTCGCGACGTTGCGCTAGTATCTATCGCTGGAACAAATGTGTCAGACCAGGAGATCATGAAACGAGGGTGGATACCTTCTGTTCTAGTTTCCCAATATCTCGAATTGTAAATTCCTTATTAAATGTCATCATTAGACTGCGGATCTTTATGCAAAATAAAAATTCTAAATGTCAATTGTAAGACTCTGGTAGCAAATAAATAAATATAATATTTTTTTCTGTATTTAACAATTTTGGTAAGTTGATAATAATTTATTGATACTATTAAAGTGTGTTTGATCTTTCCACTGTTTTATATTTCACCTACTCATACTCATAAATGCATAAAATTCGCAGACTAATCATCATCTTTTTCGATGGAAGCTCTTTCTACTACTATACTTTATGTGTAGATCACTGGACTGTAGGTATAATTAGACCGGAATTAGAGTAGCAACCATGTCCTCGAAGTCTATGACATCCCTCAACACTCTCAAAAGAATAGACGCTACTAATCGAAGCATTTATCTAACTGGAACATCTGTCCACATATAACCGATGAAATCCTCTAAAAATTAGCAGACGAGATCAATAACGTGCCCCGAGTATTCCAGAGGACCACGTTCGCAGTAGCCCAGGTAAAGAGCCACCTACATATTTCCGGTTCATCGATAATTAACTGTCAACGAATTTCTTTAGCTGGCGTAGCAGCAACTTGGACGCATTTATGAAACAAATAGTGACGCAAGTCTCTCAACTGTAGTCCTCTCGAGAGGGATATTCTAGTTACTATCTAATGTAGAGTAGGACAATAATCGAGCGCAGAGGGTTAATCATCGTCCGTTTCTGGCAGCGAGATAGCCCGAGAACATTCTTTACGCGTCCGAATTCTGTGAAAACCGGGCAAAACAGCGACGAATAGAAAAGATAGCGATGAAAGATGAAAATAATCTTCGGGAGTAACGAAGAGGATGCGATCTGTGCAAGAGTAAGGTGGGCCAAAGTAGAAGATGCGCTATGTATGCGCAGTATCTTCAGGGACCGAAGAAGGGGAAGGAAGAAGAAACATGGACGGTTCGCGTGGCGTCGATGAAAATAATCCTGGTAGACGCACTATGTATCTGCATCGGGGACAAAAGAAGAGGAACAAAGAGGAAGCAAAAGACGACGGAGAAGAAAAATAATTCTGAACGGCAGTCTGCGTGGCGTCGATGAAAATAACTCTCGCTAGCAGCAAAAAGGATCATCTTAGCTCTGTTAGCACGATTTTTCAAACATATTCGACGATCTGGTAGAACCATGTTTTCAACAAAAGTTATAATCGCTCTTCGCTTTTCTACCAATATAAAATATAAATTTTCCTTAAAAAATGGTCACCTCGATTTGTTAAACGTTAACA
This sequence comes from Lasioglossum marginatum, assembly GCA_028455795.1. Taxonomy (NCBI): domain Eukaryota; kingdom Metazoa; phylum Arthropoda; class Insecta; order Hymenoptera; family Halictidae; genus Lasioglossum; species Lasioglossum marginatum. The sequence continues at coordinate 538,599 of CM052250.1, forward strand.
TATATTCTCGACCTCATAATACTGTAGCAGGTGTCTAGACGAATTCGACGACCTACTATCCTAAACCTTGAAATCACGCCACAAAATACGGTTTTCCAGCTTACTGTGCAGTGGTTCAATGGACCAGCGTGGAATGCTACACCGCGTAATTAAAAAAAATCGAAAGACGCCGTAGGAGAAACTTAATCCTCTGACGAGCAGTCTGCGTGTCGCCGCTAAAAATAACCTTGTAGGAGGAAAGAGATCCGTAGAGTATTACTTCCATGTTCGAAACAGAAAGGCGAACATGTATCCATGGTTCCGGTGGAGTTATTCTAATAGAGTACGAAAGACGACGTAGAGGAGTGCACTAAAGAAGAGGAGGAGGAGGAGGAGGAGGAGGGAGAGGAAGAAGAAGAAGAAGAAGAAGAAGAAGAAGAAGAAGAAGAAGAATGATGAACGGTGGTCCGCGTGCCGCTGTTGGGTCGGGTCGGGTTGTATCGGGTTTGGTTGCGTGGGGTGGTTGTTCTTGGTGGTAGGGGGTCCGGGTGACCGGTGGGTGGTGTGCTGACGTCATTGTAGCAGCATCATCGTCGCGTGGGCCAATCGGGACGCTCTCTCGAGCCAGGTCCATCGATCCGTCGGCTGCTGTCGTGTGTCCTGGGTTATGACGTCCGCGGGGTGACGTCATCGTTAGCGCCGTTCGCCGTTCGCCGCTGCCACCGCCGCCGCCGTCGCTACACACGCTACGGTTTTAATATAGCGGAGGAACGCGCGCGATCCGGACTCAGTTACGCGGCGGCCGGCCACCCGTGCGAGAGCGTGTCGCTTACTTTACTTGCAAAACGTCCGTGCTGTTTTTCCTCTCTCTCTCTCTCTTGCTCTTTGCGCCAGTCAGTCTACCGCTAGGCTTCTAACCCGTTCGCGGTCTCCGTCTCTCTTCGTGTTATTCATTTGGTTTGTACCCGATGTTCTTCCTGGTTCGGCGCCGGTTATTATCGAAGGTAGATCGCGTGGACTAGTGAGAGGATCTGGGATTACGCACGAACAAGAATAAGAACAAGAAGAAGAAGAAGAAGACGAAGACGAAGACGTGGTGCTGCCAAGTACGTTTGTGTTTGAGTTTCGCGTGATCAGAAGAGAAGTAGGCAGACGACACAGCTCGCGTGGTTCCGCGTGCCTCGTGCCGAAGAGACGCACAGAAAGTCTGTACCAGCGGATGCTGAAGAGGATAATCTCGTGAACATATCGGACACAGTTCAGACCAAGTAGAATACAGTGAGAGAATGATGTCGTTGGAGGAGGAACGATAATTAAGAAGTTCGTGAAGGACTGATTAGAGAAGCCTGCATGCGAGTGCCTAGGGCAGAGGTGTTTGGGCTCCTTGATGGAGCGCTGACCTCCGAAGACGTCCGGAAGGCTTCGTCGAGCCCTACGACGACACACACAGGTCGGTGATCCACGTGTGTCCTACATCATCATCATCATCAATCACCACACCATTCATCGCACCACTATCATCGTCATATATATATATATTCATCGTTGTTCTATATGTTTTCTATGTGTTGTGGGTGAGTTGTGTGTGTATTACCGCCGCGTATCGCGGGGGTGGATCCACGAGACTCGACACCGGGTTTCGTTTTTCTCATTCGGTTGTTCGTGTTCGCCTCGATGATCACACACCTCGAGAAATCCCATGTCCTCACTGGCAGAACCGGCGGCGTCCACGATCCGTGAGAATTATCGACTGCGAGCTTTCGTCGGCGCCGATTCCCCCTCCCGTTTCATCCCCTTTCACTTTCACCCGTTTCTGCGCGCCGCTACGACGCGAGTAGATCCCTCGAAACCCGTTCTTTTCACCCGTTCTTTTCACTATCTTCCGAGGATTCGCGATCATCGACCGAGAACTCCGTGATTAAGGGTGCGCGCGGGATTGGGGCCTGCTCGGCACGTGCAGCTTTTCAACACCCTTTCTTTTCACGAACAATCAAAAAATTCACGATCATCGTCAGAGGACTATCCCCGTGGTTCGATCAAGGGTGCGCGTGGGATTAGGGGTTGCTAGACACCTGCAACCTTTCGAACTCGGTCGGAACCGTTCTGTTCAGGGACTATCTCTCGGGGAATCCGAAGATTTTTGTGATTTGAGTAAGAATTAGGAGTTGTTACCACGTGCAGCTTTTCGAACTCGCGCGCGTACGTGCGCGTCTGCGCGTTTTCCGCGGCAGCTCAGAAGGAAATAACGAAAGTTGAGGAAGCGAAAAAAGTGCGAGATCCGTTTTGTAGGATGGTCGCGATCGCCGCGGCCATCGATCGTCCGCGCTGGGACATTTGAGAGACCCCGTTAGCGCTTGTTGGTTCGCGACTGGTCGGTGAATGAGACGAGCAAAAACGAGGCGCGAAAGTGCTGATCGTACGTGCGATGCGTACCGTGGAGGAGACAGCCACGGAAGCAGCGGCGGCTGATGCCGCGACCACCCACCAGCGTGCTACCACCGGCAGGCATCTGCTCGTCGATCAGAATCACGAGCTCGATCACGATCAACGAGATCGATCGGCGACGATCCATCTACCATCATCCGGTACACCGTACCACCAGGTCACCATCGCGGCGGACACCAACAACAACCATGACCATCACCGGAACCTCGAGCATCACGCGGCGCAACGCCACGATCATTGGAACAAGTGTAAGTTGATGAATTTAAACGAACACAAAAACAAAAAGTCTGAACGAAACGCAGCGAGGAAGAAACATCTCATCAAAGACCTCGAGACCGTCCTGTTATAGTTTCTCGGCCGTCGGTGCACGAAGGATCATCGCAAAAGCGCATATTATACATACATATGTATATGCTCGCTGCTCGATGCCTAGCAGGTTGTGGTTGCGAACGGTGGTGGAGGTGGTGGTGATGGTGGTGGTGATGGTCGGATTGACGATGTTAACGATGATGGAGATGGATCGATCTGCCTTTTCGGTGTCGTCTTGCCTGATCATCTTTATGCAAATTGTCGCGATACCTCGGTGTCGAGCGTTCCTCTCTGTCCCAAGCGCGCGCGCGCGCGAGATCTACGACCCGTTACGCGCGTTTTCTAATTATCAGCGTAACGATTGATGATCGATCAGATTTTTCAAGCTGCGAGACTAAAATGATTTAAGAACGCCAATTTATTATTCCCAGTTTGTTCAAATTATTACGATAAGAAAGAACGGTCTCTCTGATTTTAGTTCATTGCAGTTAAAGTCAGAATAAAGTTAGGTTGAGGTAGATTAGTATGTATAAACGTCGCGTCGTTCTCCCTCGAGTTGAACTCCGTGTATTTCTCTCTATTTTTCTGCGAGGCTCGTTCACGGAGGTTTCGCGAATGATCGGTATTGCATACGATTTCGTTTGACGGAATCGACGTCGCGTCGGCTTAATTTGTCGATCGTCGCCCGATCGTAGATAATCGCAAAGACCTTTTAATCGGGCCGAAGCGGAACGGCGAAGACAATGGTGCGCGCAACGAAGTCGCGTGCGTTCTCGCTGGAAAACGAAAAAGGTTAATGGGCATGGCATTAAAGAGGAAAGAGCGAGCGAAAAGGAGATGAGGTGCGAACGATAGAGCGAAGGGACGATTTCAGCCCCACTCCTCTCGATTCTCCTCGACCAATCGATCCTAGCTGCGAATAGGATCTAAAGGTTGCGGCTCAGCGATTGGTTTGCGAATCCGCGAGCCGTGTATAATTCTTTTACAAAAAAACAGTTACGTTTACGGGCGCATTCTCGTTAGCGCTGGTTTCGCTCGAACCCCGCGATCACCACCATCGTCTCTCGATGTTATCACGAAAAAATGAATTGATCGAAACACAGTGGTCGCAGACTGGTTGATCGAGGCTTGGAAGCTCGTCCCCTAAATTATTCATCCGCGCCTGTATCTTCGGCCCCAGCAACAGATTCCTTATTGGAGGATGCGATTACGTCGGTAACGGGTGGGTACCCCCCGGTACCCTTTCTTAAAACGAAACCAGCCAGCCAAGAATATGGCGTATCGGGCCACCAAAATAATCCCAAAATCAATTCGAACTTCGGGAATAGAGATTCTCTATTTAATTATTCAATTTATTATGCTCGTAAACCCGAAATGACTGGCACAGCTGAAGTCTTGAATTCTATGCGGAACAAAATTGTTTGAATCGAATCGATCTTGTCGTTCGCCGCGTTGAAAAACGTAAAGATAAATAGCGGTTCTCTTATTTTCGGGTGGCAGAACGCGATAGAACGGTTTTACAGGTGTAATCGGCACGTTAAGGTAAATATAGTCTGGCAATGGGCCGAGTGCACGGCAGTCAGGCTGGCCGGTGATCAGGCAGCTAGTCAGGCAGGCTGGCTAGCAGGAAGGCAGGCGTTTCTTTTCCGCGTGCATAGTTGGCCCGCACGAGACCTGTCGCAGGAAAGAAGAGACCGCGGCGAGAACAAATATAACTCGCGCGAGTCGGCGCGTGTGGTGCGTGTACTGCGTGCGGTGCAGGTGCGGTCACCGGTTCTCGTGTTCTGGTCCCCTTGTTGCTCGAGTTGCGAAAACCGATTGCCAGGTTCACGAGACTAACGGCCGTGACAATGGTAAATCAGCGCTTATGACTTCCGCGCGTCGAACGCCCGCCCAGTTATGTTCTCCGCGTGTCGCTCCTCGCAGTCCCAGGCCCGTTAGCCAGGCCGTTTCGCTATCGATAGTCGATCGGCTGTCAGTCTGACCGTTACGTGGGCACGTGATTGCGATATACGCCAGTTTCGGATATCGGAAAAAATCGGGAACGTACCAATACTGACCGACTGATAAACGTATCGACCCAGAGATCTCGAAACGGGCCCGTGATCAGCGGATCTGAACGATATGTTGGGACCGTTCACAATTTTCTGTCAGAAATTTGTAAGGTGTACCTTCTCGAATGGCTTAGTAATATTTAGTGCGTTCCACTTGATATTCTTGTACGCCAAGGGGTTAAGCAGTCAGACTGTCCTAGGTTTCATGTGCCAAATTTTGCCAATATATATTGGGATTCTAAACACCCAACAAATTCTTAGAATATACAGTTTGGCACTTTAAACTATTATAGTTTGAAAAACGACTTGTCGAAGATTCGCGACCACCGAAGCACAAGTTTCGTGGTACCATGTAATTTTCGTACAATCATTCTTCTGGTACCTGCAATATCTTAGAGGACAGTGGTTCATTTACATTTAAGTGTGGACACGCTGTAGTGTACTTTATTATGTAGTTGGGAAGTAAACAGTCGATCAGCCTTGTTACGCTCGACGTGTTATAGTTCTGGTATAATTTACATACCGGGTATGCAATCATGGCAAAATCCGGAGGGTTGATTCTATAACGAACAAACGGGTCAGATATGCCCAATACAATACTTTTATACGAAGCTCTGTTCTCGAGATAATCGAGTTTGAAAATTCGTATTGGTCGACTCCTGTGACTTACAATTGGCGAACAAAATGGTCTAGCCGATTAAGATGGTCAAAACTGTCCTTAAAGGTTTTTCAACGGCTATCGAACCATTCGAAAGCTGACCAAGAAAAACCTCTCCGAGTAAAATTTCAGCCCTCCAGCTCTCCCGCGAGGATAGTTACAGGGTAAATTAGATTTCGCGGTTTTCCGTGCATTTTCTGCTCTCTGATGCGTTCTAAAATTCGGAAAGAATGTGACATATTTTGGATCCTAAGGCGCATTTTACAGAATTTTTTCAGATTTTTTTGTTGCAATCTGTGCTAGTAAAAAAATGAAACGTTTTGACCATCTCAATCGGCTAGGCCCTTTGTATGGAAAGAATTGCAGACGAGTTTCGGGGGCGAGACAAAGTTTTACTTGGGGCTGGGTACGCGGGTGAACAAGTGGTTCGAAACTTTCGAGCTGCACTGTATGGCTGTTATATTTCACGCTCACGTGTTAGAGTGACATGTCCCGTTCGCGAGAGTGTATGTTAATAGGTCCCGGTGTAATCGCGCGGCGTGGAGCGGCGCGACGCGGCTGACGGTTTCGCCTCGCAAGTAGTTAGGTGCAATCAGACTCGGACATTAGCGGGACGTGCATCATAGCCGGCCGTCTGAGCTGGCACGTCGGTAACTACTTAATTCTTTTTAAACGCTCGGTGCACCGTTCGCCAGAGGCCCAGTGTTCCTCGGTGCGCGATCCTCGCTTGCATACGCAATCGACGATAAAATCTTCCGTCGTTATTCCGCGAAATAATGAAGCGTAATTTGTTTTATTATGAATAATTATTGGATCGGCAAGACGCGGAACGCGGAATGTGGGTCGCCGTGTGATCGGTTATGGTAATAACATTGTATTTACCATCTCTGGATCATCGTTCGGGCATTCTCCTGCCGATTCGCGCGTGCAAACATTATAAATCGATTAGACACGATCGAACCACGGGTGTTTATGCTAATAGAAAGACGCCGGCTCGGCGATCCGAGAGGAACTGGTTTCGACTCACAATCAGTATTTTTTCCATTTCTAACCAAGTTCCACATAAAAGTAAAAACTCGTTAAACTTTATCGGTAATTGCCGGCGAGTTCTTCTTTCCAGATGATGACTGACAAAATACAGAATTAATTGTAACGTTCGTAGAAAAATCGCGACGCAAGAAACGAGTCTTCTTCTGTCGCGCGATCGGACAAAATCGTAATGGAAATTACAAACGCGTGTAAACATATTCGCGTCGATCGTGCAATGAAATTCAGGCAACCGTGTTTACCGTTAATTGACTCGTCTAATTAGATTTCTTATTTCGCGTTCTGTAATTACGCGATTCTATTAGCGCGGTTATAGCGAGAGTAAGGGGTTCAATGTTTAATTCACGCATTGGCGGTATTATAGAAGTCCCAGTTCTTCCAGGAAAATATTATCGGATAAAAATATCCGCGGCTGACCTTCTTCAAGCTGTAAAGACACTATTCATAGGTACGAATTTTTTCCTAGACGATAATTGACACGGTTATGTAACGAAGAGCTTCTAGAGCGCAAGTTTAACCACCGGCATGGTCGTTGTGACGAGGACAGTGTGAGGCCGAAGACAGAATAGTCGAAATCGTTCGCAGAATCATAAAATTGGATAGTATTTTGACGGCAAGCGCCCGTGGGGCGAGCAGCGCTTCCTAGAGGCCAATTGCATTGTTTTACTGGCCGAACTAAATATACGTGCGAGGCGGGCGATCCGCGGCTGCTTGGCTGGGATACAAAGGCGACCAAAGAGACGACCAACACGACCGGCATCACGTGCCGTTACACTTTTCACGTTTCTGTCGTGCTAAAACGATGAACGACCGCCGATTCATCCCCCGGCGTCGCTTCACACTCGTTCGACACTTTTAAATACCTTTCACATATCACTCATTTTTAGTACTCGATTTAGTGTCCATTTTACGGTCCTGTCAAATACTACTCTGGAAGCCGAAGCGAAAGAGTTCGGAAACTCGTTCTGGGTTGTATTAGATTCATTTCTGTCAAGTGTTCTCCGAAAAGTTTGATAGGTCTCAACGTCGTTTTAAATCGAGTAATGTTCTTCTTATAAATGCACACATTTTTGCAGGAGGTGAGAAATAGGGTTAATTCAATTAACAATTTTCGTCTGCCCTTTTACCAAGTTCTTTATATTTTTGGCTGTCTATATATTGATCTCCATCCCTAGGTTCAATCTCTCAGGAACCTCTAGGATCACGATCCTTTGGGGATGGTTTTTGTCCACGTGAGAATATAATAGGGAAGTTGAGGGAAGTAATGGTGCATCGATATCAAGGCGTCGTCGTCGGATCGGAGGCAGGCGATGACAGGTTGTTGCTCGATTGCGGTGCTGCGTTTTTCATGAGGCTGCGGTCTCGCGTGGGCGGGAATGGCCCCTTGTTTCCGGCGGGAGACACGCGATCAGGAAACAATCGGATCCCGCCCCTGGGCCCCGGGCTACAGAATATACCGGTGGGCGGCCCCGTCGATTCATATTGCATAAATGCTATACCGCTTCGTCAATTATGCACCGGCCGTGATTCGAAACCGGCGAAACTTTCGTTCGGTGAACGCAACAACGCTCGAGCATCGTGCTGCACACATATCCCCAACCGGGAAGACAAGACGCGCGCGGATTCCGAGTCGCGATAATTATAATTAATCGAACGCGATGCCTGTTCGATAAACGCCAATCGATCGCAATTTCGTCGTTGCGCAACTACGAAATTGCTCGCCTACTCGGGACAGGTCTGCCGGCTGACGAAGCGTTGAAAATGCGAGAGACCCGTGTCGCAAGCATGATCTCCTCCAAAACCTGATCGAAGATGCTCTTCGCCCCGACAACTATGCCTTTCCATATCTTTCGGGACAGTATGCGGAATTCATGCATTTACAGTTTATGAAATACAGATTAAAAAAATTTAGATTTTAGAATTTTTTAGATTAGAAATAACTTTTTTTTTAGAGTTTAGGATAATGAAAAGAAATCGATTGTCAATGCCTAATAGATATTACAATGAAGATAACTGTATAATTTTAATGTGATTGCAAAGGTAGAACTCGAGATATCTTGTATACCGTATTGAAAAACGCAACTCTGAGAAAAACGCGTTTAAAGTTTACGAATGTAATTTTTCTACAAAAAAAATTTTCGATTTTCTCAAAATATTACTGTCTCCTAACCCCTTAAAGAAAAAATGAAAATTCTCTTTCGCTCCTGTTTTGTACAATTTATGGAGTTTGGTGTCTATAGGATTAAGTATGCCTAAAAATTGTCTTAGCTAAACGTCTTTATAGTCGCATCGAGGTTCCCACCACCGTACACAGTCAGAGTAGGCGTTCCTTTTAGTCTAGAAGGGGAGAAGAATGGCAAGGCTCAGCCAATCATCGGGCGCACGGTCGGATGCACCGTTCTCTGTAGCGGCTCCGGTAGTTACAGGTGGCGCGACGATAGGGAGGGAAGACCGTGGATTCTGTAGATTTTGACCCGGGTTGAAGAACGGACGTCAGGGAAGGCCTGTACGTCGATGCGGTGAGAAAAAGAAAGATTGGAGCCGCGTAATGAGATTGTGACTCGCGCATAATGACTCTCGAATCGATAAGTGACGTTGATGCATATGAACGCGCGTGCCAGCGGTGAAAGGGTCAGTAGTCAGACGGTGGCTCTATAAATACCGAGGAGGACTTAATTCGTTGTGTTTTCAGCGCGGTTGATCGACGCCGCGGGATCGATAGGAATCACGGGTTTGGCTCTCCGATCGATCGGATCGGTGGGGAACGGAACATGGGGAAAGGGGGTATATAAAAAAAGGGGGGGGGCGAGGAAAGGAAAGGAAAAGAAAAGAGACGGTGCGGCGCGGTGTGGCGATGCATGCAACGTGTCGCGTCGCCTCGACGACCGCGGCCGCATGCCCGAGAGGTTTATGGTAATTCGGCCGAACCGAGTAAAAATGTGTAACGCGACCAACCAGCTGACGCGTGGCCTTGTTTCACCTGAAATAGATTTCACCGCGGAAACGTATTCCGCGCGCGAGTTTTGACACGGTGCAACGGAGCCCGTAATTTCTCCGCCACGGCTCACCGCGCCGCGCCGGATGCGCTGCCGTTCGAGCAACAACGCTTAGGCGAACCACGCTCGATGCTGAGACCGTTATCCAAACCGCTGGACCACCGGGTTGACGGTTGACTCGAATAATCATCGATTGCGAGAAGCAGAAGCTCTTGCTTGCGATGTATGTTCACCTGTAGCCGCAGAGAGGGGAAAAATGATAAGGGTGAATTGATTGGGACGATAGTTAGCTGCGTCATAGCGCATCTATTCGCGGTGCGTCGAATCGACGCGATTCTAGGATACACCGAATATTTCTATCGGCCAAGAATAGCAACCGGATTTGTTTCCGGCATGCTTCCGCGCGTCAGAAACGCGGCTAGTTCGTTCGGTGGTTCCGCCTACGTAAACCGCGGCTCGAAATTCCCGTCGAGACGACGACGACGCGTCGATACCAGGAACTAACGGAGAGCTACGTCACGGAGAAACGAACCGAACCGAACCGATCCGGGAGAGAGAGACGCAATCCTAAGTGCAATTTGCATAGCGGAGCGTGTGTCTATCCGATCGATTTTTCGAAGCGACTCCCTCTCTCGTGTGTCCCCCACCGTGAAAGAATACATAACGACATTGCCGGGGAAGTGCGCGAGTATTCCCTCGACGGTCGTTTCATTCAAACCTGACGCACGAACGCGACGGTTTCGCGCGCAAACTCCGGCGCCGCGACGCCACCGCCGTTCTCTCTCTCTCTCTCCCTCTGTCTCTGTCCTGTATCCCCGGCATTAACTCTGACGTCACCGCGACGCCCCCGTCCGTCATCGACCGACCGACGGCATGACGACGTCACACGTACCGCCAAGGACGACGCTATTTCGGGCGTTATGCATTGCCGTCCTCGCCGCCGTCTTCGCCACCTCCTTTCGACGTGGCCGTCGACGACGTCGTGAGCCCCGTCCGTCGATATCGTCGTTCGACGATTCTCCGTCTCTCGTTCTCAGTCATCAAACGGAGATTCCGCGGACCGCGTCACCGTCTCGCAACGACGACGCGTGTCCGTCAGCCGCCACGCGGTCCAACTGCATCCGGTGCGTCGAGGCGGCACAGTGTCTCCGAGTCCCAAGCCCCCAAACCCCCGCTCATTTCAGAATCACAACCTTACACAATTCAATCATGTATATAGAACGTCTTTAATCCATCTGTGAACGGTTGCGAAGTATACTACATTGTAGTACTAGACGATTTTGTTTTTTCAATGTAAAGTGGAAGAATATTAGAGTGCAGTTTTGTCCAGCTAGCTGACTCTCGGAACACTGTACAACGATGACGCAGCGAAGGCTCGACAACAACGTCGATGTCTAAGACTTTCGACTACTTTCGAGTGATCGTGTTCAAAGTTTCGCGTTTTTCCGATCATGAAGATCATGGACGTTTTCTGCGACGTTTTTCACGAAGGACGCGTGCTGCGAATCCTTGATCCCGGATGTCCTCTCCATGTGAAATGAGGTAACGCCGAGAATCCGTATCGATTCGCTGTATATCGGCCGTTTTTCTTGTCGATTTCGCGAACATCGAGTCACTTTATGACGGTTCCCTCTGTATTCTATAGTCTTCGCGTCGTTAAGCGATTCCGGAATGCGAATGTTACGAAAGGATGCAAACAGAGTTAAAAGTTTTCACGTATTGTCAGCGTGGTTATTGATTCTTCGGAACTGTCGAAGTGCTGGCACGCTCTCTCTCTCTCTCTCTCTGTTGTCCAACTACCCTCTGTTGTTGGGGCGATTAGTTTAAAGAGACTCTGCTTTTATATTGTTCGTAGGGGACGCGTTTTATAGTGTGTCGGTATTCGTTCTGTGTATAAAGCGTATTCTCTGTTTGAGATATTATGGAGATTGTGGAACACCTACCGAGTAAAATGGATGATCTCTCCTCCCTGGAACTACCCCCAGCTCTTAAAATAAAGCTGTTGACAAGTTATACGAGTGTTCTGATGGTTAAGAGTTGGCGGAGTTGCTGGCAATGATAGCTTCTTGTTAGAAACTGTCTGATCGCGATAGTATATAGAACATTTTAAACTCTTTTCTTGTTCTGTAATTGTTCTGAAACTACCCTACATTTATAACGTCGAGTTGAGAAATTTTCAATCCACAGCAATTTTGATATTTCTCAACCAGCATATACACGAAATTTTGAAACCAAATTGAAACTAGGTCACTGGGTGCGTAGTTATCGACACAAGTATTACAGTCGTCGAGCTTTCCAAAAGTACGGAAGCTTTAAAGTTTCCAGCTCGAAAATCTCTCGGCACGGAGACGAGAAGATTCCGAATTTTGTCGGAAAGCATCGAAAGCTTCATTCAGGAGGATTGACGCATTCGGCGCGACCTTGAAAAGCGTCACGTGGTGTTCGTAATTTTTGCAGTGATGTGACGGGCGTACGGACGCGATCGTTTCCCGGAAACCGCGTCGAAATGACGGAAACGAGAGAGAACGAGAGAAAGAGGAAGAGTAAGAGGAAGAGAAAGAGAAAGAGAAAGAGAAAGAGAAAGAGAAAGGGAGAGGGAGAGAGAGCGAGGTGGGCAGATTCGAATCGCCACGCGAGATCCTCGCTCGCTGCTCGCGTAACCGTCGGCGTGGCGGTGGTTAAATTTAACGGCGAAGCTCAGGATTAGCTTGTCGCGACTGGTTTCCGCGTGACGTTACTACGAGCAGAAACGGCATGAGAGGGAAGAGGGATGTCGATCGTAACCGGTGCCAAAGCTGACTTGTGACGACGCATCGCGCGCGTGCTTTTGACGCGAGCTTTTTGCGGCGTCGCGAAACGTAAATACCGATGCGATGCCAGTCTTTGGTGAATGACCGACCGCCGGAAAAGATTCTGTCGCCTAAGCGCAGCCTGCGCCTCGCATCCGATGCGCTTTTCAGCGTTGTCGTTGCATTAGAATTCGAGAATGATGCTAATCGTTGATCCTCAGACAGCTACTAAATGGTCATCGGTGCGGGAGTGGAACAGCTAATTCACGCAGTGGAATCCACAGATTAAGATTAGGATATTGGAGGATCGTAAGGATGAATCGTCGTTTGCAAATGTATTCAGGAAAATGTTCTTATGGAGCGGTGAGCAATGAATGGAAGAAGATCGGTTTTCCAAGAATGCACTTCGCAGGCGTTGATCGATCGAAGGTTAAACTTTTCATCGCGCATTTTATCGTCGTAAATATAACGGCACTTTTAACCGTCTGAAAGTGATTCCGTGTGATGTCATCAAGTAGAAATGCGGGAGCCATCGTAAGAGATGGAGAAGAAGTTGTGCTGCTGCGAGAGACTGGTCATCGTGCACGATGCACCGCGCACCGTGAATTCGCACGAGAATCTCCATTAACACTAAACCTACCACGAGGGGTCAAATGACCCATTTTAGATTTTTTATTCGACAATTATTGAAATTGTACAGGTATTTTCATGGGAATTTAATGAATATATTGTATTTTTTCTCTTCAGTATATATTATAGTAAAAATCGCAGAAAATATAAATTAATTTAATCTTGTTATTTTTATAATACTATACACATCAGTCACTTTTGATGGTCGGTAGGTTTACAGCTTCTCGCGGAAAAGGTGTGTTTCGCCTATAGTAGTCAGACGTCCTCGTCTGGACAGGGCCAGGGCCAGGGCCATTCTCTTGCAGCTTGAATTCTCTTACCAAAGCAAGTCGCGACCCAATTAGAGGGTTTACCGTCGCGATGATAATTCCAATGCTCGCGTAAGGTGAAGGAGGCTCGCTCGTTCGATCACGGTAGAAAGGAATAGCTGAATCCGACCACAGCACGAGCCGCGCGGCGCATACACGCGACACGTCATTTAATTTTCATGCAAGAAAGCTGTCGTCCTCTTGCCGTGACCTCGCCGCGGAATGCTCGGGACAGTTATTTGAAAAGTTGTCGATTAACCAGTGCCGATACCACTAATAAATTTCCATCTCGCCACCGGTCGACCGGTGATTTATGGCTGGCGTCGATCCGCGCGGGTCGGGTGCAGCATCGCTTGCGATCGGCTGAAAGTCGACTCATTAGCGTCCCCACCGACGCATAATAATCGTGTCGCTAATCTTATTCAAACACGTGACGGGGCAATCGAGGAGCATCATGTTACAGAGGTAACGGAGCGAGCCAGTTCCGCGGAAGGAGTCAAGGACAACGTCACCGTTCCACCGATACCGATCAGGATCATATTTTTCCGGAGATACTTTCGCCGTGTCGGCAACGTCGACGCGGCAATTGGAAAGCCCCTTATAATCTACCAAAGCATATAGATCTTTTCTGGTCCTGAAGGAGACCGAAAATAACTCTTGATTTAGTGCACCCTATACAAAAACCAGGTTCTTATTGAATAAATCTCTGCAGCCAGAGGCCAAGATTAAACACGAAAAGCATCTTCGCGTCAACCTTGTGCTATATGTAACTCGACGTTTCTCGGATTCCGGAAGAGCGGAAATTTCGTGCGAATTTAAGGTAAACTCGACTCTGTTATGTCTCGGCCGTCGATCACGATGGATCAACACGGAAGATGCCTCTGTCTAGAGTGCGAAGCTTCTTTTGGATCGTCGAAGCGCACTCGAAATATCTTCAGACACATCATCGAAGACGTGTTTGACGATCAGTCTCGTCAAAGCAGGTCGGACGTGTTCCGGGCTCTTTGAAATCGCGGGAAAAGAAGCCGGGGAAACGCGGGGGTACCGGGCTTCCGCCCCTGCACTGTTTCCAAGGGGTTGGGGGATGCTCGATCGATGAACGGAACTGCGGTACAACAATGACGTCATCGACGACGTCGCAGTATGACGTTACGTGGTAGCAGGGGGTGGTTGGGAGGCGCTGTGGAGCTGGTGGGAACAAGGGATAGAAACGGGTGGAAAGCAGCTGTGCAAGGGGGTGGAAAAGAGAAGGGGGTCGTACCTCCGAGGATGTGTTGACGACCCACACACAGGGGTGGCGATGTGATCGCACGTGTACGTGTGCACCTGAGTCTGTTTAACGGGGGCGAGCAAGGCCGCCGGTTAAAGCGGATAGCCCGATGCGTTATCGAGCGTCGAATTTTAACAGGTGGAAACTCAAGGGATGATCTCATTCCTCTACTCCTCTGGTTTCTCGCTTTTGTGTTAATCTTTTTAGAAGGATACGCGAGGGTTTTCGTCGGGAATTCGTTGATTTTATCGTGGGTGGCTGTGAAAACGGGTGAACGAGAGTTTCCGAGGATAAGGGATGAATCTAGGTGAAAGACGATGAGACTCTCTTAAAGGTGTCCTCGTTTCGCGGACAGGCGGCTGATTTATAAATATTGTTGGTAATCTGGGCACCGTTCTACCCCTCGAAATCAATTCGAACTTGTGTTTTTGTGAATTTCTCGGCTTTTCCAACTGGATCGTTTAGAACATCGTTGCAGGAGGTAGTTTCAGGAGCCGGTATCGAGCATTCTAGCTCGATCAACCACACGCGTCCAGCCCGAGAAGGGCCCGTTCGATTGTTTCACAACGGATCGAGCAGAAACTCGGCCACCAGTGTGTCGATGTGGCGTTATCAGATGTGTTGTCGTTCTGTTTTCCCGGTCGTGATCCGCCGCGCCGCGAGCGTGTGCTGCCCGGGTTTGATTTGCCCGAGCGACTTCGATCAGATAAATTTCGTGGAATCGTGCTACGTGTCCCAATTTAGCATGGCGCGCGCATTTTCTGCTTTTCTACGGTTTCGCCTGCACCTTTGCCTTTGCGCGTATCTGCCTCGTGAATCTGCGCGAGCGACTTTCCGCGGACCAAGAACGCTTGTCCGACAACGGTAAATTAGCGTTCGTTCCGAGACTTTAACGCAGAAAAATTCTAGGGACCGACGTATCAAGCTGATATTCGTGTATTTAACCGAGAAATCGCAAGTCAACGCTAAAATAATTTATTTCTCGCTTCGCTAACTTGGCGTTAGACGCGAGACACGCTTCTTTTGCATTCGAGATCGATTCGCTCGGAAACGCCGCAATGTAGATCACTCTGAGCGGTGTCAAAAGCCAAGAAAGCTTGCATGTGTCTCTTAGAATAGGAGACTTTGGTGTCGATAGATAAATCTGGGGTTACACGTGTTCCTGGGCTTGTTAGGTCGCTTTCAGGATTTATGGTAGTTGTTGAGTTTGTTCAAGCGGTTATGCGGCGTTCAGAGAATTGCTGTTGGCGATAGAATTGTTCGTGGGTTGTGGTGTGAATCAAACACCATTGGCTGTAATAATCGCCGCAAATCTTCCTTATCTAAGGAGTGATAATTAACGATGCAATATGTGCTGCAAATGGTGCTGCAATGTTCGTACAATATAAAGAGGCTGCTTTTTTACATTTTTCTGCACGAATAAAACATCGAGGAAGAGTTATCGAAAGTGGAAAAAATCTGTCGAAGCATCAAACGACGAACGGCGGCGATGCGCGAGTGAAATTGCTTGCCGAAAATTACGGGGCGGGAAGGGGGGGGGGGAGACAAAGGATAGCGAGCGAGGCGCGCTCGCAGCCTGCAATTTCCCGGCACTCGCCGGCGAAACGCAACAATTTGCAAACATTAACGTTAACGACGAACATTCCCGGAGGTGGCAGCCGGGTTACCCGCGACAGGTTGCAACGGACACACCGGTGGCGGAGAAACACCTCTCGTCTTCGTCTTGCGCGATGAAAATCCGCTTCGGCGAGAGCGAGGGAGAGGCACGAATTCGCTTTACGAGCTCGTCGGCCTTGAGGCCTCGAGGCTCAACGAGGTCTCGATCCGTCCTGAGTCGGTCACAGTCGTTCGGTATGCGGACCTCGATCTAAGCGACTAAATCACCCGTTCGTTTGCTCGTTGCACGATACGCCGCTCGTGTACGAACGAATCCTCGACCTCCGCCGAGAGGACTGCTGGATCCACCGCATCGGTGATTGCTGGACCCCTTTCGCATGATTTCTGCGTTCCCAATCCCCGGATTCCCTGCTTATTCCATGTTCCTCCTCGAGCTTATTGTCAGTCCGACCCACGATCTCTCAAAATTATTGCTGCAAATGTCGCGAGACTTGGTCCTCCTTCGTAGGGCGGGTGGAGAGGATATGAAGATCAGACAGAAAAGTGTTTCATTTTAATCTCCCCATCTGACTCGCTACACCAATCGCATCAGCGGTAAAATTATAGTGACGAAGAATCCGAACAGAGGCTAATAAATAGACTGTGGATGTTTATGCAAAATAAAAAGTTTGTGCATCAATTGCAAGACGCAGGAGTTAAATATAAATTTATATTCTTCATTAATAATTTTAATGTGGTGAAAATAATATATTAATACTCTTAATACCTTTTGATATGTTCACTCTCACTCTGTTTTAAATTGCACTTGCTCATTTTTGTTATAACTGCATAAAATCCGGAGTCTACTAATAAATACGTATGTTATATTAATTTCCTTTATACCGAAATAAAATTCATGTTTGGTTTTGTTAATCTGCGGCTATTGGAGAACATACAGGTATGCAATAAATATAAATTTTTTCCTATTTTAGGAAATTACAATCTACAAAAAAGTTCTAAGCACTGAAAAACCGTAAAATAAATCGTAGGACAAGGGGATTAACATCAGGCGATCCGTCACCTAGCGTCCAGTTTTATTTATGATGATTGGTCGCCCATCGCTTTGCTAAAAGGTGTCTCGATAGATCTGGAATCGCGATTCCTCGCGAGTAATCCCGATCTGCAGATTATCGTGTTTTCACCTGATGATTTATGTGGTCGTCTCGATCCTATCGATCGTCTGTATTTATTTACCTCGAATTATGCGCTCGCGGATGCGCTCGCGACGACATTATCGAGCTGTCGAAGCAAGGGCGAAGCGATTAACACTCACCTCGAACTTATGGCTTCCGTGATCAACGATGCTGCTGGGATAATTAGGCGCGACGAATCACTTATTCTTCATCAAATTCTACACTCATTTGTAGCAACATAGGAATGTCCTCGTTCTTCATTATTCTCCACCATTTGTTAATTTAGTATAGTTTCGAGTCCACAGGCGTTCGCAGAAAAGTCTGCGTGCAAAATTGACGCTTCATCTGAAATTTTCTGCTGCAGTTAGGCCATTGAACTGTAGCCTCCAAGTGTGCAAACATCGAGTTTTTGATCGTGGACATCGAAGCAACCGGTGCTCTCCAGACGGGGACTAATTAGTTTACGGCAGTTTAGCGGAGTCATAAAGGACGCCATAATGAGCGGAACGTGTAAGCATAATTAATTTGCGTCGATATCGAAAATAGTGAGCGATGTGCTCTCTTGTGCTAGGAGAATATTCCGTGGCTGGGAACGTTAATTGAAAATCGTGCGTATCGCTTTCGCTTCTCTTTAGAACGGACGCGGAGGAGAGAGACCTGATTGGTACTTCCACGAAAACAGTAATTTGCATTTCGAGTTTCGCAATCGAAGCTGTACATACGTTAATAATGCACCTGGATCTTCCTTCTGTTCCTGACGCACCGCTGGCCACAGAAAAGCACGTTCACTTAACACGCTGTATCTTCTTAATCGGATGCTAAAAAGCGTAACGAACGAGTCCATTAAGTCTCTTGAATCATGCATCGCACGCTTCACGCTTAGGTAACAAAGTTGTCTTGGACTTGTCGCCCAACACTTTTTTCGCTTCGGACAAGATGGACGCTTTGCTAGACCTCCAATGCATCTCGCAGAAAGCAAAGCTTATCGATATCACGTAAAATGCGAGCCTTGCTTCAGCTCGCTATGGTCCAGGTATTGCCAGACTGTCTGAGAATTTCTCCTTCCCAGAGCCAACGTTTCTCCTCGAAGCGTAGACTTAACAGATTCCGACGACAAAATCAAAAGTGTCCTCCTTCATTATCTCAGCTTTCTTCGACGGCACGTGAATGTTTCTCCATAGACCCAGGCTCGTCTAGAAAGTATCGGGCTGAATGATTTCGATTATTCGATTCTCATATGACATTCCTCGTTCGAGTGGTTGCAATTTTGGCAGCCCACCGAATGGTCCAAATCAGAGAGACCAATTTAGCAGGTACTCGACCGATCTCGACGGCTCCACCAGGTCGCCCCTGCTTTCAGAATCAAATCGGCTCTATGGTATCACCTGGAGATCGTATCCCCGGTTTCGGGGTCACGGAACCTGCAGCTCGTTTCCGACCACGGTATGGGTGTCGCGTATTGCCCGCTCTGGCGCATACCAACCAGAGAGATCCTATCTGACGCGTTGTCGCGGCGACACGCACGCACACGTGCGCACGCTACACGTTTCTTTTCCTCCTCGATCCTTTTTTTCTCTCTGACCCTCTCTATATCTCTCGGAGGCAAAGACACCAGTTCTCGTAGCCAGCTGGTGTCCGCGGGATCGGCAGTCTCGGCAGAGAAATTTCAAGGAGAAATCGAAATCGAAATCGATACGGGATCAAGCCCGAAAGCAACTCTCCGATAACGGATTTCCGTGGACGATCTAGCCGTTCTCCCTGGCTAGATCCACGGATCCGAGCGACGTCCGATCCGCGTCGAGCTGTTTTACGAGAGAAAGTGAAAAATGTCCGGGGCAACTTTGCCGGTTAATTTATGCCCGTTCTTGGGGCGTCGAGTGGCGATGATCGCCGTTTAATGGTCCCACAGGTCGAAACGACAGAAATTTATCTTCTCGTAAACGTTTATTTGATTACCGGCTTTTACCGAAGCGTTTATTGTATCCCTCTTTGTGCAACAACGATAATAGCCATAGTCTATCATCCCGTGAATCTCGCGTCGACTTCTATCGAGTCATTACCCTAGCCGACAGGTGTGAACAGGCGTAATTGGAACCGGAACACCCCGTGTGATCTCCGATCTAACGATTGCAACTTTTCGTCGTACGATGTATCGTTCAAAAACATTTTGAGACTCGCGGTGCCGCAGGCTTTCTTTTACATGTCTCGCATTTAAAACACCGCTCCCCTCTTTCTGCAAGCTGTTTCGCAATGTTTTAGCTGATGCTGCTGAAAACTTATGTTTTATGTATTAAGTACCGATATTCGTTTCCATCGGTATTATCTTGATTGATATCGATTCGACGCAGGGACAGGAAGGGTTAAAAACTGTTTGACCATAGTTCGAATTAACTCGTCGAAGGGACAGCAACAGGTTCCCAGGGCGCGTTGGGTTTCTTCGTTAACATTAATGCCAGACCGCGGCTGATTAATGAGGCTAATAACTCGCGCGGATCGACGGTGAACGCCGCGGCGCAACGAAACGCCTCGCGAAATTGTTTGACAGGTGGCACACCGCGCGCGTACCTTAATTCCCATTGATCCCGCTGATTAATGAGCCCTATAAATCATCCGGCGAAGCGCGGCGTGTTTGCGCACACCGTGCATATTAAGAAATCGTCTCATCTTCGGTTCCCGCTCCCAAGCAGTACATAATCCTGTTAAATATTATATTTGCCCGGCGGACGAACCGTGACGGCCATTGACAGTCACGATCCAAGCTCCGATTGATCGATCGGTGGTAGATCTCTGCTGTGTCTCGAGCGAAAGCGACTCGCAACGGCTCGTAAGGTGCTAAGACTTTCGTTAATGCCTTGAAACTTGATTAAGGTTCGTCAAAACGTCTCGAATAATTTTAGCAAAAACATCTTTAATAAATATTTCCTCCATTAGCGCAACATTATTGAATAACGGACGATGAAATCTTGGCTGATGGTCGCGCGCGGAACACGTTTTTTTGGCATCGATAACGCAAGAGATGTTTCAAAGCGGTAATACGCACGTTAATTAGAGGATTGAGAAAAGCGTTTTAGAGATGGCCCGTGAGCGTCTGTATCGTCTGGCGCAACATTTTTACCTTCGAAAGGAACCGGCCGACTTCGCCAATCGATTTTTCCCGACAATCCGCAAGGACGATCACTGAAGACGATTACCGAATACTTGTATCACCCGGTTGCAACGCTCGTCCTTCACCTTCAACCGTTTCACTATACTCGCGTATCTCGCCACGACCCACCACCAGCTTCACCATCGATTTTCGTCGCTGGCTCTCGTACAACCTTCTCCAAGGGCATTCGAACCATCCACTCCTGCAGTTTCACCTTTTTTCTCGTCGAACTCTGCACGGATTTTCGCTTGGCAAGCTGACGCACTTGCGAACGCAGTTGTCACGTAAACATTAATATTTCACGTTCCAACGATTATATTATACATACATGTACTAATATAGAGACTTTTGTTTCTGTTGCACAAATTCTTTACACAAACATTCACGACTGCACGATCAAATTGTCACTTTTCCTTCGGTATAAGGACAACCAGTACATACCAGTACAAAAAGGTATTATGTACTGGTATTACAGGTTCGCGATCGTTGTCAGAACAATATATCGATATAACAAAACAATTTCGAAGGGAGTTCGATATAAACATCTGCTGCTGAATATTCATTTCAGTATAATAAGAAGATTTCAGCGGCTTTTGTCGTCGCAGGTCTATTCCGCTATCGAAATAACGGAAAGGAAAAACATTCTGTAAGAACTATGGTATCGCGATGCGATGTCGATCTGTCAAATCGATTTGTTTCTTTTGAAAATGAAATATTACTCCTTGCCACTAGGATTCCCGGTCTTTATCTTGTGGATCGCGCAAAAAAAGAAACGCTTGATCTTTTATTCATCATTCGAAACTGTTTTTATTCCAGCAATAAATTTGCCTATCCCGTGCTTAGGCGATTCCTCGCCTCCGCGTCTGATCGGAGCAGTTGCTCGATCGCTTTTAAATGTAGACACCAAGACCGATGTTGCACGTTCGTTCTATCGCCTCTCCGTCTAAATTTACTCGCGGCAATTACATGGGTTGCAACCGGTTCCGATTTTGCTTATTACACTCCATTGACTGCCTCGCGGAATCTCGTTATCGTTATTAGCCTCCGTTTACCGATTTTCATCGCGAGGATCGCCCTAGATCATCGGAGGCGTTTCCTATGGATCGCGTACTCTCTTATCAGTCATTGTTGGCCTGTTATTATTCTCGAATGGTTCACAATGCAATCTACGGTGCATCGCATTTTTCTTTCATGCATGCTCTTCGTTTCGTTGTTGCTTTGTCAAATCCATACTGTTTGGTGGGCTTTAATTAATTGGTAGTCTATTTTCTTTTCCTCTAAAAAATTGGCTGTCCTATTAATTTTGATTACTTCTTAAACGAATCCCTAAAGTTTCTCAATGGTCCTCAAACCCGAGTCATTCTCACCGAAAACTGTTCATCCTAGGATAAGGACAACAGAGATCCGAATATTCCCAAGTATCGCGAGCTGAATCCAACGAGAGCACAAAGGACTCGTTTCGACGGCGATGATCGTTTATGTCTCGGCGCGGCGCAGTTATTAAAAGCCGCGATAACGCGTAGTGTAATAAGAATCGCGCGGGTCAGGCAGAGAGAACAGTGCCAGTTGGGGATGGTGATCATGATATTAAACGTAGATGCGGGTCGATAAGCGATAATAAGCAGCCTGTTGACTGCGCGAAAGGGTCGCGGTATATGTATGTATCTACGAAATATAATAATAGCTAACGCGTTGATGTATTAATTGGCTGCGGTGTAATAAGCCGGTCACGCCCGATCCGTTGCCACGACCGTTTCGCTATCCAAGAAATTCGATAATAGGAATGGGCTAGTAGAGAGGCAGGGAAGTCTTGGGATGAAAAGTTCGAGTCTCTCACGGCCTGCGCCGCGTGTGTTGCAGGGATTTCGTAATAAAATGGCGACTATAATTTGCTGGGGCGATGCTCGCCGCTCTATCGGACCGCGTTCATCGCGTTACGATCGTGTCAGATGGGTTCAAACGCTTTCAAAGACTGTCTGCATTGTGCCAATCGATCCTTATCGAGATTCGCGGGCCGCTCGAGTGACCGACGACTATTTCACGCTGCGATTTACGCGACAGGAGGCAACCTTTTCCATCCTGACCAAGATTCGCTAAGAACTAACCACTCGAAAGATGGCGATTTTTATTGGAAACTCGCTGGCGTAACAATTTTAATACAAGACATACACAAAATATAATAATGAAACACGAATAACCAGAAATCTGAATGGTCAATTGAAATATCCGTCACCGTGATCAAGAAACTAAACACCACGCGATCTAACAATAGATCGTCGTTCTGGATCCATTTTAAAGGATCTATTTTAAATCTGCGATCTGGAAAACTGGATCATTGACAAAACTTTTACCGAGGACTGTACCCGGTGTAGATGTGTGTCACGTTGTCCACGCGTTAAATGACAATCAACCGCGGAGCATTGAGTAATGGAGCGTCGACATGGGACAGCGGATATTTTAGGATGCCCGATGCATTATTTCTTGTGCAGATAACATATGATATCTACAGGAGATTACGTTAACATTGCCAATACCGATTTGAACGTAGCGTATTTAGAAACACTTCGATCTGTTCCCGGGATCTTTATTAATTACAACTGGGATGTATAATGTTCTCGTTAGTCCGCGTTTAAATGATGTCGATGGTAATCGTTCGTGGTCCTCGTTAGGGTTGTTACTTTCCTTCGAAGGTCGAAAATTTTGAAGCTTTCGAATATTATTTTGAATCTATCAAACATATTAACAGAGAAAATAAATTTCTATGTCAATTTTATTTTGCATAAAGATCGCTGTCTAGCGATGAGAATCGAATTTTCGAAGCTTCGAAATTCGAGCCGCCGCGCCGTAGTAAATTATTTGAAGATTGGAAGAAACGGAGTTTTGAAGCTTTAAACTTCGAAATTTCGCTGCTAAGTTATATTTCATACAATTACAGACACTTCTACATTTCAAAAAAAATACGCCACCACAGCTAAAAGATTGATTAAGTTACAATTTCATACGATTCAAAGACTTGGAAACTTCGTGCACTTCGAATCTTCGAAGAATCGAAGCTCCGGAAAAGTAACAGCCCTAGTCGCCTCGTGGCCGATTGTCTTCGAATTGGCCGATCGGTTCGCGTTGTCTCCGGGATCACACGCTCGATGCCGGCTAAAACGTATCACGTAGCGATCGGCGTGTACGTGTCGGCCACTTACTTGGCTTGTACGCGATCAACGTCCCTGCAATTACTCCCTCGTGGCGATTTAACGTATCATTAGCGCGAGTTACGTGAGCAAACAAGCTCGAGAGGCTGCGAACGCTTCGCCATTACCTCGCCCGCGGCCGAGGGTGAGCTTTTATTTTTAATATCGGCTAAACGACCGACCAAATTGCCGACAAACTTTCTACGCCATTGTTCCGACCATGCTAGAGAGAGCTCTATTCTCAATGGGAGCGTTGCGACACCGATCGCGATCGCGAGCATCGGGTTTCTCGAAACGCGCCGTACAGGTTTTGCACTACAAATTCATCATTTTCATTTTCGAAAGTGTGTGTTCTTTTCCTCAATCTTCTTATGAGATGAACTCTGCGCAAGTGAACACTCTTTTCTCCTCTTTAACTGGTTTAATAGGAATGAGAGAGGGTGAAGGTGTTCCCTACATCTTTGTGGAAATTTAATTATTGTAATAACTAGTCTGGGATTCCCCGTGCAGATGCTACGGGATAAAGTCAGGTTACATAAAAAGTTTAATAAAGCTCAACACAGATTTAATATCCTTCATTTCGCGGAATTGTTCGTTGGGCTGGTGAGCTTCTCCTAATCCCCTTTTTCAGAAGGCGAATCTGCATTAACACTGTCCTAATGAATAGTAAACTATCTACTGTTGTCTATAATAAGGAAGATTATAAATAATAGAATCTCTCGAATGCGAATTAAATCTAGGAAACGTGTTCTACGAGAACACCGAAAAAATTACGAGATGGATTTCGATAGGGATTCAAACGATCAAGAAAATCAGGATGATGGTCGGACACAGGGGCCGTTGTACTCGAAAAATTAATCACCGTTCAGAGGAAAGAAAGTCAGCGAGACTCGTTGAATAATTTCCTCGTTTGTAACGCATCCATTAATAATTTCGCGTAGAAAGGTTGACGCGATCGGCTCTGCTCCTCGTATAGTAAATCATCTGTCCATCGCATCGTGCGTCTAGAGAGACAGTCGAATTTGTCACGAATCCCTGTCGAATCGGACATCGACAAGAGAGAAATTGGAAACTCCCCATTACCAAATTGCCAAGCGCCGCACACAAGGAAGAAAGTGTGAAACTTTCGATCGACGCATCTACGGATCATCGTCGATCCTCTCCGAGTTCGTAGATCCACGGCGGACCTGAATGCATGGGGAAACTCGAATGGCGGAGTTCGTTATCGTAATCGATGGGGAATCGAATGAGTGGAAACGCAATCTATGGGAAATCGGCCCTTGAACGCTGTCGTGCGCGATCGATGGCCCCGGGCGACGTAGAAAGCTGGGATTAGGGTACCTATTACGATATTCGATGGATTACATCTGCCTGGTCGTCGACTTCCGCCCTCGAATTCGCCTAAACCCAGACAAACGCGAATCGCATTGTGAAAGCTGTTCCGAGACAAAAAGATTCATCGAAAATCGGTTCGCCAGCAAGCAAGTAATTAGCAAGTCAGTGTAACGAACTATCCAACGATTACATCTAACGCATTAATCGTCGATAACGAGGGTGATATAACAGCCGCAGTAGAATCGGAACTGGAACGTAAACCGTCTGACCAATGACTACCTCATTCTACTGCCGAATTGCACGCCAAGCGATGCACCTGTGTTCTACATTCTATGGAATGCAACTGGGTCACGACTTCATTCCTTCGTTTCTCGTACAGGTTAATAATTGATGCGCTTCATAGAATAATTAAGATTTAAAGAATATTCCCCGCAAAAGATTATATTGTAGTGACCCGATCCGCTGCTACACCATTATTTCGGTCTTCGTCGTCGAAGCAACGTCGCGCGTCACGTCGTTTCGATAACTCGATAAACTTCTTAATAATATCGCGCTTAATCAAGTCATCGGGGAACATCGGACGGCTCTGCGAGTACGAAATTATCTGCGCACCGTATCGCCGCCATTAGCCGCATCGCCTTCTATTCTAAAGTTACGACTACCGGTGAACTGATTAAACACATCAGTCATTAACGCGTTTGCCACGATACCGTCGTAGTTACCAATTTCGTAATTTCTTCTTCACCTCGTCTTTCTACGGATGGACTCGCTTTGTAAACTTTTCTTGATAGAACCAAATAAGTCGGTACAGTTTCACGAAGATATCTTATTTGGTTCATCGAAGAAAAATTGCCAAGACGCGAGGTGGTTCGATCGTTGGAAAGGGAAGGAGATTTCGTGCGTGAAAATCGGTAGAACCGTAAACGAGTGTAAGGCTACGGGCCGGTCCGGGCCGATTCCGTGTCTGTCCGCTTTCTACGCGGCCTTATTATCATATTTCTCCTTAAACCGGCATGCGAGCGGCGCGAATCGAACACGTTGTCGTTACACGGTCGCGCAAACAGGCGTCAGCGATTTCAATTACGGTGCCGGAGCGGCCGGCAGTCTCGGTTTCCGCGGGGAGAACTCGAGAAACAGAAAGAGACAGAGGGACAGCCATTAGAAAACAGCGTCGGAAAAACCGGATCCCTTAATCGATCTTTGATCGCTTAATCGAGCGAGCCGATGCTACCGACTTGCGACATCCGACAAGCAGAAACAGACGTGCCCGCGAACCGATCGGATCGAGAAAGGCCTCGCGCCAGGCCGCGCCGCACGGTGCCGACGAGGTCTCTTCCTTCGATCGAGACTTTTTGCGAGGATCAATCCCATCCCATTCCATCGCGTCGCCATACCTGGCGATCGCTTACTTTTCCTCGTTAGATGACCGCGAATGGTAACCGACGATCTCATCTCTCGTCTCCTCTTCGTATATTCCCCTCGGATTATCCTAAAACCTGAAATCGTTCGCGTTCGACTCTACCTAACTGCAGCCAGTGTTAAGCGTGTAACGATCGGGTAATTATTTGTTTTTTCACCGGCGGGAATGATGAGACGGTAGATTCAAATTGTCTTTTTCATGACTCGCTTGATACGATAATTGCAGGATGCCGAGACTTAGATGCTAATAACATTGGCAGGAGTACTTTAATCGGCGCTCTACACGGTTATAATAACATTACGGTTTTTATTACATTGTAGCTCACTAATGCACTTGTTTCTTGGTAGTCCTGCGAAGGAAAGTTGAATATTTAATTGTAACAATCACGTAAAATAGCGAATGGAGGCTCAAGATGGCACGTCTCATAACTCAATTGATCGAAAAACTTACAGAAAGGGCCTAGCCGATTAAGATGGTCAAAACTGTCCTTGGAGGTTTTTCTAATGACTATCGAACCATTCGAAAGCTGACCAAGAAAAAACCCTCCGATTAAAATTTCAGCCTTCTAGCTTGCCCACGAGGGTAGTTACGGGGTAAATTAGATTTCGCGCTTTTCGGTGCATTTTCCTCTAAGGGCAGTTTTTGACCAACTTAATCGGCTAGGCCCTTTCCAATAAATTACAGTAATTTATATAATCTCATTAATAGACGGAAGTCTTTATGATCCCGAAAGGAATTCGGTGCAGCTCAACCATTTATTAAATCAAACGTCGACCCTCCAGTTAACATGGTAGCAATTCCACGTGCAGTAACTGTCCCGCACAGTAACAAACACGGACATGTCAAAACCGCTTGGGAGACGGCGAAGCAAGTTTTTACGCGAGTGCACGCTCGATTTAAATATGTTTATCGATCGTTCACAGAAAGAGGAAACTCTTCTCACAGACAATTAGCGGCGGATACACGGAAGAATCAACTATATTTCATCATGGAAAAGTATTCGTGCCACGTGTTTATCCAGTGGAACGAATCTGTAAATAAAAACGCAATGCGAAGCTGCTATTACGAACAAAATTAATTTTGAAAAATAGACAAAAAATGGTGTTAACTCAGCTTTGGGGAGAAATATCGATCGTTGCTTCACTGGTGCCGGTAGAAAGGTGTCTTCGAAGGATCAGGCCGTTGCAGTCAGGTTGTCGCCGGGTATTAATTAATCGCTTGCCGCCTGGACGTCGATCATTAGCGACAGGATATTTTTAATCGGTTGAGTACAGAGACGCTTGGGATTAAACGTTCGTCAGGCATCGGTTCGTCGGTGGATTTACGACGCAGCCGTGGCATGGCGTGGAGAAGATCGCGGCCGGCGATATCCGCGAACGTTTCCCACGAAGTTCTCCTCTCGTCCAGGTCGGGGGCTCTCTCGGGCTTGGTGTTGCGCACCGTAGCGCATAGCGCGGCAAATAAACCGCGCGCTGCGCTGTGCCGCGAAGAAACCTGTCCGACAGAGTTTCTTTTTGATTGAACACACACGCTTTAGCCTAAGTGACCCTATTAGTCGGCGGTTATCTTCCTCGTGACGGGCCGCGTAGACTGCGGCGACCCCGGTAAATCCTTTCTCTTCGACGTGTCGACCGGTTGCAGGCCTCTCCGACTTTGGCTAGCTCGCTCGCTCGCTCGAACTGACTCGCGCGAGTAAAAGCCTATAGGTGCCAAGCACGTCCTGCAACTCGCGCGCGCGTAACACTCGCGCGTGTCCTCCCGTCCGCTGATTTACACGCCGACGACGCGAAGATTGAGGGTTCGCCGGTCGTGCCGTGCCACAGACGATCCTCTTCGTTAAGGGTCGAGAACGTTACGTCGCTCGCTTTGCTTGCTTGCTTGCTTCTGCACAGGTAATCATCCTCTCCTCTTGCTCACCTGTGTCAGGCATCAAACCGCTGTTTTCGGAGGAGGTTCTACGTGATGCAATCGGACGGTCGTTAACACCTTACCTGTCCCATGAGCTTCGTGCGCCTCGTTCCAGCCAAACGCCGCACACAGTCACGTATTTCGCGAGCAATTTGCTGCCAACCGAGATAGACACGTGTTTATTCTTTCTCGCGCGGCGCTTGTCGTCCTGCGAACCGCAGGTGCAAATGGGAATAGATAGTCGTGGATCTTCGTCGTTTAACCCTTGCACATTCGTCAGGGAAATCAATTCTAAATAAAAAAAAGTACTTTTTCTTTCAACCGAGTTTCGTATTTCACCTGTCCATTTTTTATACTACGATCACATAATTAATCCTTCCACAGCTGTGGCTGAATTTATTTTGACCGGGAACATCCAAATTGTCATTTAACTATTTATACTCAATTTGTGGCAATTAAACTAACTGAATAGCTGTTTCATTGAGGATATCATGAAAAGTAAATTTTTTTAAATTATTAATTAGAGCTGTGAACGGTCCTAAGCATTGCCAATTATATAGCTATAAAAATCGTCCGTTGTCCGAGAGTTAATTCCTGCACCATTGCATTGTTACCAAGAATTATTGGACACGTACCGTCACGTTTCGTGACACTGTCTACACTATTTTTAGGAAACGAGTCTGCGAAATAATGTTTCATACTGTAACCGCGAAACAAGAAAGTAGTATTAGTAAATCGTACCAGTACTATGTGAAAGAATATTTATAAATCTGACCAGACAGCCAGATTGTCTACAGCGAATGATTTGTTCAACTCTGGGAAAACCCAGAACGTTAGCCAACAGAGTCGGAAATACAAGAAAAAGACACAAAAAGCAGCCGCTAACATGTTTCGTCCATCTCCAAGTGATCTCTCTAATTCTGTCAATCTCTCTCTCTCTCTTTTCAACAGAAACTGTTAACAATTATGCGATAAATCCCGGGAAACAGGTGAAGCGCCTTTAAAAATCGCATTAGAAAATCGATTTCCAATTCCGACGAATTTATCAGTGTTCCTTGTCTAGCGAGCAATCACGGATCACTCGGATCACTAATTTCCGCGAGTTACGATGGCAGAAACGTGGTTGGATAGCGATAGGAAAAAGAGCTTGGAAGTTGGAGAATCGTTCGGCGAAGGAGACGCGAGCCGATGATCCGCGATTACGGCCTTTCACGGCGTTGATCGAGCCGATAGGGATCTAGCCGTGTGGTTTTTCAAGCAGACAACGACTCGTCTCTGGAGTCTCGTGGATCCATCCTGTCCCCTTGATGACGATCTGTAGCCGATGCATGTGTGTGTGTGCTCGAGACAAGACGAGACATCGTCGTCGTACAGGTTACTCGCCGCGAACCTACAGGTTCGGGTAATTGATGGCGAGACTCGCGCTCCGGAACTTTTGCCGATCGCCGCGGAGCGATAAATCGTCGCGCGTGCCGGCAGCGGCGCGTAAACCGACTCGTTTTTCTGCTATTGTTTACGCGGAGACGTTGCATAAATTACCGGTGCCCGCTTCCACGGCACTTACGTAAATCCGCGATCTTGATAATTCTGCGTTCGAACCAGCCGTTTCGATCCCGTCTTCGATCATCCAACTTTCCGCGGAGCCCTCGAATTTTCAAAAAACAAATTAATCGAGAGGCAGAGAAGAATGACGACGATAGTTGTTCGGGTTCCAGTAATTATTTTGGCAAATATTCTGCGTGCTACACTCGTTCGCAGAACATTCGATTCATACGACAATGACCCATTGACGGCACGTGTCTGCTTCCTGGTTCGTAATACTACTGTGCGTACTATGATCTTCATTCAGTTCTACACACAGCATAGTATTAGCTTGTTATTAGTGGCAGCTTCCATTTCGAGGCGTAATATCCCCGGAACGAATTGGCATATTGACGCGGTACAAAACGCATATTAAAGAGCGACGTCTAAGCTACTTTACGCCTCTGTCGTAAGCAGATTCGACGAACACCAGTATAGTAAACAAAACGAAACGACTCATAGGAGTGCCGTGACGAGCGTAACACAATTCTATTTCTTGCTCTCCTTCCAACGTTCTCAAATCTTCCGATGTTTTATTTAGTGTACTGGCGAACTAATTATATTCCCCGTGAATAATTCTAGGCTGCGGGACATGATAATTTAAATCGGGACATGATTAATTGCATGTTTTCACGTCCGAGAAAGCATGACTCGATGCTTCGTGTCTCCCGATGTCCGAATTCGGTGTTGCTTCAATTTTTAATCCTGGACAACGCTTCACTCACTGTTGACGGATACTTTTGCGGAAACCAATTGAGTTCTATAAAAAAAAACAGTTGCATCTCCTCTAAAGAAACTTCTCTTCTCCCTATCGACTGGTAGGATCAATTTACTAGATCTCGATGGTCGGACGAAGATTTTTCGAAGCCGTGACGCACGCCAACTTGTTTTACAGTGATAGATACATTTTTTAGGCTACGGATCCGAAAAGGCCGCGGATAACGAGCCTCGATCCCTCCGTCCTCCTTTAAATAAGCGCAACTAGCACACGAATCCGGAGAAGAAGATCGGGTTTGATTGGGCTCGGCGATAACGTAAAAGTCTCCCGGAGCCTGTACTCCATAAATATTTCTCGCGTCTCGGCTGAAGCTGAAGGGTCAATTCGACGCGACCGCCTCGTAAACATTAATTGGCACCGAGCGACGAGCTTCCTTCGTGGCTTGCCGAGACGACGACGATTAGAAACCCACGCTCGCAGGATCCTGCACCGGTCTCTCTCTCTCTCTCTCTCTCTCTATTTCTTCGCTCTATTGAAATTCATTCCTGCATCGATTTCGATGAAAGTCGTTCCTAGTCCCCTCTGTACGTACATCATCACCGGTATCCTCGCGACGAGAGTGAGAGGAGACGAGCAACCGGTACAGTACAACGGAGAAAGGAGACATGATCTCACAGAAACGCACGCACGTACGAACACGGTGAGATCGAGTGCAGAGAACGACAAAATTCAAGTTGAGAAACACGCGCTTACCGACGAAAATCACCGCGAATCTATTAACTGTTTAATCATCGATAAATTCGTTGTCCCGAAGAACAAGCTAACGTGAACATTTATCAAAATCGTGAACGCAATGTTCCGTTCCGGAGGACCAAATAATGTACTTTATTATTAAAAAGTCCTCCTTTAATCGTTAATGGTTTGTCTCGGCAGAGAAGACGATGCATCATTTTCGGTAACGTTTTTTCAAGGCTTCGACCGGTGATGTACCATTTCTTAAAATCCTCCGGTGTAATCTTTAATGCAACGGTCTGCCCCGAAGGACTCGATGATGCGCCATTATCAGCTGAAACGTCACTTTTACCACCAAGGCTATATTTTATGCCGAAAGGGAACACATTTCGCTTGACACGTTAAAGGACCCATTTATTTCGTCGAGCTGTTACTTAATTATTCCTCGCGAAACAGTGTTGCATCCGCAGTAGGTGCTTATAATTTATAATTGTATTCGACGAACCGCGGACAAGCTATTACATTTTCTTTTATTCGTTATGCAAATTACGTGAAGCGTACATATATCGCCGGAGAAGGCGATTTCGAGAGACGAAATCGCGTGCGTACGCACGTGGACAACCCCGTTTAATCGAAAACGAACGAAGAACCGTGGTCGTCCTTGAGTCAAGCAAGAGAAGCCGCCGTCTCGAAAACGTCTCGTCCAGCATCTGCCGTCGAATGATACGTTTAATGTGTGGAAACAGCCTGGTTAATGTGGCAATCGTAAATTGTAATCCGTTTTATGCCGGTTTCTCAAGAATCGGTGCATATCGCACGTGTGTCGCAATCGCGCGTCACAGGTGCACAATCTTTTCACCGAAAAGAAAGAAACGAACATCGACTCCCGTCTCGTATAACACGACGACTCGATGACAACGCTAGAACACGCGACAATAAAAAGAATAATACACAAAGTAAACAATAAGTGCATATCATCGACAACAACGGCGAAACATGAATATGTATCGCCACTTTTTACATTCGAATAAAACCAGTCGTACGCGTATACAGCACGAGCGATTACTCTTCTACTTATATTAGATCGTATCGAACAATGACAATGAACAACTGGGTCGATAGATCGTTATCGAAAAGGTCGACTCTCCAAGGACGAATTTTTTAGGCACAGTCTGAGGTAAATTCAGTCTCTGTTTAATTACTTTATAGAGTGCATAAGTAAACCAGTAATTAAAATAAAGTATAAGGATAGGACTAATTAAAAACGCGTGTTTAGCACGATCAACAACGTCAAGAGAAAAGGGTAAACACTGTTACGAACGTGTTTACAGAATGACCACAGCACAACAATCCTATTAGTAAAACAAAATCAAATGGAACATATGTCGTGTCAAACATGACAACAATCCTATACCTGCACAAGTGATGGAAGTGAACCAACGTTCGAAGAGACTCCGATAGTAAAATCTTCGCGCATTTTCACTTGTTCGCAATCGGCCACAATGCGGCCGCGGGATGACGCGCTGTGAAGTATTAAAAAAAAAGCAGAAAAAGCATAAGCGAGACGAAGAATCCCCGCGCGAAGCGGTTGGATCACTTTCCGCTTGATCGGACGAGGAGAGGAGATGATCGCGACGAGAAAGAGAGAGTGGAAGATGATCGCTGGGAGAAAGAGAGAGGAGGTCGTATTACGAGATGATCCTCGCGCGTGTTTCGTGCACCGATCTCGCATCCTGCAAAACTCTGTGGTGGACAGTTATGCAAGAGGCCGCGTTTGGCGCGTCCGCTCGGGCAGGTTCGACCGGTCTTAATTGCGATCGGGACAGGCCGGAGTGCTTCGAAACTAGTTTCGGGGCCTAGGAACGGGCCTCGCGAATGTGCACCGATCGCACAGGTCCCCCCTTTCATCTGGAGCCACACCGACGAATATTAATAAACTATTTCTCTATCGGCACGTGTCCGGCTACCGAGTATCGTAGTTCGCGAGTCACGTCAATGCATACATATATATACCGGTCTGCATACTCGGTTCCCCGATGAAAAACTGGTCCATTTTCCCACCTAAAGAGGCTTGCAGACCACGGTGCGCTCTACCGAAACAATTTAGCGTTAATTCGATCGATCCCGCCCGGTTTCGCGAACGTTAATTCCTAATGAGAATGTTGCATGCGTCGCAGACCGGAGAAAGGAGCTGAGCAGCTCGATACCGATAAAAGAAACGCGGCTTGCTACCTATGTCTCTGTCCAAGTCCAATTCAACGTGGTCAATACCATTCTTTCGATCTCTCAGTGTTCGAGGATCCAACAGAATCAATCGAACGGCTCTATTGCAAACAAGATCCTCTCGCGGAAGTTACGACAGCGTTAATTACGCCTTCGATCGTTAATTTGGTTGCGAGGCGAATTCCAAGCGATTGTATGGTTTCACGCGTAGTTGCGGAACGGCGCAGCAGAGAGTTTATGGTCGCGGCAGGAAATCGGGAAAATTATCCATTAGCCCCGGTGAGCTCGACGCCTGACAAGAGATACGCCTAGCGATTCTCGGCCGGCTTCTCCTCTTCTTCTCTTTCTCTCTCTCTCTCTCTCTCTTTCTCTCACTCTCTATCTTTATTCCCCCGCGAAGGGAACCGAAGGATCGATATATGCGAGTATATGGAACACGCATGCGAAGATCGGGATGTGGGTGGAGCCGTTTCGTACGGCCATTTTGCGTCACTCGCCATTCGAGGGTCCGAAGATCTCGATGTTTCCCAATTTGCAATTCGTGTGTCACTCGGTTGGTCATTCGTGTTTCCCGTTAACAATCTCTGTGTACGATTGTCCTGCAATTTTTGAAGGAGCACGAATCAGGGATGGAACGTTCAAACAGTAAAGACATTTAAAATGTTGCTAAAATCCAATGACTTCCGGGGATCGTTCAACTTTTATAACTACTTGACAATCCGTAGATCTTCTGTGCTCGTATACTATGTACTTGCTGCCTTACAGCTCGTCTGGCGAGTTTTCTATTTGCTTATTCTTTCATCGAAGGTATGCAGCATGGTTGCGCGAAGTGTCGTAGAAAAAGCTGTCTCTCGCCGAAATGCGAGAATTAACCGGTCGATTAACATGCTGTTGAATTACGTTGCTTGGATCGTCGCGTCGATCGGTGTTTATTCTTCACGGGACGGGCGTTGAGACTCCCTCGTAAAATTCTGCAGCCTGCAATTACGGGCCCCGATATTCTTTCCTATCTTGAATGATTTATGCACGCCTCGCCTCTTCCTCTCTCTTGATCATCTCTCCTGATTCTCCCTCGTTTCACGGATCATCGATAATTTACAACCCGGCCCGTCCAAATCTCCGCGAACCTATCGGAACTTATTCGACGCCTTCGAGCCTGTACTTTCCCCTGGGATCTACTGGGTGTTCGAACGAAGATTCGCTAGGCTCTTGACAACATAGCACGCATCGCGATTCGCATGATTCGCAAGATTCCTGCGTGCCACGAGGCTCGAGGCGTCCGCGACCATGAGCGGTCTCTCGTATCGGCGCGGCGCGGCGACACGATGCTTGCACGGGACTTTCTCCTATCCATGCGATTAGCAATCCGGGATATCCAAAAGTCATTAAACCCCGTGAGAACCGGCATTTTTATCATCCGACGACGCGCGACGCGGGATCGTCTGCAGTTTCGACTAGCCTGGCATCGAAGTCGCCCGAAGGCCGTCGCTTTCTCTTCAAAACCGTGAATCGATCGCAGAATCCGCGCGAACGAAGAATCTTCTCTTACAATATCTTCACATTTTCTTCCGCGTTGGATCTAAAGCTATCTCCACACCGAACCAACAACCGGCAACTTTTAATTGATGTTGGACTTTTAGGCCCGCTACACACATTCGTTTCTTTAACGTTAATATGCGATAATGTACTGACGATCGCATATTCGGTTGCCAGTGCAAATGTGCAGCGCCTAATTGAAATTAATTAAAATAATATCTTATTTTTTCCGTAATACAATCAAGAAAATTGAAATTTCTAGATAGAATACATTCGTTACAAAATTGCGTTTGTTTAATGTCACTGCTAAGAATCGGACATTTCATATGCAACAACCTAATATTTCAGACCGTAATTCCGGTACCGCACGTTAGAAAAACGGATGTGTGTAGCGGGCCTTAGCATACAGACATTAGCATAATGAAGTCTACACAGAATGGGTCGAAAGAAAAGTTTGCAAAGTCGAGATCGATTGATCATCGGAGGATCCTTCGCTCTGGGTCGCGCGAGGACGAAGCAGAAGTGCTCGTCGGAATCAAGGATTTGTGAAAGTGGCAACGGGGACCAGGAAAGCCGTCTGAAACAAATTGTCCAGATACCCTGGAAAGATTAGATACGTTCCCGGTGAATTGACCTCTCCCGATAAAAGATTCCTCTGCTCGCGCGCGGCAATAAGAATACAAAAGCGAGTTTAGCTCTCGCGAGGCGGCTCTCGCGCGGTCCGGGTTAGAGTGCGGCTTACGGTGTCGATGGAGGTGAAAGAAGAGGTACGACGTTGGCTAGGCGAGGGAGGAGAGATAGAACTGTTGGCTGAAGAAAGACGAGAGGAGGATACGGAGAGTAGCTTGCGACACGCAGGCTCGAGCAGCCAGGCTGATAGGTAGGTAGGTAGGTATATCGCCCCCTGACCCCGAAGAACTACCGTGAGACCGGCTTAGCTCCGGTCGGAGCACTCTCCTTTGCTCTCTCTCTCTCTCTCTCCTCTCTTTCACTTTGCCTCTCCTCCAAGCTCCCTTCTCTCTTTCTTTCTCTCGGTGCACCGCGTATGCACACGTAAGTACGTGTGTGCATCCAGGCGCCGTGGAATAAAGAAGTGGGAAGGGTACGGTGGCGTGACACCACGACCAACCAGCAGAAAAGAGAGGAGAGAAGGGAACGATACGACGAAGGATGTTGTGACTCGTGGGTGCAGCTGCAATGCGGCCCCGACTGCATTCAGTGGCGCGCACAGGACGATCCGATGCTCTCCTGGGCTCTCCGACGGCACGCCAGGATTATCCAAAGCCAGGAGCGAGACACACACGGCTCCGAACAATTTCGTAACCGATGCAAGCGTCGCTATCCGCAATCTACTGATTACTATACGCGCGGAACTAATCAGCCGGCAAAAAAGATTAATAAGAAACATTGGGACCAATAGTTTGAAAAATATCCATCCAGACACAGGACAAGACTCAATAAAATCTTCCCTGAACAGGAATGGAAGATCGATGCTGTACGAATTGCAGGTTGTTCGTTGTGCTAACTTCATGAGCGCCCGAGAAACACAGAGTACAAGCGAAAGGGGTCGGGTTCGTCGAAGTAGGATACGGTAATTCGATCCTGTTGAAGATTATCAGAAGTTATTCACCGAAGATCTACCGAAGATTGAGTCGCGATTACGTGGATGAATGAAGAGTTTTTGAAGCGAGAACCCCTAATTACGGTGTCGTCGATCTCTCACTAAATGCAACGAAGGAGAAAGTTGCGCGGCTTGTACACACGTCGCGTCGGACCAGTTTTAGACCGTTACCTGGAAACTTTCAAATTAATTTATGTACGAATCGAGAGGAACATCGGTCCCATGATTCACTTGCGATTCCAGGTGACGCGGAAAACACGTAACGCCAGCCTGTTACAGGTTTAACGGGATGAAACGTCCGAGATGATTAACTGATCGACGATCATTGCTCTTGCCGCTGCGCTAATCCTACAAACTAGTTTGCATTAACGTCTTCTTTTCCGATCGAATTACGCACAGGTGTTGCACACGAAATCACGCGACCGAACGAGCTTCTCGATTTTATAATGTGTGTTTCCTGCTGTACGCGGATGATTTTTTATAGTCTTGTTTATTACCACCTCCGGTCCGTATTTGCAGTTGTGCATTCGATTTTCTGGTCTCGAAAGGTCAGATTGGAAACACTGAAAAGTTCGAACGCCTACCCGATCCTCTCAGCGCCCACATTCAGAAACTCTGCTTAAAACTGTCTATTTTTGCTCGGATGCTCCATTTTTAGATGAATCGGAGGGTAGTAGAAGTTTAGCAGATGAATACGCGCATGGTCTCTTTACAATGTAGCATAGCGTTACTCGGATATTAATCGAAGTATTAACTGGAATTTTGTGATGAAAGCCGAGGACGATCCGGAACGGGGACTGTCTGTACTTAGCAGTGAAAGGGTTAATTACGATCGTCCAGCCGGAGAGACGTCTGACTCGTGTGGGCGAACCGAGTGCGAGCTTGAATCGAAGATATCTCGGTGCGCGATTATGTGTCGTATGACTCCGGGACACGATCAGGTCCTACTTTCTCTCGTGCACACGCACGCGCACCCGCTGCGCCACGCCACGCCGCGCCGTCCTGGCCTGCCTAACGCTGCTAGGCGAGGTGTGCCTGCATAAGAGACGAGTCCGAATCGATCGGCACCGATGACGAGCGAAATGGAGACATTTCATTAAACCTGCCGCTAAATGCCCCACTATTTTTAACTAAATTATTCTCCGCTTCGAAGACGTCAGCTGCTCTAGCCACGGCGACGCTCTCGCACACCTTCGTACACATACATTCGCCAATTCCACGACGTTGCGGAGACATTTTCCATTTTGAAGAGATCCTCTCCAAAAGTAATTTGGTTAGAGAAATGATTATTTTAGATTATATGTATAAAGGGATCGAGAATAATGTTCGCATTGATTGCAAGACACAGGAAAAAAATTCTTTCTTCTTTGAATTATCTGATTAAGCTGAAGCCAAATATGCTGATGTCTTTAAATCTTTCTAATATGTCCACTGCTTTAAATTGTGCTTACCCATTTTTGTAATAAATGCATAAAATCCGCAGTGTAATTATTAGAATTATTAGAATTCGAGATGAAGTCTTCACAAACCTATCCAATAACTTACCGTGAAATAAAGAATTCGAAATCCGTCACTTTGACGGATGCGGTTCCATCGTAAACTTCTCGCGAAAAATTGTTTCGTTTCACGTTGACTTTAATGATAGTGCGGTCGTTGTTAGGAAGCTGTTGACAGACCGCGCCCAGGATCGACGTCCGCGTTGCGGCCGGAGAAAACTTGTACAGTTGCTGTACAAGTGTAAACATATCGGGGATTCTCCCGTTGCGAAATCGGACGCAGGAATTCCGTGGATTCGAGCGGATTGCAAAAGACGGTTGTCGTCGACGATATCGCGAGAAAGTATCTCCGTACCATCTTCGGTTTCGCTTATCAGTGACTGATGGACGGGACGATGGTATCGAACGATACCCACCAAAGCGGTTCTTCGGGAATCTCTTGAAGAAATCGCGTAACAGTTGTCCAAGCCACGAAACAAGAATTTTTTCCGGCACGACGACCCACTTTCGGCGCTTCTATTCCCTCGAGGAAAGAACACAGGTGACGTCAGAGACGCGCACCACAATTAGGATTGAAATTCCGATAAATTATCCGACTAATTACGAAGAGCGCGAGCGTTTATGTTCGAGCCGCGATAATTGATATCCTTCATGAATTATTCAATTGGCGGGTGTCTCTTTGACGGCTTTTTACGGGGAAAAATACTTCGGAGATACAGGATCGTATTTATAGATTCATTTTCTTCGACGACGTCATCGTCGCGCCCTCCGACTGACGTGGAAACACGTTTCTGACCTGTTCGATGAATCGGATTAGTTGGGGAAGAATCGGGGAAGTGTTCTATGTATAACTGGAAACGCAGAGAAGATCTCGGTCGCTTAGGATTTTTGCTGTGCTGTTTTTCGCGTTACTAGGACGTTTGATATACACTACTGTGCAAAAGAAAGAAGCACCCAGTATAGTTACAAGATGTAATGACAAACAATATCTTTGTGTAGAAACTGTATTGTACAATGATTGATTTATTGCATTTAAAGTATTAAATGCGGAAATATCCGCAATAGCATATATATATTCTCAGAACTATTCAATTAAACAGCGGAATCCTTTTTCA
Source organism: Lasioglossum marginatum (assembly GCA_028455795.1). NCBI lineage: Eukaryota > Metazoa > Arthropoda > Insecta > Hymenoptera > Halictidae > Lasioglossum > Lasioglossum marginatum. The sequence continues at coordinate 577,888 of CM052250.1, forward strand.
AAACTTACTGTGTTCTTATTTGATTTTTTATCAGTTGTATTAAATATGATGCTTCTTTCTTTTGCACAGTAGTGTACTTTATTCTCTGTCGAATCTTGACTAATTCTTGTCATAAACCCTTCGAATCCGCAGTTTAATTGTAAATCGAATAAAATCGGCAAAATAAAAATGGTCCATACCTGCATCCACATAGCAGAAACGCTGCACCAAGAGAGCACAACAACTATACAGAACCGTTCGATCGGATCGTGCCCGAGCCCACACTGCCATCAATCCCGAGCAAGATCCTGAGGCCTGTTGCCCCGACCCGTTATCTCCTTTGCGGAGAGTATCGTGCACGCATGCCGGAGGCGTCGTCGTCCAGCGGAAGGGTCTGCGCGGGGAAAGGGTTCGACGTGGTTAATTCATGAGAGAGTAAATCGCTTTGGAAGAGCTCGTTGCGTGGTGTGGCGCGGCACGTCGCGCTTGTTGCGGCGTGGCTGCACGTGGTGGCACGTGGAGAGGCGTGGTTCGTGGGAGGGCCGTGTACACCGGTGTAATCCACTTGGCACACGCTGTTCGGTTAGCCCTACTCTTTCCCGTTCCGTTCGCTACCCTACCCGAGCTGCCTCTGCCTTTACCCTGCCTACAGTGCTCTCGGGGCTATCGTTTCTAGAGTTAATCGGCTCCTTCCGTGCACGTGTGCGAGACCCGCTCTCAGGTGCACCCGGTGTCTCTTTCATTTATACTTACAGCACACCGGCGCGGCGCACGGTTGTCTTTCATTTGTGCAGCGCGCAAGCGCTCCCGTAGGTGGGAGATCGGTAACCAAGAGCGGATTCGCCGATCACCGCAGTCTGATAGGGCTCTCATTGTTTTGGAGCAAGCTATCTTAATTGGCAACGGCCACCTTACTCGCCGACAGGTTACACAGCCAGGGAAAAAATCCGAAAGGTCAGAGGTGGGAGAGAGTGGGCCCCGTTTTTCTTCGACCGATTTATTCTACGACGACAGCTTTTTTCTCTCGCGGAGATCGTTGTCTCCATCCTAGACCAGTTGTGTGTTCTACGTTTGTCGACCCCTCCAGCTCTCGATAATTCGCCGTATCGGTATGGCTATTGTGTCGAATCGCGCACCACCCCTCCGCACCCCGTATTAATCGCGTCGAGAGTTGAATAGATGATTTTTACCATCAGGTTAACGCTGGGTGGTCCGATGCGAAATTAAATCGAGAGAACCCGAGAACTTCCTCTCCGACTATCTAGGATTTTGATCGTTGCGCTCCGGGTGATGCGGAGGACATCTGTTTACTTGTATCGAGTTACCGGGGTCTTTGGGATCATTCATAATTGAAAAGTCACCAGATTCATAGAATAAATCTCCCAGCTAAAACAGGGTTAGTTCGGATTCCAGAATCGCTACCGCGTTATAAATGGTATTCAAATAGCGATAAAATAGTGATAATTCAGTCTCAGAAGTGTTAACTGCTAAGACATTCGATAATTGCTTCCCAAGAATTTCAGCAGTATCGAAAAAGATGTCAATCCATTTACTAAACAATTCTAGCGTCCGAAACACTAAATCGCTACACGTACGACAGAATTTCTAAGCACCGGGTGACTTTGATTCCTTCTTATAGCTTCGCGGCGACGATCATCGCGCATCAATAAAAGCAAGAATCGCGCTCGTTGTCGACACAGTGATCCCCCGGGCGTTAGGGATAATATCGCGTAATAATAATCGAGGGGGTATGGCGGTTGTCGGTGTAGGGCTAGCGCTTTAAATGCCAATGATTTCATGTCTCCCCGGGGTGTCGGAGCATCCCCTATATATGAGGAACCATCGACGTCGAGGACCTCAGTCGACGTCGAGGATTCGGGGTACCGATAAGTCGACCCTAGTCAATTCGAGGAGTCAAACTGCAACAGCTCCGGAGACAGGAATTTCGAACCAGTGAAAGTGGTTTCCGAATTCCATCGGCTGCCAGGCCACCGTTGGCCTGGTGGTCCGAATTTAGTCGATCCTCGTTAAGATCATTCGCGCCAGTTCCTCTTCCACGCGATCTCACGCCCGGAATCCGACGCAGACATGATCACCATGGACACCGGTCACTCTCAATATCGCAGATATTGTATGTTCTCGAAGGAAAAAATACATACTCCTCCTCCGTTTCTTCCGGTCGTCAACGTTCGAAACGTTTCTCGTTGTTGTCCGCGAGAGCCCGTTTCGCACGATCGCGGTCGCGTTCAGAACAATTCCGACGCTTGTCAGAAAAGTTTCTATTCTAAGCGTGTTGTCCCCGGCGGGAACAATGAACGTCTTCGTTGTGACGGCAACTTTGCAGACAGACCGGTTTCATTATTTATAATCAATCCTCGGCTATTTCGAATATCGGCACTGACAGGTCGTCGTCCATTGAACATGATCGATCAACAACGGATGACCGGTCCATGAATCGTAATCAACGCTCTCCGATGGCTGGCAATTTTTCACATTACACAATTATTTAGCTCCCATAAATATCATATTTGCAAGGAGCACAAGCAATGCTGCTAAATATATATCCGATTCTATATTCAATTCGTGAACTTGATTTATTTATTAAATAATTCATTCGGTGTGGCAAGGTTTTCACTCAATAATTAACTGCTTTGAAATCGTTCATCGAAGCAGCTGATTCTAGCAATTCGATCACCGTACATTCAGTCACAGTTCTTAGATTCGCAGATTTTTGGTGTTGCTACATGGTGATGTATTCTGTTGCAGGGCAGCTACATTCGCCGAACGGCGACAGCGACAACAGCAACGGTAGCCAGCGTGCGGTTGCTGTTACGAGGAACGACGTAGACCAGCAGCAACAGCCGCATCGCCAGCGGCAGCAAAGGCCCCTGACGGCTACCGTTCCAGTTCTCGCTTGCACGAATCACTCTTCTCCGACCACCACAACCACCGCCTTCACGTCAAGTATGCTTCTTCTGCAGACACAGGTCAGTTGATCCTCCCACCTTCGTGTGCTTCCATCAACCTCTTCTATCAAATCGTAGACCATTTTAGACAGATACAATTTCCTGGAGCATCCGTTTCCAATGATCTATCTAGTAGATCAGAAAGAAACGAAGCTAGACAACGACTAGTTCCTCGAAACTACCAATTTCAGTTTGAATTTGCCAGTAGCACCTGCTTTTTCTCGCCGAGTGAAGTTCGCAGCACCAGTGCACCTTTTCTACTCACTGTCGGTATCGGTTCGATGTTTTAGTTTGTTTACGCGGACAATTTCCGCTCGATATCCTTAGAAAACCGATTACCCCGACGTTTACCCAACGGAATTCGCGGCGTCTGGCCTGGTCGAGCCGGTAATTATCGAATCCCGTATTTAGAGGCGCGCGATACTTTCACTATTTCAGTATCTTATCCACACTTCGCGAACTCCGCGAGTCTAGCCCGACCTGTAACAAGATCTGCCCTCCTACGTCCCGGCGTTCTTGATCGTCATCTGCATTCGCTTATCGTGCACCATCTGCATTCCTGCCCACGTACCCGGATCCCGAGTGTCGTCCTACCTGTTTCTATCCCTTCCCTTGCCGTTCCCCTATTTTCCCACTTGTTTTCGAATCGTACCTGATCGCCGCCGTGGCTAATTAACAATTTGCACTCGAAGCTATTTGGATTCTTGAATTCAAACATTTTATAAAACACAAAGATACTTAGCAACTTGTTTTCGATTGTATTAGGTTGTCCGAAAAGTTTCTCTCGCAATGAGCACATTTAATATTGTTACATCACACAAGTATTAGGTTATTTCAAAAGTTCGTCTCCCGTCTGTTTTATTACCAAGTAATGAAAAGTTAATAAACAGATGAGATCACGTTGTTTGCATATACTTGTGTGATGTAACAATATTAAATGTACGCATTGCGAAAGAAACTTTTGGGACAACCTAATAGTATAGTAATTGATAGCAGTGTGCCTTAGAGGGAGCAGCCGAGTGCAAAGGGTTAAACAGCTAGTCGAAGGAAATTAGCGGTTCCCTTCGCTAGGTGTGGTAATTGCTTAGAGGAAGCTCTCGAAGGGTGGTGAAGAAAAAGGAAGGCGGTTTAGAGACCGTGGAGACCATGGAAGGCTGGAGCTTCGATCGTTGGTCCCCGAGGGAACGATGAACGAAATGTCAGCCCAACAGCGGAACCAACCTGGCAAATTGAATATCCAACCTCATCCTTCTTTCCTCCTGACGACGACGTTCTCCCGTTTATTCCTGTTTTTCGTTCGCGCTTCCTCGTTGTTCTTCTTTTCTTCAGGATCGTCGGCGTTGTTTTTCACCGTCGATGTTTCCCCGGAATCGTGTGTGACTCGATGTCCTCCTTCATTCCCATCGATCCTTTTAATCGCGTTATCTCCCGCTGAACCGAATAATCTCTGTGCGAAATGTCAGCCAGATATTCATAGGACGGGCTTCACGACCGGTATTATTTATAACAATTGAACGGTGCGGAGGAACGTTCTCCGGGACTGTCGATGTCAGTGCTCGACGTTGGCCATTTCGCAGAAGATTTTGCGAAAATCCGGGCGAAAATTGCTAACGATCGCGATTCAATCTCACGTTCGAAAATGACGCGTCAGGCTTCTCTAGCTAATTAATAGCATGCATAAAGATCACCTACTGTAGTACAATTTTCGACAAGATCCGAACGGAAAATCGGATTCTATGAATCGATGGACCAGAGTTTTTAAACACTGAAGCTTAACTGCACTAGCTGCCCGACAAACGGTTCAGGTAGTAGGAATCTCAGCGATTCCATTCAAGAAAAAGCGACTGATGTGTTCGGTGCGCGTATGAGAAGGGATTCGAGTACTCGTTCGCGACGCGCGACTCAACGTTTCACGACGTTCCCCGGCCAGTTGAATTATAGGCAACACGCGATACGCGCTCGCTTCGCCAATCCTCTCCGACGGCCTCACTGCGCACCTCAACTGTACATCGATGTCTCGACCACCGGCTGCAATTGCAAGCGAACAATGTTACCGCCTTGCAGTCGAGCACTCCGATTTGCCGCTCGCACGGCTCCGGGGCTGTCCGACTTCCAACGCGTATTTAATGTGATTAGTTCCCAGTGACTCCAGTTAAACTTTGTTTTCGGTAGAGAGGATACAGTGAACGGTCATCTTCTTGTTCGATTGTTATTCGAAGTGGACGAGCTTTTAGTTTCAATTCGAAAGGTTACTGTCTTTATTAATTGAGAACAAATCGCGAGTGCATCAAATCTTGGATTAGAGTGCTGATTCTAACCTGACAGGAAATTTACCCGTCTGCCTGCAGAGTCCTTTCGGATGTAGTACTCTGGCGGATCTGTTAAGCGCGTCGTACGCGGACCCATCGGACGCGGGTAGCCTTCCCGAAGAGCTGGACCCGTTTCCAGAGCTGCAGCTCGGTAATCCTCAAGGAGTGCCAACAGCAGACGAATCAGCGCAGCCTCAGGCACCGGTGCACCATCAGCAACCGCCTCAGCCGCCTCAGACCGCGGCGCCGCTTCCAGAAGATGTCCAGGCGGACTCGCTTAGGTACCGATGGTATTTTGAGACTTTTGCTTTCGGCCCTCTGGCACATTTACCGGTGGATAACTACTTTTATCAAAATATTCTTCTTGTCAATGAGTTAACCCTTTTGCTGCCAGCGGGCCTGTTTACCAATGTACATACAGAAACGATCATGGTCTGATTCCTACATGGAAAACGTCGAATCGGCCCTGGCAGTTTTTGCATGTCCCAGCTATTTGGCAGCGAAAGGGTTAATCCGAATCCATTTCACGCAGCTCTACGCCCCTGCCGAGCTTCCAAGAGACTTACACGGCCCCACGATACACCAGACAAGAGCTTCAGGTCCTCGGCATAAAGATGGACGACGAGTGCTATGACAGTCCGGTATACCCCTGCGCCACCGGTCACTATCCCACCGAGTTTTCGGCGACAATCCCCTACCACGATCATCAGCAGCAAGCCCAGCAACCCGGCGCGGTCCACCATCACCACCATCATCATCCTCAACAGCCGCCGCCTCCCCAACAGCAACACCATCACCATCATCAAGGCTATTTCGCTACAGAAACCGCACCCACACCGACAACTACTGTCCCATCACCGGCGAACCATCGACAGGACTCGCCCTATGGGGCTGCTGTCAGCGTACCCATGGTGTATGGACCTCCTCCAGCCATCACTGGAGGTGCCACCCCCGTTCCTCCCACAGAACTGTGCCCAAACGTTGACAACGTCGTCGTCGGCACTTCCCGGTCAAGGAGGGCGTCGCTACCCACGCAGAGGCTAGAGTCCACGAGGTAATGATGGACACTTGATCATCACATTGCAACCCCCATGGATACTTTTTGGGGTTTGTAGAGTTTTAGTGGCTGTCCTTCGGGATTACTCACCGGTTCGGAATTTTCATTAATAATCTGATTGATCGTTGACTGGACACGTGGCATTCAAACTTTCGTGCACGAGGACTCTTCCTCAGAGAACTAGAATTATCAGAGTCTTGAATAATGGAAAAATGCGCAATATGTACTGATCTTTATATGTACATAATTAATTACACGTATAGACCTGATGTCGTCGATATATCGACATTCGAACTCTCAAAGGGTTGCTAGACCCCTCACATCTTTAAACATTTGTTAAAGAGAATATACCGTGTTCCCTCTTATTTCTCTAATTCAAGAATACAGATAATATGATCTAGCTTATCTTTCATTTAAAAAGTATTCTTTACATGGGGTGTACGTAAATGTATTATAGTGATCCACGTGGCCACGATCATGTGCTTCCAATCCACGAGATCAATCAACGGTTGACACCTCGTTTCGTGATTGTTGAAATTAGTCTAACTAAGGGGCGACGTTGGATGTAAAGTTTCAGCGACTTCGCGATTACATATTTGTTAGCCGTGATCGTCGTGATTAGCGATTTGTTTACAAGATTATCCCGGGATTAAATTACTCGCGTACCGAGAACTGATTAATAGCATTGACACGAATTACAAGGTTCACACCTTGTACTATATTGTGACTTCTAGTTTTTCGCGCGTGTCGCTCTTCGACGAGATTAATCGATTCTTACGTCAAGCATGGTATCAATTTCCGCGAATGTGCAATTTAATTAGATACGCGCCGTTGTTTTGCAATTCATTTCGCCGTAATTTGTCGCGATACCTTTTTCTCCCGTGTTTGTGTATCTTCACTGGTAAATAATTGCTCAACCCCTGCGAGCTGATCATCGAAAGGTTAAATTGCATCTGGAAGAGACAGCGTCTATTACTCCTAAAACATTCTCCTAACTGGAATTTTACGTCACGATTTGCGCCACGTATCAATTGCGAAGAGTGTCAATGAATCCTCTATCGATCGATTCTGTCAGCAGCACAGATTGTCAACGAATTCTCTTTTATTTGACAGTAGCAGCAGCACAGAGTCGCCGAAAGCGCGTGGCGGAAGCGGATCCGGAAGTTCCGTGAGTTCTCTCTCGCCCGGAAGCGGAACCAGCAACGAGAGAGCACCGCCAAGTCCCAGTCAATTGTGTGCTGTCTGCGGCGACACAGCAGCGTGTCAGCACTACGGTGTGCGCACCTGTGAAGGCTGCAAGGGATTCTTCAAGAGGACCGTGCAGAAAGGCTCGAAGTACGTCTGCTTGGCGGAGAAAGCCTGTCCCGTTGACAAACGCCGGCGGAACCGCTGTCAATTCTGCCGCTACCAGAAGTGCTTGAAGGTTGGCATGGTGAAGGAGGTGAGTTTACACCTTTCGCATCCTTTTACCATCAACCCGAATCCTCCAATTTGATAAAATTCATCGAAACTGTTAGAAACTATCAGGTTGTTGCATATGAAATGTCCGATTTTAGAATGCAACTCTTATAAAACATTTCGATCGAGAAATGCTATTACAGTCTATAAGTTCATTATTATAAAACTTTGAGGTACAAAGCTAATCCTACATTAAACGTACCATGACCGGCCAAATGACCGGGTCTAGATTTTTTTGTATTTCACAATTAATGAAATTATAAAAATGCCTTCATAAGAAATGATTTAATAAATATCTTTTTATAAGAGAACCACGTGCCTGTCGTGTATTCAGTTACTCAACCAACGCGACTATCGTGTATACTTTTATACATATATCTAGCATTATGTTATTTTTGATAAAAATCTGGTGATTAATGAACGTACTAGTCGTTGATGATAAAAAGGACTAGAAAATCAAGATAACAATCTTGTAAATGAAAAACGTGAATCACCATAATATCTTATCTTTGCTATCGTATCTTATTTTTGCCGTATATAATGTGCCGAAATTTCAAGAAACTTGAAATTTCTACATAGAATACATTCGGCACAAAATTGCGTTTGTTTAATGTCACTGCTAAAAATCGGACAATTCATATGCAAAAACCGAATATTAGAAATCATTTCCGTAAGTCCGGAAGGAAAACTGAAGAAGTGTGTGCTCGTCAGGTGGTCAGGACGGACTCGCTGAAGGGTCGGCGGGGTAGGTTACCCTCGAAGCCGAAATCTCCTCAGGAATCTCCTCCTAGTTCTCCGGTGTCGTTGATCAAGGCTCTCCTGCGGGCGCATTCGGACACAATGCCGGCCAGTTTAGACTACTCTCAGTACCGAATACTGAGCCCGGACGATCCACCGATCGACGACGCGGAGAAGACGCAACACTTCTACAATCTTCTCACCCCGTCCATCGACGTGATCCGAAACTTCGCTGACAAGATACCGGGCTTCACGGATCTGTTGCGGGAGGATCAGGTACCTTAATCAATCTACCTAAATACGCTTAGCAATTTTTCTATTGTCTCTTATTAAGTATCGACCGAGAGCCGAGCATTATCCGCCGGGGAGCTTTCGTTAAAGAAATCGATAGCTTGTACATTTTCTAAAAGGTCAGGCCTGACGAGTGTACGACATGTTTAATCGACCGTCCGATTGGTCGGTTGTCTGGCAATCGCATCTAGCTACCGATCAGAGAAACGTTCCCTCACTGACGACGCTCATCTTCCCGATGTTTCTATCTTCTTCCGTTCCGACGAGAGATCATAAGCAATTAGCGGATCGAGGCTGTCGGAGATTGATCGTTTTTTCCTCTGTGCGTTCCCAGGAGCTGCTTTTCCAATCGGCCAGTCTGGAGCTCTTTGTTCTGAGATTGGCGCATCGCACGGAATTGGAACCCACCCAGCTGACGTTCTGCAACGGTGTTGTCCTGGCGATTGAACAGTGTCAGCGCATCTTTGACGACTGGCTGCATAGTATATTGGAGTTCTCAAAGGCTCTCCACGTGTTAGATGTGGACACTAGCGCGTTCGCCTGTCTGTGCGCCCTCACCCTCGTTACCGGTAAGCTTATGGTCCAAAGAAGTAACATAATTCTAATGCATTCTAATTGAAAAGAACGCGTTGGATCGTTCGCGATAAAGCCACAATCCAATTTTGTTCGTATTCGGCTAAGCGGTCCTATTTTCCATTTGAACGGTCTATAATTTATGGTTTTCTGCTCGATTGTTCCGCACATCGTTGTCCGGGAACTAAATGAACAAACAGCCGTTTACGTCCGAGATCGAACACGATCTATAATGAAGAGGATACCGACGATTGGATCGGTTTCCATTTCCCCTCGTCTAATCCGAGACGCGAGTCTTCATTACACGCGTCCGTCTGCGAGACAAATTATTTATCCATCGGCTGGTTAGTTATTGATGCGACGACGAAAGGAGCCGGCGTCGTTAGTTACTTGCTTGCTTGCACGCGATACGTCTTACAGTGATTTTCCGCGAGCGCGTTCACGTGCGTGCGGCTTTTCGAACCCGGGATTGCACGCAACATCGATCCACGCGTGTCATGTTGGTCGAATTTACTCGCGAATGTCGCGTTGCTGGAAACGTCGGAAAAAAGAGGAAAAGATACAGTAACGCCTTGTTTGACTTTGCAGAAAGGTACGGCCTGAAGGAGCCTCACCGCATGGAGCAGCTGCAGATGAAGATCATCTCCTCCCTGCGGGACCACGTGACCTACAATTCCGAGGCGCAGAAGAAAGCGCACTATCTCTCCCGACTACTAGGCAAGCTACCGGAGCTGAGGAGTCTGTCGGTTCAAGGTCTTCAGCACATATTCTACCTGAAGCTGTTGGACCTGGTCCCGGCGCCGCCTCTGATCCAGAAGATGTTTGTCGGCAGTCTGCCGTTCTAACTCGCCTTCTGAGTCAAGCCTAGAGCTATCAACGCGTAGAACAATTCACACTGTCTCTCTCTCTATCTCTCTCTCTCTCGAGACTGGCCCGTGCGATTACGTACCCAGATACACGGGAAAATACGCATGCATCACACAGACAAACAGTCAGACACACAGAATACCATTCAGTTTCCCTAGCTCTACACATACCACGTAGCTTTTACTATCTTCTCTGCGTGTGTCCTCGAACGGTTCTCAACAAGGGTGAACCCTGTTCATCGAATCAGGTGCAACCCTCTGCGACAACGTCCCCAACGTTTCGTACGCTTGCAATCGTGTGATTGGACGTTCGAATGGATCAGTTAGGCGAAGGTTAACTATTCGAAAGTTCCCTGTGTGTGTGTATATGTCTGAAAAGAGTGAGGGACAAGTGCGTGTCCAAAGGGCTAGTTGCCCCGAACTATCGTTACTACTACTCTTAACTGCTACCGTTACTTTTAACACGATGTAACAGCTACTCTTTTGCTATCGGAAGTCCAAGCAATGAAGGATCGGAGCTGATCCCGCGAACCGTCTAGGCAGAGGACTCTTCAGAGGTCCAGGGAACGATAGAGGAACAGATGGAAGGTAGAACTTCGTCGTCGATCCTGGATCTAGGGTCTAGACGGTCGAGAGGCGGAAGTGGGTGTTCGGTGTCGGCGTGTTCGTCTATTTCTCGCAAGCGTGCACAAAAGGAAACGATGAGGAAAAATATATACACGAATTTTTATCACTTTTCTACCTACTTTGTATACGTCGCCGCCGCCAACGAACGCCCACGCCTCTCCCGTCGTCGACGTCCTTCCGCCTGGACGGTCCGTCGCTATCGGCGAGCATCGACCCTCCTCTCTCTTCGGTGTATTTAAACGTACTTAAAAACACACATACAAGTCGTGGAGGAGTGAAGAGCAAACGCATTGACGACTCGCAACATATCAAGCGCAACGACGGAAGAGCAGACGTGGAACGTCGCGCTGCTGGACTCCCTCTAATCTCCCTCCAACCCCTACTAATGAATCCCCCGGATTTTGCTCTTCCGTGTTGACAGTTTAGACGTAGGCGCGTGACCGTGATCACACTCGAACGTCGCGATGATGCTAATGAACATTGTTGAAGATATCCCACCACTCACCCATCTCCGTTTCCCGTAGGCGTCTGTATTGTAGCCTTGATCGATGAAAACATGTGTCCGGAATCATCATCCCCTAAAAAGTCGCATGGGATTTAGTGTCATTGGAAACGTGTGAGTGTCTTCCGTGTCACGGCGGCCGAGACCGCTCGGCCCGATTATACCACTACTCTTGCGTTAATGTGATTTTAGACAGCTAAGGGCGAGATGAAGAAGAATGAAACGGGATCCCGAACCAGCCGGCCCGCCGACGACGATGTTGACTAGGTTGCCGTAACGCAGGGCGGCCATTGTCGTAGTCACCGGTGGGCCAGCTCGTACAGGTCCGGCATAAAGTTACCTATTACGTTATGACATTTATTTTTAATCAAACTAACGTAGAGAGTCCTATTTATACGTATACCGCGCCGCTGCTACTTATACTATTACTTACTATTTACTATTGTTATTACTTACTACTACTCGAAGCGCTAGGCGTTAAACTACACACGATCTTACGGCGATTACTACCGCTGCTACCACTGTTACCATCCGCTACCTTCTTACCAGCACCTTGTGTTACCATTGTCCGCTAACGCGTAAGGATCACCGTCAACGTTTAAGCACTCTACTCGCCGCAGTCTCAGCCTCTTGAAAAAGTGGACGTCGCTCGAGGATCGAGGCGACATCGGGGAACCAGCAGGAGGATCGACGCGCGATCCAGAGGATCTGGAAGAGACTGGAAGAAGCTCTCTTTTTTTGTTCAATTGGTCGTCGTTCGGCTTGATTCCAGAAAAACGTATTCGCAAACGACCCACCGCAAAGTCTTCGGCAATAACACTTTCCTCTGTCTATGTTTACCTATCTGGCGTCTTTGTACAGTTAAATCGATCCAATCGATTACATACAACGGTATACGAGATTACCGAGAGCATCGACATAGAATGTTTCGAATCTAGAGTGCACCCGAGAATATCAATCAGAAACAGAAACAGATACAGGTTTTCACGGAATCGGACGCATAACACGTTGAAATATTTGCATGTATGTGCACAATAGTTAATATTACAGTAATTACGTGTGTATACGTTACTCTAAAAACGCCGTGTGTATCCGCAAATGTTCGACCCTCCGCGAGGAACTCTGTCCTTCGATCGCCGCGTACACATAAAAATAGTAATATGTGGTTCGCTTCAAAAAACGGATTTGTTTCATACTGTTCGTTCGATCAGGCTTTTTGGAATTCTTCTTCGCCAGCCTCCCTGTATAACCTACCGATCTCCCGTCATTAAAAAAAAATACATGGGGGATACATCTGCGCTTATCCGACCGAGGAAATGAACCCTTCAAATCTAGGAGTTTTCAGTTGCTCGTGAGTGATTCAATATCTTTCGAGTTCGAATATAAAAGAATTTATATTTTTCTGCCAAAGTTGAATAAAACACATTTCGTTCGCAATTGAACTTGACCACTTGCACTGCGATTTATTTACAAGCAGCGAATGTCCACGCACAAAATTTAATTCCCAAACAATTGGTTTTCATTTCCTCGTTGTTAGATTTTTATTAAAGCATTAAAGCGTCAAAGGAAGATCTAATTCGGTCAGGATGAAAGCACTGTCCTCCGTGTAAACGAGCCACAAACAGGTGTGTAAGAGACGTTTGCGGATGGATACGAGATCGCAGGTGTTCGTAGAGCACGAGCAAAATGCCCGGCAAGAAAGCAAGGTACAAGAAAGTCCGCGATGAACGCTATAGCATTCATCCCGGTCGAAAATTAGGGTCATGCTGCGCGGAAGCGACTGGTCCAATGTCTAATTAGCATTTAGATGGTTCTATCGAAGACGGACCAATCACTGGCCGCGTGTGTAGATTGCGTCGAGTCCGGCAGAGATTTAGCGACGTCGTGGATCTGTCAAGTAAAAACGGTGCTATTAGGCTAATTGCGATTATGGAGCGCTTAATGAGCTTGAGGGCTCCTCGGGTTCTTGGCCTCCTATGGCGCGGCGGCGAGCAAAGGGAAATGGTGTTTTCGTTCCTATTATTTAAGAAAATTTCGAGAACGCCCTCGCGACCGTTTCCAGTCCCCTATTGGAGCGGAAACAATCGATTCGTGGTTGACGTGTTCCGGTTTCCGCTGCGTCTGTACCGCACTCGACGCTGTAATTAAAATGATGTATTATTTTCTACGACGTGTAATTTCTAAAAAAAAATCATGAGAGAGAAGAAAGAAAAAAGACAAAGCGGGAAGGATTAGAGACAAACGATAAAAAAAGATAATCGTGTTAAGGTATCTATCTCGACGAGAAGCGAGATCGACCGACCGCACTGTTGTTAATAATTAATTGTCATCGCTGTAACGAACGAATGGCCAATTCCGTTAGGTGTACTATCCTCTTCCCTCGATGTAACAATAAATGTTCAATCAACGGATGAGATCACACTTTTTTTTACCGTGTTTCGTTTAAATAGTTAGAATAAAGAAGAAAAAAAAGAACTCCGTTTCTCTTCGATCCGTTCGGCGCACAGTCATCTTTGCGTGAGATTCTTGTGGTAGGAAGATCGAGATCGATAGCCGTTCCCCTTTCCGTCCATTGATTAGGGTAGCGTTATCGAACGTGTACGACTATCGTTTCTCTCTTGTCCGAGGTGAAGCAAATACAAAGTGATGGATGAGAAGAGAAAGAGAGAGGGAAAGATTCACGTTTGTATCGTTTCCATCGATTCCACCATCCTGTGATCAGATTTATTGTAGATGGAAAAACACGAAGAAATATGTGGCAGGTTCTCGAACGGAGATTTTTGCGATCGATCGATCCTGCGGATACGGCGTACCGAAGAATGCACAAAAATTACGAGCACCCGCACACCGGAAACGGTAGACATTGCACCGAAAGTACCGTTCATAGAAATTTGTCAATTGTGGCGCGAGATCCGACAATCCATCGATCGCGCGGCGAAGGATTCGTGAAAACAGCAGGACGCTCGCTTGGAGCCTCCCCTTCCGATGCATCGATGCAATAATTCGCGAAAGTCAGCGGAAAGGGGTGAATTTGCGAAACGATCGAAACAGCGAGCGAATCGATAACGAACCGATCGTCAATATTGACGGCCGTACTACTGAAAAGGAGGTGAGGATCGAGATCAATATCTCTCTCTCTCTCTCTCTTTCTCTGTGTGTGTGTTCTCGTTGCAATCGTTCACTGCGGCGATAATATAATAAACTGAAAAGGAAATAAAGTAGCTAAAAATGATAAAAGTTTCCCCAGCACACCGGCCTTTTCATCCCTACGACCGTCGATACGATCAACAATGTTCCCGATTACTGTAAAAATCTATTTTTCCCTCACAATGCCCGCACACGTGATCACGGAACCTTCTTTCCGCGGCCTGATTCGGTGTAATTCTGCGACGAGCCACAAAAATTACACAAACACACACATAGACATACTGTTCCCTCTCGCTTGAATATAATATAATATAATGAAATCTAATATATTATATATATAAATGTATACATATACATAATTATAAATATATAAATATAATGTTTAATATAAAAGAAGTAAATGAATATATTATATATATTATATATACTTTCGATATGTGAACAAGAAAGCAGTTCAAATGGGATGACGTGCGAAAAAATATTATGACCATTATATTTTATAAATAAAAGAAATTGATATGTGATATAGATGGTAAGGCACGCGGACGATGCGTTGCGATGCATTACGAAAGCAAATGTATTCTGTATATCGTTTCATTAAATCTATTAAAATAACCCTGATTTTACGATTCTTTTTTCTTCCAGCAGCGTCTCAAGACCGTCAGACATTGTACCTCCATTTTTTTCTATGGCTCGTTCACAGACGGGCCAAGTATTCGGGAGGGTTGTCAATAGTCCCGAGGGAATACGACGGTTGTCAGGGGCACAACCAGTTTTTGCATAAGACGTACCTGGTGTTCCATACCAGTTCTCGAGTCTTATACGTGGCAGTTCTATATTGTCTATAGCAACATATCTAAAATAAATTTTTTTACATCATACCAATTTGCAAAGAAACTGTTGGTTATTATCCAGCAGATTCAAGTAGGACAGAAAGGAATATATGTATATCGGTTTGGGAAGAAAGTAATTTCGGTATTTTAAGGTGAAATAGAATCGAATTTTTTTTATTCAAGCAATGAACTTTAATACATTTTATATTTTTCATTTTGTTCAATTTGAACATTCTGGTCCTTACCGGCCAAAAAAACTGATCCAAGTGCGCGATTTCAGGTCATCATTATTTCACCTTAAAATACCAAAATTACTTTCTTGCCAACCCATAGATTCAGTGTGCAGTGTACATACTCCGTAAATAATGGTTTATTACCGATTACCTGTACACAACGCGGCCCTCTGGTTCGAGGATCAGTTTCGAGGACGCCCAAACAAAACACATACGGACACTTGCGTGTTTCCTCATTTTATTCGTAATACGTAATACATTTCTTTCGAGAGAAACTAGCACAGGACCTGAATCTTTTAATAATTCTTAAAAAATAAAAATACATTTCGTTTCTATTCCTATCTACGAGCTGTTGTACCACCAAATGCAATCTAACAAAACAATTCATTCGACAAAGAGAGAGATAGAGGGAGAAAGAAACACGTCGAAGACGCAATTCGCAGTAAAATGGCGCGCGCGAATGAAGCGCGCGAGTGCGAATCGCGTGGCGGCGTTTTGTGGTGGTCGCGCGTCAGCGTTTCAAATTTGGTGGCATAACGGTTGGTCGGAGTGCGCAATCGCGGGAGGCGCTGTTGGCGGTGAAGATGGCGGTGCGAGAGTTTGGCGCGCATGCGTTGTATCTCGGATTTGCACGGCGCAGCGAGAAAATAGTCCGCGTTCGAGAAAATACGACGACCGCGTCAGAGAAACTTGATGCTGGTGACAGTGATTCGACGAAGTGGACGGTAGCCGCGGTATTGGTTGCGGGCTGTATCAATCTATCCAGCGGTTGGACTTCCGGATTTGCTGGAGAATCTCGACGCGAGTGTTGTCGGGGTCGGTGCGTAGTAGGCGCGAGATAATCAAAGGTCGCGAATATCACTGCGCGGCACGTTGTGGAAGGAAGCAGAAACCGAGCACTGGCAGGAAGTGGGTAGAAGGGGGGTACGTCGTCGAGCCAGTTGAATCGGTGGTGGCTACATGTGGCTGTCCGCCGGTCGCGACGAGGAGACGTTTCCTATCAGGGCATAAGTGTTCACGAGAAGCAGCACGGTAATCACCGAAAAACAACCGCAATCATGCAGATGGATTCAATGGCGGTGCAACTGATCCAGGTCCTCGAGAGGACCGTCTCGTCAGGTAAGCTCCATTCGATCAATTCTTCTACCTCCGCCAGGCGACATCATGAAACTGACCGAGACTGTTCGTTCGCCCAACATTTCCGCCAGGCTTCCCGACGATTTTTTCGTTTGATTCAACGATCGGTTCTTTCGTTCAACGAGCTCCACGATCGTTCTTCACCCCGTTCGCACGACCTTGCCTGAAAAAGTAACGTCCAGCCGCGTGCGCGTCCCTTTTGTATTCTGTCTGGTGTACAGTCTCGCGGTACTCGCATCAGCGTTAATTAGTTTCAGAGGGCTGTCGATTATTTTTCTGCATTTGGATCGTGCTGTTCGTTTAGAATATCGTTGTCGGAGAATCTTGTCTCGTGGTCGGCTCCGCTTGGCTGTTGCTAGGTGGCTTTGTTCGCGACAGGAAAAGTATTGTCCCACGGTGACGGTTACTGAAACTGCACGTCCCCGTTGTCGGTTGGCACGGCGCGGTTATCAATGCATCGTGCCTCTCTAACCTCTATCCTTCACGTGAATTTCAACGGCGTGTCCGCTCATACCTTGTTACAACCTCTGATATCGATGATTTATACATATATTTATTCATTTCGATCGTACGACCGAGGAATTTCAATTCGGTTTATAATAACCTGATCTTATATGTATCTATAAATTATCTTATCTCGTACCTTCTTATATTCGTTCGCTCGTATCGTCTCTACTATCGCTTTATTTTATTTATCTATTTATTATTGCCTTTTTTGTTTTCCATTTCTTGTCATTATCACTATCTTGTAGTCTTCCTACTTTTTACTATCTCTATCCATTTTTTAATAAATAAAATAGTCAAAGCTAAACACTTGTGGACCGAGGATCTAATGTCTACAGTTTTTCTACTTCATCTTTTGTTTTCCTTCTTGAATATATTTCTTGCCTTGTCCATGTGTTAACCCCTTGCCGTACCTTTTCTTTTACAGTTAAAGTGATTAAGAACGTGTAGAAGGGAAAAGAAAATGTATATTTTTTGTATGGCTACATTTATTTTTATGCTTAAATATTTATATATATATATTAAATAAAAATTTTATTTCACATAACATTCATATTTGTTAGACTTTGTTAAAACCTTCATCACGAGTCTGGCTTATCAAAGTACGGCAAGGGGTTAAGGACCATGTTCAGATGTTTTACTAGTTTCCTTGTCGCCTGTCTCAGATTTTCCTTAGTAATCGATAGAGTTATCGTATATGCTATGTCACGATTTATATTTTGCAATTGCAGACAAAAATGAGCTGGAGGCAGCTCAAAATTTTCTGGAGCAAGCAGCACAAACTAATCTCGTAAGTTGTCTAGTTCAGATGGGAATTACTCGATTAAAGTTAGCTACGGTTCTCAACAGTCTTTTCAATCTTTTTAGCATGCATTTATGCAACAACTCAGCGCCGTGCTGGTTACAGCAGCGGCAACTCCTGTTGCCCGTATGGCAGCGGGTCTGCAACTCAAAAATCAACTTACGTCCAAAGACCCACAGTTGAAGTACCAGTACCAGCAACGCTGGTTGGCGATTCCCGTAGAAATCAGGGAATTTATCAAGAAAAATGTAAGCCGATAACATCAGAAATTAAGAAATTAGTTGTACGCAGAACATAAAGCATAGATAGTATTACTTGTTGGTTTATCGATAGATTTTGGGAGCTCTCGGGACAGAGAACAACAGGCCGAGTTCAGCAGCGCAATGCGTCGCCTACGTCGCAGTCGCCGAATTACCAGTCGGCCAATGGGCTGATATTATTCAGTTACTAGTCAACAATGTCGCCAATCCAAACAGCACCGAGATAATGAAGGAGGCAACGATAGAGGCGATTGGTTACATATGTCAAGAAATAGAAAGCGATGTTTTGGTACCTCAGTCTAATCAAATTCTCACAGCAATTATTCATGGCATGCAGGGATCTAGCACTTCGCATAATGTTCGCCTGGCCGCGACAAGTGCGCTCTACAACTCTTTAGAATTTACCAAAGGAAATTTCGAGATAGAGGTTAGTATCTCGCGAAATCAAATATACGTATTTTTTCTCTAGTTCGGCAGGCTTTATCGTATGACTCGATTTTGTTCGTTCTTACAGAGGGAAAGAAACTTTATCATGGAGGTAGTATGCGAAGCGACCCAGTCGTTGAACACTCAGATCAAAGTAGCTGCTTTACAATGTCTTGTAAAAATTATGTCTTTATATTACCAATACATGGAGCCCTACATGGGCCCGGCTCTCTTTCCTATTACCTTGGAAGCTATGAAATCAGATATCGACGAAGTTGCACTGCAAGGAATTGAGTTCTGGTCGAACGTGTCCGACGAAGAGGTTGATCTATCCATGGAAGAAGGGGAGGCGTCCGATGGGGGTAGGCCACCGGTCAAAGTATCAAGGCATTACGCGAAAGGTGCTCTGCAGTTCCTGGTACCTGTTCTAATGAAGAAACTGACCAAGCAAGAAGAGTTCGATGACGAGGACGATTGGAATCCCTCGAAAGCAGCTGGAGTGTGTTTGATGTTATTGTCTTCTTGCTGCGAGGAGGCCATCGTTCCACATGTTCTTCCATTCGTCAAGGACAACATAAAGAACGCCGATTGGAGGTACCGGGACGCCGCGTTGATGGCCTTCGGATCAGTCCTGGGCGGTTTGGACCCTGGAACGGTGAAACCGCTGGTAGAGCAAGCCATGTCAACGTTGATCGAGCTGATGTACGACGACAGCGTGGCAGTCAGAGATACAGCAGCGTGGACGTTCGGTCGGATATGCGAGATCATACCAGCGGCAGCGATCAACGATACGTACTTGAAACCTTTGCTGGAGGCATTGGTAAACGGCTTGAAGGCGGAGCCTCGTGTGGCCGCGAACGTTTGCTGGGCGTTCACCGGGTTGGCGGAGGCTAGCTATGAGTTTGCCGAGAGTTCGGAACACGGAGAACAACCGGACACGTATTGCATGTCTCAGTACTTCGACTACATCGTTCAGAGATTATTGGAGACCACGGATCGTCCGGACGGAGCACAGGCGAATCTGAGATCAGCAGCGTACGAGGCTCTGATGGAGATGGTGAAGAACTCGCCGCGCGATTGTTACGTGACCGTGCAGAAGACGACAATGGTGATCCTGGAGAGGTTGCAGCAGGTACTGCAAATGGAAACGCATATCCAGACCCATTCAGATCGGGCTCAGTACAACGATCTCCAGTCGCTGCTCTGCGCCACCTTGCAGTCCGTGCTCCGCAAGGTCACCCCGGAGGACGCGCCGCAGATCTCTGACGTGATCATGATGGCGTTGTTATCCATGTTCAACTCGAACTCTTGTAAGGCTGAGGGCGTGCAGGAAGACGCCCTGATGGCCGTGTCCACCTTGGTCGAGGTGCTGGGAGAAGGTTTTCTGAAGTACATGGACCCGTTCAAGCCGTACCTCATCCTTGGGCTGAAGAATCACGCCGAGTATCAGGTGTGTTGCGCCGCCGTGGGTCTCACCGGCGACATCTGCCGCGCTCTCAAGACCAAAATGGTCCCCTACTGCGACGAGATCATGACCCTGCTGCTGGAGAATCTCGGCAACAACACGGTCCACAGGTCCGTTAAACCGCAGATCTTCTCGGTCTTCGGCGATGTCGCTCTCAGCATCGGACCAGAGTTCAAGAAATATCTGGACGTTGTTCTTCAAACGTTGGCGCAAGCCTCGCAGGCAACGGTCGACAGGAGCGACTACGATATGATCGACTATCTGAACGAGCTCCGAGAGGGCGTGCTTGAGGCCTACACCGGCATCGTTCAAGGCCTCAGAGGTGATTCGACGAACTGCTCGGACGCGTCGGTCGCGCTCGTTGAACCGCACGTTCCCTTCATCATGCAGTTCATCACGTCGATAGCTCAGGACCGCGAGCATTCGGAAGGTAACATCGCGGCCTCCGTGGGTCTGCTGGGCGACTTGGTCAGCGTTTTCGGGGCGAAACTATTGCCAATCGTAGAGACCAAACCGCTCGCCGACCTACTAGATAAGGCTAAAAGATCGCGCAACCAGAAGACAAAGGCCTTGGCAATCTGGGCGTCCAAAGAGGTTCGGAAACTCCACAATGCTGCCAACTCCACGTCCAGTTGGTGAGTAGACCCCTATTCTTTTATTATTCCCTCTCCTGTACGTCTTTTACCGTTGGTTCTGGTTTATCGAAAAGGTACTCCTCTTCGATTTCAATAATCTTGGAGTGTGCTATAGAGGTCAACTTATAAGGACCATTGTAGCACACCTCAAGGTCATCGAAATCGGCAACGCGTGCCTTTTGCTAAGCGATTACCGAGCCTTTTTCTCGTGTGAACGATGTGTGGTGAATGTACTCTCATCTTCTAATCGTGCCGATTCATGATCGATTAATCGCTCGTCTCATCCATTCTCGGTGCCCCTTTCAACTTTGTGTCACGACCGTTTCCGTCTATGCGGCGTGTCCTTTGATGCGGGCGAGATTATCAGTTATAGGGAGCTCTGAACAGCAAAGACAAGTGAGCGAGCGAAAGAAAGAGAGAGAGAGAGAGAGTGAGAAAGTTAGATGGTCTTGGGCGTGCGCGGGTATATAGTAATTTGTTTCATGTTGCCTCTACTTTGCAATAGGCCCCCCAATCGGAAACAAGCCTATTTAAAAAAGAGAGAGAGAAAAATAAGAATTAGACCGAAAAAAGACAATCAGAAAGTATAATTGCACCGGTGAGCGACGGTTATTGATATTTGGCTCGCTTTTGTTGTTTACAGATCACCCCACGGTTGTACTGTCGTGCAATTTGATTTGACTAGAAAGCTATCAAACACAATACAAAGACAACAAGATTGGATGGTGCGGATGCGAGGATGTGTGTGAGCGTTCCGAAGCGATGACGATGATGCGGTGATGAGTCTGCACGTGTCCCTGTCTGGCGACGGTATTCCGAGTACCGGCGCCTGAGCGCAGCCCATTGGTCGAGATTTCAAAAAAAAGCAAAAAAAAATAATACGAAGTGAGAGATAAATGAATAATAATGAATAATACCTGTCTGCCTGCCCGGATGCCGAGAGAGAAAAAAACCACGGATGATGAGGAGTGCAAGTGGATATGTTGCCGATGAATGAAGGTCAAGGCCGAAGCCTGCCCGAGATGTTCCGGTGATGCAAGTATGCCTGATAACGAGCCTGGGGCTTCTACCCGCGTGATTGAGAAGTTGCACCTGAGGGAAGGACGACCTCGATGGACGGTGATCGTGGCCAGTGAGAAAGAGAATGAGAGAGAGATTGAGAGAATGAGATGAACGGTAGAGGAACGCGAGAGAATGAGACACCAGTATGCGACAGGGAGACCAAGAGAGACTGCGGAACCTGATGATGTTGATGAACGTGTGGGAGCAATTGAACGGGAGAATGTTTCTTTTTCCATGTTCTTTCAGTTTTCTTTTTGTTTTTAGAGAGAGAGACAAACACATCAACTGTATGTATGCGTGAGAGGGAGAGAAGTAAGCAAGAATAGAATGATAGCGAGAGAGTGTTGTACAAATAAAGAATCGTTGTCACCGATGAAAGAACGTGATCGTGAGATGAGAGAGAGAGAGAGAGAGAGAGAGAGAGAGAGAGAGAGAGAGAGAGAAAGAGTGAACTATGTTGATCCGTCGCGAGACACTAGCTAGCTAAAGCTCGCAGACGTGTTTGTACAGCGTGTTTCCGAATTTTTCCTCGATTTCTCGTTTAAACGATCACTAACTGTTCGTTGGAGGAATCGACGGAAATGTAATATGGTCGTGTATCGACATGTATGGTTGTCGAGAGATGTGTTTTCCTAAATAGGCGAGAGCAAACACTGATTAAATAGTTGCTTGACAGAGTGATACTGTCTGTCGTATATGCCGATGCAACCGAGTGTTTGTGCGAGAGAGAGAGAGAAACTAAGAGCGAGTGAGCTAAACGAGAGAGAAAGAGAGAGAGAGAGAGGTTAGGGTGAGAAAGGGATGATCGAGTATCTGGCAATAAATGGTCGGTAAGCTTCGATGAAACCTTGATGACCCCTGGTCCGATCGTGCTGCGCGAGAATCGAAATGAATCTGTTGTAGTATGATGACGTGTATGTTACTTTTACCCCCACCCGTATGTGAATGTCCGTTGCTGTTGATTCATTAAAATTAATATTTTGCTGGCATAAATTATTGAGTTGTACCGAAAGTCCTCGTTCGGCTTGATCAAAGTTCGAGAAAAAATCGAAAAAGAAAAAATGGAAAACAATCCAACAAAAAAAAAAACAGAAAGAAATAATATGATTGAACGATCGAGACCCCGACTACCCCCGCCGACACAACACACATCATACACACATAGTCCTGCACGAACAGAGAACGATTTCACGCGGTCACTGTGCTAATCGTCGATTTTTTTACGAGCGTTACCAACGAAAAGGAACGTCGGCCGAGTACTTTTCGCACTGCCATTATCGAGACGATACCCCGTACAATTTTTGAGCATTCTCTTCCTGTCCCATCGATGCTCGTGGATCATGATCAGAGACAATTTGCTCTTCCGAGCTTCTTGATCAAGGGGGCGGAAAATAATCGAGAATCAGGCGAACGATTTTTCACAATAGTATTACATTGCGGACGATCACGGTGATCGCGTAAATCCAGAGGAAGATAATTGACATAATCTAGTCCTGAATCGTGTAGCACGATTGGTTTGAGGTGCAAAATCAAATTGATAGATGAATTATTCGAGACTCGGACCTGGACTAGGTTATTTCAAAGGTGTCTCGAGCGAGAGCCCCTTTAGGCACGTTCGTTTTCGTTTTCGGGTTTATCGCGTCCCGAAACGTCTCGGAAATGATTCTGAGACGTTTGAGAACGGGATCGCAGAAATTTTTGTTCCTCGTGTCTCCGTGGCCGAGACTCTGTTCGAGGCTCGCACGGCCGCGATATTTAGCAACATTTTACGCGAAAGATTAACCGGACGGTCGGTCGGTCACTCTAATAATATAAAACGACGTTGCGTCACGTGGCTCGAAACGTGGCTGTGGTAGTGCCATGCATTCCAAATACTTTTGCCAGCTGAAGCACACTCTCGTGTACACAAACAGACAGATACAGACATTGTGACTGAACATTCGAGATTTCGATCGTTTCGTAGCGATATTCAATTCTTCTACGTTTTTCTCTGTTTTTCGGGGAACGCCTCGTTCCGTGTGACACTCACACAAACGTATGGAAAGACACTCACACATCGACACACACTCGCGAGCTTGCAGTAAAACGCGGTTAGATGCAATTTGTTGTCAGTGTCGGCGAACGCGAAATATCGAGGAGCCGGTTCGATGTAACAAAACATGAAACTTCGTTGCGAAACAGCGATGGGATAATATAGAAAATAATAGTATTTACGTGCATTGGCATAGCGCGACATAAACGGGCAACCAGAAAAAAAGGAGAGGGAATTGATTGTGGGACTCTCGACTGAACTACAAAACGAAACGAGAAACAAAGAGAAGAGTTTTTATTAAATTGATTATCTTTTTTACGATTTTACATATCGAGGATGGAAAACAAAGTCTCTGCTCCACGTCTGAGTATAAATAAATATATATACATATATAATTTTTTTACTGTTAACGATCGATATTGCCAAACTTAGCGTGTAAGGGATAACGGAGGAGGGAGTCGATCTAGTTTTTAAAAAGATAATAAAAAGAATAAACGTTTGACAAACAACAAACACAGGGATTGGGGGGTGGGGAGGGGGTGAAATCGTTTTTCGGTGAGCCACTGGCTAGACTGGAGCCTAAAAACCTTGATCTCTTTGCCGTTTCACGCGAATTCGCCGTATCGTTTCAGTGTTGTAGCCGTTCTTTCTTTTTCCGTTAAATGTATTCGATTTTACGTTTGCGGAGGATCCTTTTGAAAATTACTCTACCCGACGAAACACACACGGTGTCTTCCACTTTACTGACAAAAAAAGAGAATATAGAGAAAAGAACCTCCATGTAAAACGGAACTTCGTATAAATATCGCGATCAGACATCGTCACTGTCCTCGCTGAAACCCTGCCGAAAGAAATCGGTCTGAACCACAAATCCCATAAAACAAACGAAAAGATAGGAGAGAAAACAAAACAGATACGAAGAACCCAAAAAGATAAAAAAAAAGATGAAACGCCGAGGCGAAAAGTATCCTTTTTATTTTACATTCCACGTAGCAGAGAGTATTGAGGGAAAGAGAGAAAGGGTGAACGAGGAGCGGAACGGAAGAATGAGGGAGAGAAAGAAAGAGAGAGAGAGAGTATTTAATAAGGTGAGTGAAAGAGAGAGAGAGAGAGAGAACAAGAGAACCACGACGAAAGAGCGGTGCGCGTGTTTTTTTCGCAACCTGCTAAAGAACTCGATCGCTCGCCTGTGATCGCGATTCGCGATTTTATCGAGAGCACCGGTATCAACGATCTTTATATTGTTTACAAGACCTTTTTCTATCTTGCGATTAATCCTTTCACTGCGGTGGCACAATCGGACATAAACTGCACAACGAATTAGAAAAGAGAGGAACTTAAACCTTGTAGACTTGGTTCGAAACTGTGATCTAAATTTCATTGCTCAAGAGTTTCTAAAATTCATTTATCGTATTAGTGAATGTTGAACAATGGTCTGCTCATTTTTGTTGTTGTAGGAGATGGTAGTATTAAAACGAGGCTATGCGTGGATAGTTTAATTTGCGCTGCTACAATTTACGTGTAGACTATTTTATAATATTTAGAGGCTTTATATAATATTATCATAGTTGCAATCTAATAGTGTAGTTCAACCCTTGTCAGAAGGACGTATTCGGTCAGCTAGATTCATTTAAACTCGTACATACCAATATTCTTTTACACATTTTGTAGCCACTTTCATTGAGATTTATAATCATCTTAAATAGTTAGCAATTAGATCTGGACCACTTGTCCCAGCATCCAAAGGTTAAAGATTATGACACCAAAGTCTCTCGGCAAGGTAGCACAAAGATTGATTTCGTCTGACGATTCTCGGCATTACAAAGAAAACGAATCAGTGGCAGGATGAATCGCATGAGCCTGTTTCTGGTGCTCTCGAGTGTGCGAATCGCGTTATCAGGTCCAAGGCAATTGGTTCGAAACGAGGTAAGATCAAGGAAGAATGTGTTGGAAGTCGTGGGAGATTATGCGAAGGCGAGGAAACTAGGAAACGCCGGTCGTGCCGTGAAGTAGCGAAAAATGAGAAGATTACAAAAGGGAGAGAATGAGTGTGAGAGAGAGAGAAGAAAATTATATTATATACGCGACTGTGATCTTTTGGAGAGACTCTCGTGTGCGAGGGGTCGATGTTCTACCTTGAAAGGCGGCGCGGTTTTTGCCGGTGGTTCTCGCGGGTCTCTAAAGCATGATCTCTGAATCCTCGATGATGATCGTCGAAATCATCCTCGTGATCTCGGGCGCCTGACAATTTCGCTCTCCTCCGACGGTAATTATTTTTGTCTATTCACACTGGCGAAAACGTGGCGAGTGGCAATCACGCACTCGGGCTAGCCTAACGCGCACACTAATCGTTGCTCGGGGTCATCGAGACTTTCCTAAATGATAAAAACGGAGAGAAGCGCCAAAAGTAGGAACGTACACGTTTGCTGACGGCCCCTGTGAACTCGGATAACTTTCACAGAGACCAAAAGTTTCCTACAAATTCTTTGATTCATACTGTACTAGCGAGAAATCTGTTTTTGCATCGAGAAACAAATTGCTCACGGATGTAGAGAATTAACATTTTCTACTAGAGTGTAAATTAGTGTTTACATGGTTTGTCACTTAACCCCTTGCCGTACGATCATCTTCACGGGTACAATCAGTAGAACTTGTACTTATGAGTATTAATGTTGATCGCGAAAGAATAGTATTTTATTTTATCCCGAAAGACGTTCATGGGTCTGACTCGTTATGGTACGGCAGGGGGTTAATTATGTTCGAGTGTCGACGTTTTTGAAAATTCGCTTTCTTATTAAAACATATCAAATTCGCAGTTCACGGGTCAGGAAACAGTGTCCGCACCTTGCAGAGAATCGCCGGAGCCGCGCTCCCCGGTTGAAGTAAACTCATACACGATAATACTTTATCGAACTATTAGTTGTTAGCCTTTTCATCGTCGAGACTCCTAGAGTGCGTGCGATGCTTCAATAGGGAACGTACGTGAGAGCGTAATTAAGTCTATAAGCATTATTAAGATAAAGTGCGAGAGAGAGAGAAAGAAGAAGGGTGTGTGCATTACGCTGTATCAGTGATGATGTGCGCTGTGAACAAGTAAAAAACTCAATTTACTGATTGCTGTGCGAACGAGCGAACGAACGAACGAAAAAGAAAGAAAGAGAGACTAAAAAGGAGAATTACAAAAAGCGTGTACGTATGACTGCGAGTGTGCGAGAGCGCGCGAGAAAATAAAGAGTGAAATCATGTGAGGAGAGAGAGAGTCTGCGAGAGAAGGATGTCGAGGAGTTGGCTCGTGATTCGTCGTGAATCGCGGCGTCACTATTCACGGGATGGGAATTTGTAAAGTGGAAAGTAAATGATAAAAGAAAAAGAAAATGAAGAGGAAGATGCAAAACGAATGGAAATAAAAAAAAAGTTATATAAATTTTGTATCGTGACGCGGTCTGAAGTTCGGAGAGCTGTTCCGCGATTCGGAATTGTAATCTGTGCGGCGGTCACTGAAATCTTTTAAGCAATTTATAGAGGGAGCGGGAGAATGAACAGACACTCGCAATAAAGTTATTAAAGTAAGGCAAAGAGAGGAGAAAGGACAAGAATGAAGTTCCGCGCGCGCAGATCACGAATTATTTTTCGAGAGATTTCAGCGACACCGCCGGACTTGCACGCAGCGTCTCCTTTCTTCCGATATCTCTCGCGAAGACCGCGGTGCCGTTGTACGTACGAGACAATATTTTCGATAATATTTTTTAAACGATCGAGTCGCGAAACACGAGGCCAACGCGTAGAGCTGTTGTTGTTCCAAAGCGTCAGAGAAAAAACTGTTGCACGGCGATGGGACGAAAGAATAAAAAATAGCGTGGATGATCGATGCCCGCGCGAACACCTACTCGTGTATACATGTGCGTGTGTATGGATGGTGAGATCCTCGATATTTTTCTTCGATTATTCGAGCGGATCGATCGCCATTGCCGTGCATTATATCCGTGCGATTTAAAAAGAAACCTAGCGAAGAAAGCAAAGCAAACAAACAAACAAAAAAAAAATCGAAAACACAAAATAGCTAATAGCGAAAAAAAAACAAAAAAAAAAGAGAGCGAGTGAGAGAGAGTGATGAATGGAGAGAGAGCGAGAGAAGGGAGTTGTTTAAGAGCGTGTGAGAAGATTGAATTTTATCTGTGGCGACGCGAACAGAGAGAGAGAGAGAGAAAAAGAGAGAATGCTGATGATGTTGCTGCTGCTGCTGCTGTCGAGTGCTGCCGATCGACGATCGGACCAACGATTTATGATTTAACGCATGCGAACAATTCGGATTCTATAATACATACGTGGGCTGAAGCAAGAGAGAAAGAGACCATAACAAAAAATAATCATAATAAATGGATGAGTGTTGGATGATGGAATCCTGTTTAGCCTGCAATATGTAATTTGCTCACCCTCTCCAATTTTTCCTCTGCTGATCGATACTCGCATCGAATCGCCCTTCTAATCGGGATATTAAAAAAGAAAACGAAATGTACAACCAAGGCCTACTCTCGTATCGTTTGATCATCCGTAATCTTAAATTGAACACACAGTGATGATCAAAAGTAACGGACCACCTCAAATTACATTGATTTTCGACACAAAATTCTTTCCCGGAACGATTCTAAATTTTCTTTTGAATAAAATGAGTGGATTTAAAAAATAACTAGGTGGAGTAAAAAAAAACAGAAGAATTTGAGAACAGTATTAAAATCTGTTAAATTCTGTTTCTTGCAATCGATGTAGAACAAATCAAGATAACTTTGAATAAACTTTGAATAATTGTGACCCGGTCGCGGTACTTTTGACCATATTATAATCGATACAATGACCAAGAAGATGCCTCTGGATGCACTCGACAGATTATTTTTGTTATCGATACGAGATCGAGGTGGCTGTTCTTACAGGAGCGAGCCACCGACTTACTATAAACTAGAACGGGTTGTAATGCTCAGAAACTTCTCGCGACGGAGCTTTATTTTGCTAGAAAATAAGATTTATTCTGCGTAACCGTGATCAGGCGATTTCCTTTCTTGTTCGCCTGGTAAAAATCGTAGAATAGGAGAGGGTGCGGCATACTGGATGTGCCGGCTCGAGTTGTCTTAATCGTGTTTTTTCACCTTTCCTTTTCGGTTTGCTGCGTCAGAGTCGTGTGGTCTTGCGAGGAGCCTGTGTTCATTGTGAAAGAATTTTTAAATGACAACGACTATGTGACTTCGGCTGTATCGCTTGAATCTGAGTGGCAGAGAGCGATCGTGGAGTGACTGGAAGAGGCGAATAAATTCCCATATGGGGAATACTGTGTGCTCGAAAAAAACGTGTATGGATCGGTCACATTAATGGTGTGGAGAACACAGCGAGAAATCCTCTCGTAAACGGAAGATAAGGGGCGGAACAATTGGCAAAGGAGAAACAGTGAGCTTGCGTGCAAAAATTCAAAGTTCGCGAGCGAAAACGAGCGGATCCGTTTCACGTTCTTGTTTCTTCTGTCTTTCTTCCAATTTTCGGCCAATCAATCACTTATCTCGGTGCTATCGGTGAATGCGATTCCGCGGGTTCGCTCGAAACTGTTTGCAAGCGCCGATCGGTTCTCGCGAAAACATTAATGTGGCTGGCTGTACTCCTCACTGTGTGCAAGAAACACCGATACTAATTACGAATCGCCAAGCGACAGTGCCATACGATATCATTTCGACCTGCTATTAACATCGCTATCTTCAATTCGTCGTCTTGAACAGAAAGAAACGAAAAGAACAAAATTGTAATGTCTCATTTGCCGATTTGAGAAAATGGCAAGAGTCTATCTATCGATCGGCCGGAATGCGAATTGCTTCCAACACGATCGCCTTAGCTGAATTCTTTTTCGTTCCGTTTCTGTTTCGCGAGAACCTACAAGAAACACATATACACAAAGAAAACAAAATCGAGAAACAAACCGAGATAATTGACCGTGAATAAAATTCAATTTGAATCTGTACACACGCAGTGATGCCATTATTACCAGTCCGTCGCTCTTTTGCATCGCTATTTTCTTTATCCCTGCTTCTGTTTTCGACTGATCGTTCACCTTGACCCGTCGCGTTCGATGCGATAAAGCATGATCGACGACCGTAACCGGCGGAAAATTTATTGGGCGATTGGACACGATACGTTGGACACCCGGTCGATGTGAAACTAACAATTGCCCGTTCGCTCTTTTACTTTACTTCATCAATTGGATTAGTCCGGATCAGGATGAAGCCGTACGCGATACAGTGAATTCCCGTGATCGTCGATACCGTACGAAAATAGAAAAAATCCGCTCACATTTTTACCCCCCAACTGCGTCTAAATTATCCTACGTGGGAACCTGCTGCTACAATGCGTCTCAAAAGTGTGGGACACGCGTCGCAGATCGTGTTGATAAATCTTCAGTCTTTAAGAACTTCGAACAAAGGCTGCCAAAGATGAATGCTATCCCTTTCTTTTAGATTGAAATATCATTCGCGCAGAGTCCGGTAGGTCGGAAGGATAATAATCGAAAGTTATTGAATGGTCGATCAGGCTGACGCGAGGAGTCACGCGGTGTGTCCGAAGAATGAATCGCGGCCGCCACGCAGCATGTGTCAGCAGTGTTCCTAATCTGCTCTAAGTACCCTTAACCCAATTGAATTAGAAGGGCAGACCTCGCGCGCGCGTGGCACGCGCCGCTGAAGTCGTCGTCTCTCTGGCATTTCTTCGATTTCCTTTTCCGCGCGCGAAACGCAGAGAGTGCGTGTGCGAAACCGTTTTCATTTTCACACATCCGGAACCACTTGATGTACTATATCCGGGAGATGAACAATATCGGTGTGTTCGCGATCAAGATTCCTGAATGAAACAACCCGATCATTCTTATCCGCAGTTCGAAAAGCGAAACACGAGATACGAATTCCTTTTTATTTTCTTTTTATTCTCGTCGCGTCATCACGCTTTCGTAGAATCCTCTGTTTGAGCCTTGAGATTTCTCGAAAGGTGTGTCGAGAATCGATCGATAGAGATCGGCGTTTTCGTGAACGAGTTGAGGTGAATCGTTTGGTGCCGGTTATCGTACGTGATCGTAATTCACCACATACTTTTGGGTCCGTTTCTTACCAGAACTGACTAAATTGGCTGCGAGAGCTGGCACGCTATCTAAATACGTTTACTACCACGAATCCGGTCCGCGGAGGACACTATCACGGTCAAGCTGGCGAAAAGAGGACACGAAAGAGGCCAGGATGGAACGAATGGTACACAGGTCGAATCGTCCACGGAAGGGAGCTAATGCACGTCACGTAACGCCTTTCTAAGGTATCGCCGATCGTTTCGTTACCGTGGACGTGGCCGAAGTTCAACAGAATGGAGCACCTGGACGATTATCAGTCCGCCGCCGAATCTGCCAACAACAAGCAAACGACCAACGCCGACGATGAAGTAAGTTCTCTCAAACCGACGTTCATTTGCTTTGATCGCGCGATTTCTTTTTCGGTGCTGACGATCAGTAGAAATCGTAATAAGGTTCGCAACCTAACGATCCCTTACCTTACAAGTTAATCTTTCAGATACAAAGACCTCAAAGATTGAATATCTTCTTCTAGGATGTCAAATTGCATTTGATATCGAGTTAGATCTAATTATGAAAGTGTCCATTGCGGTGACAGGGTTCTCTGGTCAGCCATTTTGCGGTGCTGAATAGACACAGATAATATCGAGCGGAACAACAATCGTCTTTGAATCATAACAAAGTTGTTTGTTCAATGATTCGTCAAATATCGTCCGCAATCTGGATGGATTAGGGTGTATTATAGAGATTCGTATTTCTCGTTGTACGTCGGTACAAGTCAGTGGTTGCGTTTGACGGACAATTTTGATTTTGCACGAAGATCCGCAATCGAGTTACAATTAAGAGGCAAGAATTTTGGAATTGTAGGATGGTTTCGACCTCGACGATCTCTTGCCTACCGTCGGTGAGTTTGGCCGCTATCAGAAGAAGCTCCTCTGGCTCGTGTGTCTTCCCGCGTGTTTACCTTGCGGATTTTGCGCGTTCAATCAGCTGTTCATGGCCAACACGCCACCCCATTGGTGCAGAGTACCGGGATTGGAGAACCTGGACGTGTCTCGTAGAAGAAGACTCGCGATTCCGACCAGTCAGGTGCAAAAGGAGCTGATCGAAACGCCCTAATTTCTTATCACCGCCCACTTTTAGACGTATTTGAACACTTCATCTACAAAATACTCTTCGTATTTGAGTCCAGTAGAAGATGTCTTAAATATTCATCATCGCTAACTTCAATCCTGTTTGCTTTCTAGGCGCTAGAATCGTGGGTTTGATCTGTATCGATTGAAGACAAATTACCTCCGTTGAAGTGTATATATTTCAACTCTCCATGCTTCCCGAGTCATTCGTAGAGTTGTAGCTGTTGGTAGAGTATCAACTTGGACTCCTAATTTAATGACAGCTTCCTATTGCTTCGTTGTAATAATCAGTTTCATGATTAGGACGACAATGAAACGTACAGTCAGTGCACACGATACGATATCGATTGGACAGCGGAAAACATATCGATCGTGACGGAACCGCCGTCAATGCCGAACTCATCGTGGCCAGTTGTCCCTTGCGATCATGGTTGGGAGTACGAGATGTCGGAGATAAGGTCCTCGATCGTCATCGACGTACGTCCCTATTACCCTAACGATCTACGATCCTTAATCTAATCTCATTAACAAGTCCATTGTTTAATGTCTCTGTTTTTGCAGTTCGACCTGGTCTGTGATCACGCAATTTATCCAACGATTGGTCTGGTCGCCTTGAACACAGGTGGTCCCATAGGAGTGTACCTGTTCGGTACTCTGAACGACAGGTAAATGAATAAAGAACATAATCAATAATCATTGATCACCAATTATTTCTCTTCGAAAGGGCTTAGCCGATTAAGATGGTCAAAACTGTCCTTTTAGAGATTTCCGACCAAGAAAATCCTTTTTCATTTTTTACGAGCACAGTTTGAAACAAGAAAATCTGAAAAAAAATTTTGTAAAATGCGCCTTGGAATCCAAAATATGTCACATTTTTTCAGAATTTTAGAACGCATCAGAGACCGGAAAATTTTTAATTTACCCTGTAACTACCCTCGCGGGAAAGTTAGAGGTCTAAAATTTTACCCGGAAGGGTTTTTCTTTTCTCTAAGGGCAGTTTTGCCCATCTTAATCGGCTAGGCCCTTAGTGTGTCGTCTCACAGATCACGTTCTGTTCGCTAGGATCGGCAGGAGGCTGTCTTTCTTCACCTGTTTGGCGACTTTGATCACAGGTGGATTTCTGACGTCGATGTCGAACAGCTTCTGGACATGGGCGGCGACGCGTGTGGTCGTGGGCCTGACCATACCGGCCATTTATCAGATACCCTTCATCATATGTAAGTGCAACTGATAAACGAGCGAAAGGAACGGTCGCTTGGAAACCGGAACCTGTTTTTATCTAACATATTTTTCTAATTTCTCGCGACAGCTCTAGAACTGGTCGGACCGAACTATCGATCGTTCGTGACGGTGATGACCTGCAGTTTCTACACAATGGGCCTGTGTATGCTAGCCGGATTGACGTACTTGATAAGGGACTGGCGAACGCTTGCCATCACCACCAGCGCGCCTTTCCTCATGTACATTCTCTATTGGTGGTGAGTAGATGGTGGTGAGTTGAACGCTAGTCCACACAACGCCATTTTCAACCGCCCACGATCATTCCAGGTTCCTTCCGGAGTCACCAAGATGGCTGCTGGCAAAAGGTCGGCTGGTAGAAGCGAACGCCATTCTCGAGACCCTGGCCAAAGTCAACGGCAAAGAGCTGCCCAACTCTTTTACTCAGAAACTTCGCCAGCGAATGATGATGTCACGGTCAAAAAGTGAAGAAGAGCGGTTGCGCAGTGGGCCAGGTGTCCTCTCCCTCTTCAAGACCCCGAACATGCGTCTCAAGACCTGTCTAATTACTCTAAATTGGTAAATGAAAGTTCGAGTGATCGATCGCAATAAACTAACTCGATAAAGCGAGTGGCGCTATACAGTATCAGTTAATTAGCAAAGATACGAGATTAGAGGACTGAATGATATTTTCTTGGGGACATCGTCGACAAAATTGCTTGGTTGCAATCTATTGAACTTCGATCGAGGGAGACATTGATGAATGGATCGCAGTGCGAACTTGATCAAGAAACAAATGATGCAGACACTACATTAAACTGCGACTGTGTTTATGTTACCGATAGATTATTTCACGGAGTTTATCCAAAGTTCAACAACAGATTGAAGCTGTAGATTCTCTGTTTAAAAACATCATTTGGGATGTTTCCATATCCGAACTAACAATTTACGATATTCAGGTTGCAATGAAACAAGAGATAAAATATTAGCGAGCATACATATGCAATGCTATGAGATATGACAGAAACACATTTATTCAACACGGTTCTTGATTCTCAGGTTCGCCAACAACATGGTGTACGTCGGCTTATCGTATTATGGACCAGCGTTGGGGAACGAGGAGCATCTGAGCTTTTTCTTTTCATCCCTCGCAGAAATTCCCAGCTACATGGCTTGCTGGGTGGTGATGGATCGATGGGGTCGTCGATGGCCGCTTTGTCTGTGCATGGTTACCGCTGGAGTCTCCTGTATCGCCACTGTACTCCTCTCGTCTGGTAACTTAACTTCTCTTAATCTATCAACGACGACGTGTTTGAGATGCTGTTAATCATGACTGTTCAAT
This sequence comes from Lasioglossum marginatum, assembly GCA_028455795.1. Taxonomy (NCBI): domain Eukaryota; kingdom Metazoa; phylum Arthropoda; class Insecta; order Hymenoptera; family Halictidae; genus Lasioglossum; species Lasioglossum marginatum. The sequence goes on from CM052250.1 coordinate 612,567, forward strand.
TGTGATTTGTTCTAGACGCCGTAGTGCTCACGCTGATTCTGTTCCTGCTATCAAAATCGGCGATATCGGCCTCCTTCCTGATAATATATCCGTTCGCGGGTGAACTTTACCCCACGCAACTGCGCGGCGTAGCGATCGGCTTCTCGGCTTACATCAGTGGTCTCGGACTTATCATCATTCCTTTTGTTACTTATCTGGTGAGTGATCGAAAATAAGCTTATCGGAGCAGAACTCGGACGCGGTCAGCCCGGGATCGAGCGTCATTTGCGTCATTTGCAGGGTAAAGAGAACTTGGTCTTGCCCCTCGTGATACTGGGATGCGTCTCAGTGATCGGTGGACTGTCTGGTCTGCGTTTGCCCGAGACGCTGCATCATCGATTGCCCCAGACTGTCGAAGAGGGGGAGCTGTTCGGGAAAGATTGGACCTGTGCCGACTGCTTTCGTTGCGTTCCAATAAAGTACGAGTCGTTGATAGCGGATTCGAGTTTATTTATAGATCTCGCCTCCCTGTCAATTTGTACATCCCTTGTCCTCCCTTGCCCTTAAACTCATTCCTCAACCAGAATCTATAAAGTTTCCCAGAATGTCAGCATTCCAGTATGATTTCCTATTACCTTGGAACACTGCTATACTGAATTAGAGCCTCGATAAATCTCTATTATGATCGCCTGTTATTCTAGGACAATGTTCTAAATCCAGTTAGCGTCATCCTAAAGTTCCATTATGATCTCCTATTGCCTCGAATCGATGCTCCTAACGTTGGTAAAATTAACATAAAGTTTGTATGATCTACTACTACACACGAGCCCCATACTTGTTTTCCAGCAATCGGTAAACTCTGCTATAGATTGAGCACAGTAGCGGGTATAAAGTTCCCTGATGATCTCCTAGTGCTCTAGAACTATGCTCGAAACTTAGTGAAATCACCATAAAGTATGCATGATCCCCTACTACATATGAACCAGTGGAGTTTACTATAGATTTAGCACAATGTCTTATACTCTCTCTTATAATCTCCCAGTGGTCTAGAATCATGTTCATAAGCAGTTCATAATCAGAAATGGAGCCATGAGCCCTCCTGTTAGGCCAGCAGTCTGAATTATTTGAATCGTTTAGGATGTGCTATAGTCTTTCTCTGTTTTAGACCTTCGTCCGCTTCCTATGAGGATCTATCGGCAAGAGAGACGGTGGAGATGCACGAGGTGCCTGAACCACCTATCGCTATTCCTCAGAGGCTGTTGGAGGAGCAACAGAGACCAAGTGGTGCTAGTGTGCGTCGATTGGTTCGACAGTCCAGCGTGATGGACACGCAACGGGACTCGGACGGGTCCATTAAAATGACTTACTGGTTCTAGAGTCTTTGTGATTCAATAAAGTTGAGAGAACGAACGAGGTGGTTCATTACCTGCACCCGTCCATTATCCGTTCATTGGAAAATTGGCGAGGAAACCACGAGGTTTTAGAGTCTACCCTTACATCATCAACCGAATACTTTAGTTCTGGTCTACTTTTACAATCTTTTCCATGTTTCCTATTTTTAGATAGTTTTATATTGATTTATCTCTGCGCAAGTACGAAGACGTCGAGCTAGGACATTGTAGACACTTTCAACCCATTGACTTGAATTCTACGAGCAACTCTTTCAGTGTATGTCTGAATTGTTGTTATGTCAATTGTATTTGTCTTACACTACGTATCACGAAATATTCATTATTGTAAAGACATAAAAGATAGAACTTTTAGAGATTGGAGGTGGGTAAGAATGAAGAGGCAGGCAATCTTGTGTACATCTTACAATTTATTCCCACATTTGGTATAGAAAACACGAAGATTCGGGGGAGGAAAAGTCAGAAAGGAGATCGAGTCGCTCGCCGTGTTTCTCGATCGTGGCCCAAGCCCGTTCAGAGTCGAGTGGTTCTGTTGTAGCAACTGTAATCAGGAGGATCACTGTACGATTTCGGTGAACGATCGTCTGCCGATTTAATCGATATTTTCTCAGTCTATTTACCTCTCCCGTAATCGCCGCTCTAGCTCTGGTGGGTAGGTTACGTAAATGTAATGGTCGGCTATGTCCTCGTTCGAACCGGGCAGCTTCTCGTCTCCAAGATCGCATTTCCTTCGTTCGCTCGACCTACCCTCCCCAGAACCACTCGGATCGTGCAACGACGCAGCTGCTAGATCTCCGTCATGGTAGTCCAGACTTCCGGTTCCGTCTAGTCTGTCTTCGTCCGCGGAACTGAAAAGATCGGATTTTCTAACATATACTTGAAGCAAGCGAGCCTTCAATCACGTCTGAAAATTTTCTTTCATTTAATTCGAACTCGAAGAACCTTGACAATTTTTAGAAAGTATACATAGCGGAGCTGAAGAGATCGTGTCTGTTAACATCTAGCAGTGAGCTTCCGATCGTCTCGAGGGATCGAGACATTTGAATTGTTTTAATTGGAACCCTGAGAGTCTTGAAAATTTTAAAGGGTAGATACAGCGGAATTGAAGAGATCGTAGTTGTCACAATATAGCAATCAGCTTCCAATTACTTTGAATGGCTTTAATTGTTTCTGCTTGAATACAATGAAATTGAGAAGATGATGTCTGTCAACTTTTGAATTGCTTCGATCGGGACTATAGAAAATTCAAGAATTTTTAATAGCTGTCGACTGCGACTGAAGACATCGTCTCTATTAACATATTGCACTGAACTTTTAATTACCTCGAGTTATCGCAACTTTTTAATTGCTTTAATTGGGACTCTGGGAACCTTGGCAATGTTTAAAGGCTATACACTGCAACTGAGAAGATCTGTTAACATGTAGCAAAATTTGTTCAGTCACCTCGAATTATTGAAACTTTTTGATTACTTTAATTTGAACATTGCGAATCTAGAATGCCTTGATATTTTGAAAATTGTTAGCCTGGAATGTTTTAAAGGAATGTTTTCGTGAAGCATTTCTGCGACTAAGTATTATGCGAATGTTTGAGTGAGTGGGAGGACATTATCAAGATAGTGTTATGAATCATCACCAATATTACAGTCTGGCTTACAGTATGTCTCTATGTACAACATCAATACTTTCAAGGCTTCCAAGACATTTAGAATCTTAAACATTTTAAAGATCCTCAGCACATTCGAAACTGTAACAGAGTTAACTCCCTCTAAATTTCCCATATTACCACGTTTTTATTAGCTCGCTTTTTTTAAAACTATTTCTTGATTTCAAGAATTTTGCATATATGTGACTAATTCAGAAAAACAATGTTGTATACGCTGTAAAGCAGGTTGACGCAAGCAGTACATCCGTAGAATGTTAATTTTTAGTTCATCTCTATAGTGCAGCAGACTGTTCTTACGTAGAAAGAATCATTTAGTGTACTTCTTTTTTAACATGAAGAGTATTATGATCGACTGCCGATGCATTTAGATATGCGGCTGCAAAACAGGTGTAGCTGCTTACGATTTTCCATTTTAGATTTACAGCTGAGTCGAAACAATGTTAACGGCTATCTTACAATATTCAGTGAGCTCATTTTTGTGTACGTATAGTAAAAACCAAACGAATATCGACTCGTATCTTATCGTTCCAGTCACATAATTTTTACATTATTTCATTATTGCACTGTCTACTATAGCGGCGGAATTTTTCATCGCACAAATGTTTATTTGTCGCCTTCCAGGCTGACAAACACGCACTCGAATGCAACGAATTGAATCGTTCTTCGCGATAAGTGAAACACGATAACACGAATATCTCTCGATTGATATTGTATGTCAAATTCCGGGAATAGTTTAAAGAAATGTTTACACAGAATTCGAGGTAACATCTTTCAAATACGATCTTATCTTTCATGTTTCGTTGGGAGGAGAAATTTAGCGAAAAACAATATCGATTAACGTGTTGGATGTGAAAAATGAACTGTTGTTTTTTTTTATATCTGTTGATCATATCGTACGTCACGTCACGTCGATGTCAATTGTTAAATTATGCTAGAATTGACAAAATTTCTTATCGCTTCGGTAAATATAGAACAACGATAAATCGCCGGAAACGCGTTCGCCTGAACACTATTCTACGAATTTCAACGTTCGAGTATCAATTCTTTTATGCTAAACCTCCGGTACGTCGTAGGAACACCTATAAGTTTGCAATCGCTATAAAATTCTACATGGATTGAAAAATAACAAGCTGTGGATAGAAATAATTCTCTCAGAGATCTTCTTGATGTTCTGTTTAATCTATAACTTGAAGAAATATTCATGAGATTACAGTGTATGCAGTTTGATAGCATGCATGCTTCAGAATGTTGAGAAGTATTTGGATTCGACGTACGTACTTGAACAGGACCCAGATGACATAGTAGCATGCATAAATCGACGTGGACAGAATAGTCAGAAAAATAGTGAGCAGGTACCAAGGTGTGTGCCTCTGTTGCCTCTTCGTGTCCTCCCAGTACCTGTCGCAGCTGAGATACCAGCATATTGCGCGGTTAAGCTCCCCTAAAATCCAATGAAACCCAATCAAAATTCAATGATACCGTTAACATACCAATCTCGGACACACCGACGCGACGGTCACGGTGAAACCACTGACACAAATTCTTCGAGAATTCTCTTTTTGTCAGTGATTTCACTGCGCCTCCGACTTTATCGATTGCTATGCAGCCACGTACCTTCGATTTCTTGAAAGTCCCGCACCGAGAGGTTCGTCAGAAGCCCAGCAATGCAGTCGCGGACCAATATCTGTTGATACGATAAAGATAAGAAAATTATCATCATGATTACAGGATCAGACTTGAATCGAGCTATGTTCGATTTCATACTTGATCGGAAAAGATATTTCAACCAAATTCGAAGCTGAAAAGACTAATCGCAATTTTACAGCTATAGTCTGCATACTTTACGAACCGAAGCCTGCATCGATTACCTGGAATCTAGCCGGTGGATACTGTTCATTTTCTACAAGGGTTGTCTCTAATTACTCGGAATTAATTAGTTCAGCGTTTTTACATCGAAACGTTTAAATAGAGTGGCTAGTATACCTGTACTCGAATCTCATGCAGAATTTCTTCTTCGTAGTGATTCCGTAATCGATTCAGAGAAATGGTCCCATTTAATAACCGTATCGTTTCCAAAGAATCAAGTTTTACCATGTCTCTAAGCCGACAATCCTTATCGTCGTTTGATAAGATTTGGGTACGCAGAAATTTTAATAGACTTTCTACAACAAACATACAAACACAGGAACAAATTAAAACAAGTTGCTACGTAAACACTGATAATTTCCTCCACTTTCCTTTTGTATTTATATATAAGCTAACGAGTTAAAGATCACTAAATGGAACCATTTCAAACAATTCGGAAGAAGTGCCATTTAAGCGACTCCCTCTTTAACGCTAGAACTACCGAACAAGACGAAATGACTTGTTTCGGAGCTGTTCATGCCTCACACCTCTGACGAGCGAGTATGTCAAAATGATGTATTAAGGGAGTCTAATTTCTCGATAATGCAAAGAAGGGATTTTTCGGTAGTCAAAAGCGCTAGATAAAAAATCAATCTAGGCCGCAATCGTCCGCAAAAGTCTTATTTTTACGTTCACGAGGCATAATTTGCATTATTCAGAAGCATAAAGCCGCCCATGTAGCTATTTTGAATAATGCAAATTACGCCTTGTAATCGTAAAAATGTAAATTACAAGTTTAATTTGACTTAAAATTGTCTATAGGTATGAATATGTATTTACTGTAATTTACCTTTGTGCAGCAGAAATAGATCTCAGTTGAGATCTAAAATGCTTAATAAAAAAAAAAAAATCGTAAAAATGGGACTTTTCAGGACAATTGCTGCCTAGATTGATCTTTTATCTAGCGGTTTTGATTACTGAAAAGACCCCATCGCCTGCCAGCCCCATTATCGAGAAATCAGAAGGTCGCCATCCCGCGCCATTGCTATCTTGCAAAAACGAGTCTACCCCCTTAACACTAGGTTTACGGATGTCTAGAAATAACTATTTCACATTATTTTATAAACATAACAAGAATGTGTCTATCCAAATTTTTGGTCATTTTTCCACAATAGTATATACCTCAAGAAATTTGATAAATATTTCCTCAGGGAAGCATCTTTACAATCATAATAATCGCAAATTAAGAATATTAGAACCCGTCATTTTGACAGGTCCCGTGAACCTAGTGTTACGTCAATTAATCGCGTATAATGCTCGGCGATTCTAGTGCTAATGAAATCCTTTTGTTCCCAACTAACTTCGCACTGCAGCTTCAGCTTCTGCAGCTCCTCGGGCTTGCAGTTGGATTTGAGCTTCCTCAGATGGAGGCTTTTGCGTCTCTGCTTCTTGTCCACGGCGGGCAATGCGGCTTCGACCAGATTCTCCTCGTCGTCCTCGTCGTCTTCGTCATCTTCGTCGTCTTCGTTGTCGCAGGCGTTGCTTTTGTTGTCGGGGCCGGCGATTTCTACGTAGTACGCCGTTCCTGGCAATCGGTGATTCTCGAGAGCCCCGCTGTCTTCTCGATGACAGTACTGTTGGATGTTCCTGACGGCCCCGCCGTCCGATATCGTGCACGACTTCTCAACCGGATGCGTCCTCGACAAACTACGCAGGTTGCACTCTATCACCGAAGTCGAACGTTGCTCCGTGTTCTCCTTCCACACCTGGATGTCCGTGCTGTGATGTCCTGGCTCATCGTCCACCAGCGAGCTCTCGAAGTCACGATTACCCAGGACGTCGCAGCGCATGATGTCACAATAATCCGCCAGGCACACCGCATCCTCCGCCTGCTCAGGGAGTTTATATCATTAGGTACGTTCCTCTGCGAACCTCTTTCTTATTTCTGTGGTTGTCAGGAAAAACGCCGCATATCACAATTTCAACAAATTTCAGTTTATGCATTAATTGAACTTTATAGGATTTACGTATATTTACTAGAAAGAAGTCATGAAAATAAATTCGAAAGACTCTAAAAAAAATAATGCAATTCAACCGATGTCCAATGTCAAAGCATTAGTGATCAAAATTTTAAACGGCAATATCTCGAAAGTGAATGCATGTGACATGCGGCATTCTTCCTGACAACCACAGAGGGCCTAGCCGGTTAAGATGGTCTGGATTAGTTTTGAACATTTTAATCGGATAGGCCCTTTATATCAACATGTTCGTTATCAAAGTTTCCCATGGCAACGGTATTTTTAGCTTTTTAGTTGGAAGTGCGATATGAAATGTCGGATGTCAAATCGCTTGCAGTTTGATCGATCAGAGAGTTTTTTTCGGATCGAAAAGGAACACTATTAGGTGGTCAGCATTTTGTCTCGGTTCGTCTTTCTATTCTTTCTTACATTTTCTAATGAGTTACAATATCATTTTCGTTATCAGCAACATTTGCATTGTGTCGCTAATAGGATACAGAACTATCACATTTAATTTCGATACAAAAATTCTGCGGTCACTTATCAGCTGGTTAACTATGTTATTCATATGTATAACATTTTACTGCCTACGGTCTTGTGGACGATTAATTGCACAACGCTTGGAATCTACAATTGCTGTTGTTGTCGAGGCCTTGTGTACGAGAATATAAAATTATATGAAACCCTTGAATTTTGTGTCTGAATGATAAGTAGTATAAGCATACGTTGGATCGGACTTCGAGGTATTCGATGCTCCACTTTTGTGTCCATAATATTAAAAGTAAAATTCTAAATTCACAACGAAGTGATGCAGGAATGTATCGCAGTGGCGAGTTTGCGTCCCCAATTGAAATGAAGAGCATAATCAATCGACACCTTGAACTATTCACCCCCTGTGTTGAATGACACGGTGACATCCTTTAGCTGGGTCAAAGAGAAATTTCGTTCTATCTTGCGATTCGATTGGTAAGCGAATTAAAGATACAATTTATCTTTTCAGTGTTAACTACGCTAAATTTTCAATGATGCATCGATAAAAATTAGATTAATGAAAGACCAAATAAAATTATACCACGATCAACGTAAATACAGTAGAACCTCTGACGCGATAGAAGTTAGATTAATGCGAATGAAATTCTAATTAAATTAAACAAACTGAAAGACAAGTAGAATTATACCACGATCAACGTAAATACAGTAGAACCTCTGATGTCTAACTTCTCTATCACCCGAAATCGCTGCACACAGGTGCAACATATTGCGCAAATCAATAAAGATTGAATCTAACATTGTAACTAAGTAACTCTTATATTATTCGAGCTTTCCTGTCACATTATTCATTTTTTACAGTTTATAAGAGAATCTCTTACGATTAGTGGAATGCTGTAACTACATAAACGTGGTTGTTGAAACAAGCAGGTAGTAGCAAAGAGGAGACGAATATATAATAACTAGCGATCCAAGTGTGAAAAAATGAGAGCGTGCCCGTACCGTGTTAACGTTGCTCTTGTGTCTGTTATCGAAGTGAGCATCCAGGTGTTTCTCCGCGTAGAATGACTTGCCGCATAGTCCGCAGGTCCATTGCGACGGTCTGTGCTGGTGTTTGGCCCTCTGCTGCGGCCGGAAAATGTCTCGGCTCTCGTGGAACGGGCACTCGAGCGGCAGCTCTACCTGATACTTCTTCAGAATGGGCATCCATCTCTGAAATCTCGACAGAGCTGAAGGGATCGCCTTGCCAGAGGCAGCGGAGCTTCCGAGCCAGCATCGTTTCACACGGCTAACCACACTATTTAGCTAAACCCGTGGCACCGGGGGTGAAATCTACACAGAACTATGCTCGTCGCTACGCACCAAATTATTCTACCAGACTAAAAGTAAATTGGGGTTTTATCGTTACCTTCTGGACTATCCTTCTCACCACGGACGCTCGATCGCGGGGGCATGATATTTTAAAGACGCTGGGTCCTGGCCAGGGGATTACGGACAAGAGTAACACTATCAATACCTACGAAACGTAAAAGACCACGTTCACACCAATGTCTCGTCTATGTCGTCGGGTAGGTTTTGTTAATTGATCTTTTTTTTTTATTTGGCGAGTATGGTTTTATTAACTCTACACGGTCCCATTAACAGTCAGATTGATATCGTTTCCGAGAGAGGAGAGGATGCAAAAATTCTGTGTACGGTCCGTGTCCGATGAACAGTTTTTTTTTTTTCGTTCGTCGAGAGGTAGTGAAGAGAAGAAGGAGCAGAACGTGCGTGCCCGTGGCACGTTTTTATCCGAAACCGTGTGTTTGAGCGTCGGACGTAACCGTAATAAATAAATCCGTCGTTCGCAACACTGTGTACAATCTGTTGTCCCAGATTTCGCGTGTGTGACGTCTTTCGAGTCGTGTGCGTTGTCCGCGAACCGGGTGTCCATGTCCGGCGGCCGCGAATCCACGGGCAAAACACGGTCGTGCCACGCGAGCGAGAATTATTTCAAAACGACGCACACACACGGCGGGGGGAGAGAGAGAGAAAGAAAAAAAGGAAACGGTTTCATAGAGTGTGAGGGGATTGGAGAGAAAAAGAAAAGGGAAAAGAAAAACGAGAAATGATATTATAGTTGGCGAGAGAATGAATATTCACGCACTCGGATTACTTTCGTCATCGTTCCGCAGCTCTCACGGGGGGCTCCCTGATAAATCGATCGTTCGACGTCCGTCCGATCTCGACGGGGCCAAGAAAAAATTGATTCGCAATGACGCAATCCCGGCGACGTGACGAAAGATGACCATTCTGGCGCATCGGTTGACCAACCAGCCACCCGTCAAAACCGTTCCCCGTTAATTACCTCGAGATGAAAGGGTTGGGTCTTCATTCATAGCCCAGATACTCCTCGCGAGTGCGACCAGCCGCGACGGAACCGACACTTCGGCTACTGCGAATGATTATTCTCCACAAAACCAGACTCGAAACTAGCCCGACCTTTTTCCTCCGCGAAATCCGTCCCGTTCTCTATTCACGGTCAACTGGGAACGTATCGGGGGTTGCGGCGTGCACCAACTATAGGGGTGAACGTCGACATGGCGGCGGAGTCACCCTACGCGCAGGGCTGCACCCAACGGGGGCGCTCGTGATCATCGTCGCGAATTTATCCAAGATATTGTATTATCAAACACGGAAGACGTGATATCGTTCAACATTCTATCACCCACCCACCAAATTCTCCAATTTCTATCGTAACATTCGGCATCTGTTAATCCCTTGCCCTACAATATCGTGTCAGATTCGTAATGAAGATTCTGAACAGAGTCTAATAAATATGTATGTTATTGATAGACTGCGGATCTTTATACAATTATGGCTGTTGAAAATGTTCAAAAAATGCTAGGATATAAAATATAACAGCATTTAGAATGGTTTTGATTTATTTCAGCTATAAAAAGGCTACTACCATGGAAAATAAGATTTTATTAAATTGTAAAATAAAATTGTATTGTAATTTTGGTCTGTGCGAGAAGGGTTTGTCTTTGCTTGTTTCAGAAAGGTTGTTCAGTGGAAGATTGTGGAAATACTTGGATGTTTCCAGGGAGATTGGATTGCGCCGGGCTACAAAGATGATGGCTAGAGATAGTGTGGTTGGACATTTTTGAAATGTGAATTTAATGGTTCGTCGTACGGTCCTGGACGCGCCGGAGGTCGTCGGAGTCGGCGTCAATGACGGCGCGCCGACGCAACGACGACTCGGCAACGTGCCGAGCGCTGTCGTTCGAGTTAAATGCATACAGCGATAGAAAACGGGAGAAAATTTTGCACGATGGATCCAAGCTCGATCGAAGTTGCAACAGTCCAAAAATCAATCCTCGAGCTTTTAGACCTCTCCGATAGGCACAAGGAAAAATGGAAACGTTCGAAATTTCGCTTTCGAGCAAGCAACCTTCTGCAGGGTAAATGAAAAATGTATACAACCGATGGAAAATACTTTTGTTCATAAATATCCCCAATCTTATCGTTAGAAATCTCGGACTACAGTTTGTAAATGGTTCCACTATCTGTTAACTGCAATGGCTAATTAAAAGTCGGCAATAAACGTTGTTTGTTGCAGTGTATCTGTTTTATTTACTTGGCTTTTGTAAAGTGTTCGTTCGTTGCGTTTTTTCGTGTCTGGAGCTAAAACCTGCGTCATCGGGTCATGAACTTGTACTCCAATCGAGAATCGAACTTCTTTCCTGATATTTATAAATCATCGTCGCAGACGGTTAGAAGCTGTGGTTCGTCGAGCTACCGTCGCGTCGTCGACGAAGTGCATCGCGTCCTCTTGTCGACGAACGATAACCGTTTTCTCTTCTCGTCGAGATGGAAATTTCGTGGACGGGTTGCGAGAGGGCAGACCGTATCCTCGGCTCTGACCTCGATTATTGTTCGAAGAGACTGGTCACGATGTTTCCGGCACGGGGATTATCGCTTTTCTTCGCTAGGCCGAGGCAAACATATCGATTATGTAATCCGAGTAACGAAATCCGCACGATTCAATTACATAACTTGCAACCGCGATTAATAAGCCCTCCGAGAACTGCAACGAGCGAGTCACTGGAATTTCTGCTGCCTCGAAATTACTGCGAACCGGAAATCAAAATGATTACCTGGTCATGACTGTTGGGGACTGTTTACGGCATGATTACTTTTTGATATGTTGTACATGTTCCTGGATATACACATGTTATGATCAGACAGCGGATCTTTATGCAAAATAAAAATGTTTCCTCCGAATTGCGACAAACCTGAGCGACACATAGAAAGTGACTAGCCGATTAAGATGATCAAAATTGCCCTTAAAGATTTTTCAATGGCTATCGAACCATTCGAAAGCTGACCAAGAAAAACCTCTCTGAGTAAAATTTCAGTTCTCTACCTTTCCCGCGGGGGTAGTTACAGGGTAAATTTTCCGGTCTCCGATGCGTTCTAAAATTCTGAAAAAAATGTGACATATTTTGGATCCCAAGGCGCATTTCACAGAATTTTTTCAGATTTTTTTGTTGCAGACTGTGCTCGTAAAAAATGAAAAACCTCAACAAGTGTAACTTTCCTCCTCATATAGGAGTTCTGAGCCCTGATCCATCGATCGACGGAACGAAGGATGAGGGCCCGTCGATCGCTGGTCAAATGGTCTTACAGCACTGCATGCAGGGTTCGTTGTACACGAATAGCTCTCCTCGGGAATGTAAAATCCTCTGTGCTCGCCTCAGAGAACCTTGTACACGCCTCTTACAGCGGCCGAGAGCGTTCGTCTGGCCAGAGTGCAATCGAGGAAGGGGAATGGTAACGGCGTAGTAGAAGTTCAGCCAGTTTGACGTTTGTCAGAGGATGCCGTAGTCTGTCACTGAAAACAGCCACGTTAGTCTCACGCGGTTGCTCATCCACGGTGTACGTTCCTGTAGAGTGTGCTCTCTCGCATAATCGCCGCGCCGTCGATACCGATAAACACCTGGGGACTGTGTGACAGACAACAAACAGACGAGTTATTGGAGTCAACGATTCGGCGTACACACTTCGATCGTGTTTTCGGGACACACTTTCACGTTCCCCGGTTCCCGTTGGTTTCGGGACCAGTGTCGAAACAGGTAAACTTTCTCCTCGTTAACCGAGCATTTTCCTCGCGCCGAAGACCGGTCCCGGTCCCGGTTCTGGTCCGGTTCCCGTTGCGTTGCGTCGCGTCGGGATGATGAGTGCAACAGGTTACTCGTGAGAGGGGATCGATCGGGAACACGGTGAAATCTAGCTGCCTTCTGTGCACGCCATAATTCAGTGGAAATTCATTGAGAAAATTTGATGGAATTGTTTGATTTTTATGAGGGAAGACGCGGGCGAGTGTAGGTGAGCATCGGAATCGATTTGAATTCAGTAGAAAAATTGATCTCTCTCGTGATAGTCATCGGTAGACTCTGGATGTTTATGCAAAATAAAAAGTTTGTGCATCAATTGCAAGGCGCAGGAGCTGAATATAAATTCATATTCTTCATTAATAATTTTAATGTGGTGAAAGTAATATATTAATACTCTTAAAGTCTTTTAATATTTTCACAGTTTTAAATTGCGCGTGCTCATTGTTGATAGAAATGCATAAAATCCGGAGTCTAGTCATCATCATTCAAATTTGTTGTTGATACTCCAATCGTATCGTGAGAAGAGATGCAAATTACTAGAAAAATTTTATTTGAAAAATACCTCTCGGAAAGTCTCAGTTTAATATGCAAATTGTTTGCAAAACGGCTGAGCCAAACCTTTCCAACGATCGATTGAAGTGTATTCTTAGTGCTCTGTCTGGTACATACTAAGTAATCAGTATACTCTGGTGCGACTTCAAAACAACGGACGTGAGTTAATTATTCGCGTCATCGAGTACGGGTCTAAGTCCACTGTAGTATAGCTAATGTGTATATTGAGTGAGAATTCCATATCGCTGATACGTGTCGATTAATAGCAACTCTGAGTCCTTGGAAAAAGTGGACGTTGACAGCTCGTAAACACAATCGATTAATAATGGAATTAAGCAGCTGATTTACATTGACGCAAGCAGCTACGATCCGTCCCATTTCAAGAACCTGAACGAAAACGAAATTATGGACCACGCTCCTGTTTTATGATGCGTCATGAACTCGTTGATTGCTGAAGTAACAACCGCAAAAACTGCTTCGAACACAAAGGGCTCGTGAAACGGAAAACTTTGAGAATCTATCGTTTAACTTTCTCACAGATATTAACCAAAATGTCATGTCGAATAATTTCGACGACGTTAGGGATAGTTAGCCGCGTGAATGGAAGGATGTTAATTGCGAGTGGGTGCGTAGGATAGAGCGACGATTTGTCAAGAAACGTCCGACTCTCGCCGGCTGATATCCCTGATCGGTTTTTATATGGGACGGCGCGGATGGGTGTTGTCGATTCGTCAGCGAAGGCTCGTCCATCGACAATCTTTTTCACATGCACATACATCTGGTTTATGGCGTCTATGTCTTCCCGCATCCGGTGCATTACGATACCGAGATACCGATATTGAACCTTTTGTTCAACTCGACTGACGATCATACTTGCCATACGATCATTTTCGTGGAACGGTTATTAACACTAGGTTTACGGGGCTCTAGAAATACCTATTTCACATTATTTTGTGAACATAACAAGTATGTGTTTATCCAAATTTTTGGCCATTTTTTCAATATTACATATACCCAGTATATATTCAGATAAATAGATTTGGGAACCTCCTCAGGGAAGCATCTTTACAATCTTAATAATCGCAAATTAAGAATATTAGAACCTGTGATTTTGACGGGTCGCGTAAAGGTAGTGTTAAAGAAATTCTAAAATACCTGTTCGAATTTTCTTAGGAAAAACCTAGAACAGTAAAAAATTAGCCGTCGATGCCTCATGTGCGATCGGTTGGCTAGGTCCTCCAAGGAGAACGTGGCTGCATGTGCATCGGTGCACTTTCTAACCAGCTTGCGTCGTGTCAACGACTGCCAGCCAGTGCAGCGTTCGTTCCGTGGAAATGAGTCGGTTGCTAGGAACGTTATTTAAGGCTGTGGCATGATTACGCGATCCGTTCGGTCAGTGGCGCCAGCACTCGCATGAATTTTCACGATACGCCGATAATTATATGCTCCTCGTTGCACTCTGCCTGAACCCTCTGCAGAAAATTGTGGCAGCAAATTAATGGGCGTTAGGATTTTACTTCTCGCAGAATGTCGCTTCTACCACTTCGGTATTCATTAAATTTGCATTCTGTTCGTGGATTGCTTTATCTCCAATTTCATTCGCTGGTATTCTATGTATGTGTATTCTACAGCGGACTGTAGATTTTTCTGCGAATGCTATAAAAAGATGATAGTACAGCGATAGTGGTATCGCCTGTTTCCGAAAAGTCGAAGGTTAACAAATGTCTACCCCAGCATGTGTCTAGCATAGTGCATGCGTAGTGAAAAATAGAATAGTTAGCTCCGACTTTCTCTTTTCGATAACCGAGGAATTTGTTTTCATCGATTTTGATGATTCCACCTCCAAGAGAAAGAGTCACACTCAGAGAACAACTCTCTCGACACATATTTTCGTTTGGTTTGTAATCGTAATCACAGAATGAATGCTGTCTTTGCAAATGAAACGTAGGTGACTCCAACTTTATCATCTTCTCGGTCGAACGTTCAATTAGCTTGTCATAACAGCAACGTGACAGCTGCCTTTCATTACAGCTACTTAAATGACATGTGAAATGAACATTTGCAATAAATTATATTTCACGGTTGCTTTACGATCCTGTTTTGCATAGGTAGTGTAGGTATGTAGACCAGGTTTCATCGAGCTACAAAGATACCTGTGTGTTTTCATCGTGCGATTTGCTTCCATATGGATTGTTATTCGATTCTTTGTGATCATTAGACTTTGGATTCTATGCATTTATGGGAATTCATTGTTAATTATAGGAATCAGTCTACATAGTTACAATATTCAAGAGGAGCTATAAATTATCTGTCAAGCTGATTGTGAGCATTATAATTTTATACAATGACGTGTAGAAAATTAATAAGATATAATGACAAACAGTATCTTTATGTAGAAATTGTATTATACAATAATTGATTTATTGCATTTAAAGTATTAGATAATCCGTAATAACACATATATTTTCCAGAACCATTCAATTAAACAGCGGAATCCTTTTTCAAAACTTACTGTGTTCTTATTTGATTTTTTACGCTCTTCTATTAAATATGGCCGGGTGTTTCTTTCTTTTGCACAGTAGTGTATCTGGCCTATCTTGCTTATGTAGGCCATTAAGCAACATTAGAAAAGTAAACGGTGTGTTGTGTAATCGACGATGATTCGACAAACCTTCTTCTACCGGTGATAACACCGGGAGACAGCGTTCGGTATTTATATCGAGCGAGAGACACACAGGTGGGCTAAGATATGTCAGACGCCGATAACAGCCGAGCCGACTGTACTTTGTACCCATTGTACGTATCCCTTGGACTGTTCGTCGACGATCAACATCTAAATTCGACGCTCGCGCTCTTTCGTTCTATCTCCGTGTCCCGGAATTCCTTCAGTTTCGATCCGATAGAGCCTGTTACGTTCTGATCAGTTTCTAACGCGGACCTTGGCATCGTTGTTCCCGCTGTAATCGGATCCAAATCGACTTGCAACTCGAGTACGCTGCCTTCTCTGTTTTAACGCCACCGTTCTTTTTCTAACCCGTTGCTCTACGATTTGTTTTTACGGTTTCAATGATTAGAACTTTTTTGTAGATCGTAATTTCCTAAAAAAGGAGAATAATAGCTCCAATAGCTGTATATTAATGAAATAGAATTCGATTTCGGTTATAGGAAATTATTGACATACATATTTATTAGAATCTGTTCAGAATCATCATCACGAGTCAGACACGATATTGTAAGGCAAAGGATTAACGGTACTCTTCGATCCTCTCGCACCGAACTTCCCGATACCTCCGATTAATTCGTAACTCGTCGATTCGCAATTTCGGCGATCTTATTACGAACGGCGTGGTAATTAAGAACGATGATTTTGCTAATTGTTCGCGGCCAAAGTCCAACGGCCAAGTTCAACTGGTGGGGGCAAGGGTGGAACGTGGAGTGGGAACAAAGTTGACGCTAGGCCACCCAATCATTTAAGTCAATATCCTGTTCGCGTTTGACGTCATACACTACTTTCGTAGCCTCGGAGTGTAACGCACTTGGCGAGATGTGTGCCAAATTTGGATAAAATGTTTTCGAATAAAAGACAATGTCTTTGATGAATAATACAATTGGATCATAATACAACACAGAATGAATATTGTCAACATACGAGTATAATTGAGTATATTGTACGTGTATGCAAACACGTTAAAGCTCGAGATTTCTTATCGTATCTTTGTCGGACAAATTCCCGTAGTAATTACTTACTCTGTGGCGGCTCAAGCGACTCGCGACGCGACGCTATCAATTGCATTCAGAATGCAACAGCGCGCGGCGTCTGCATCGTCGCGCGTGCTTTTTTCCCCACTCCGAGGTCCCCGGGCTAGCCTACATTCCCCTGTGCATCCCACGCGCGCGTTATGCACTGACTAGAAAGCGGCTTTCGCGCGGACTAATTCCATATTTTCTTTTCCAGCGGCTGATCGTCTCGATGAATTGCTGAGACAACTGATCATCAGAGAAATTCCAACAAAATAATCTATCAACGATGACCACCGTTAGACAGATTCTGCGTTATGCTAGAAGGTTCGGAAACCTGCCAGCAGGATCGAAGGTTTTCAATCGATCTGCGAGATACGCGTCTACACAGACCCAGCGGAAGATCATCGAGAACGAGAATGGGAAACGGGTTTTCTTCTCGCCGTATGGGGAGTACACTTATCCGGAGATGTTCACGCACGATTACGTCTGGAGGAACATCCAGGAGTACTCAGACAAAACCGCCTTGGTGTGTTCACTTTCAAAGTTCGAGTCACTTTCAAAAATGTGATAATTGTTACAATTTTATTAGATGCCCGAATAGATTCGGTATTCAACTTCGCTTTGATCGTTGAACGACTCTTAAGTAAATTCGAGTATTTCGATGCGATTCGTAAATAAGATACTGCCTTGAGTGGCACGATAACATACCAATCGGACTTTGGAGCCTGATAGCGCGATGCTCTTCGCGATAAACAATTTTGGTGGTCTTAGTATGTCCCTGGCCCTCTGAAGGCTGGGAAAATGAATATAGAGTAGAGGTGTGCTAGATCCTGAAAATGTCGGGTCGAGAATTTTTTTCAAGATCGAGACGAGTTGTCGAAAATTTGGGGTTTTCAGTACTCGATTACTGTTATAAGACCCGCTTGAAAGGCAATCGTGGTATGGGATTTCCGATATTTGAGACATTTCCGAAAACCACATCATAAAGTTTATCCATTGAATCTTCTTTTTTCTTGGTTAATTCATTAGTATAGTAATGAATTAACCGCCTAATATAGAGCAATTTCCTGTAACGATGTCTGTCAACGGTAATGCTGACAGCTTTTCAATTGCGGCGATTTAATGTATCTTTGAATACTGTAATTTATCCGTTAATGCTGACTCGCCGTTGTATAATCACGCGAGCAGCTTCCGTCACGAAGCAAAATCCCGTATGTCACTGCTCTAATGCAATCAATGATGCCGTTTTAGGTGTGCTCGGTGACCGGACGGAAGTACACGTACAGCCAGGCGAGGGACGCCGCTAATTACATCGCTAGAAGTTTGCTGAACCTCGGCCTGAGAAAGGGAGACGTGGTCGCCTTGATATCGCCGAATTATCCAGAAACGATTCTTGCCTTGCTCGGCAGCCTGGAAGCCGACTTGGTCGTCACCACTGTCAACCCGTACTACACACCTGGTGAGTTCGATCGTGGATCAAACAGGATTTGATATACAACCTCGCTGATTGCCGTGAAGGTTACCGGCGCTACTAAACTATGCTCGACCCTTGGACAGGCTATACTGACAACCCCGCACGCATAATTAAAGCGAATCACCAGCGAAATCACATGCCGCGTACCAACCTATATTTTCCAATCCGCGGATGTAGACTTCTAACGACTAGAATATAATTAATTGCTTTAGTAACACCCACGGATAACAATTTAAATACTAAAGCAGTTTAAAGTGGAGTGTAGTACAACAATATAATATCTCATAATATCATATATAATATCATATATATCTCTAATAATAATCAATGAAAATTTATTGGATGTAAATTATGATAGATCGTACTATGATTCACTATAATATGTACGGAAACTGTTGCGAACATTTACGAGCACGTTTCCCGAGAGATTTATGAAAATTTCACGCCTTTTACTGCGCAGTAAAGTTTATTCGCCAATCATATGATAGTCAGACGCGTTTGCATATTTCCTCATGCAACCTCGAGCATGCGGATCGACGTCGGCGATCATTGAACGATATGATTTTTCTAGAGGAAATCTCGAGGCAATTAAAGAACTCCGGGTCGAAGGCGATTATTACAGTGACAGAGATCGCGAAGAATGTTGCAGCTGCAGCGAAGACCAGCGTTGCGCCGGATATACCCTTCATGGTCATCGATGACGGCACTGGACCGTTGCCGGAGGGCATCATACCGTTCATAGTGAGCATTGTAGTTAATTCGAACGATTCCGTTATTCGGTGCATATCTTGAATCATACTGTACAGAAAGCATTTTTATTCGATAACCATTTTTGCAGGATCTTATTTCACGCGGAAAATCATTGCCAGCCCTGAAACGCAGCCACGACAATGTCAACGACGTTGCTATACTGCCGTACTCGAGCGGGACGACAGGCTTGCCAAAAGGTGTGATGCTGACTCACAAAAATTTGGTTTCCAACATGGACATGACCGAGCAAACTGTCAGCGGAAGGATGTGGTCGTTTTCTTCTCGTAAGGGAATATTATTTTAACCCCTTGCCTTACCATATCGTGTCTGACTCGTGATGAAGATTCTGAACAGATTCTAATAAAAATCAAATTCTGTTTTGGTTTCGTTAATGTACAGCTATTGGAGAACATATAGGAATACAATAAATATAAGTTTTCTCCTTTTTTAGGAAATTACGATCTATAAAAAAGTTCTAATCATTGAAACCGTAAAATAAATCGTAGGGCAAGGGGTTAACACTTTACCTACCGAAAGCCTATTAATAGGATTATCGATAATTGTGCTGTGCCAAAAGAAAGCATAGAAATTTTCTTTTACGTTACAATCTTGAATGAAACAATTAGATAACGTTATTGAGGGTGACTTGTTAGTTCAGTTGCTGTTGCTATTGAAGGTTCCATTAAAAAATGTTTAGCCATGTACCCTAGATTTTTCAAAATTATGCAATAATCACCGGTCTCTGTCAAAATTAATTACATTTTCTTTCAGCCGAGTTCCAAGAAGTGATTCCATTAGTCTTGCCATTCTTCCACATCTTTGGATTAAACAGCGTAACTTTGCCTCGACTCTCCACCGGGACGAAGATCATTACAGTGCCGAAATTTGTACCGGAGCTGTTTTTGAAAGTCCTAGCCACGAACAAGGTATTTCTCTTTTGTTTTTCGCAATAGAGATTGTCTGAGGATTAGTGTTTTATTCATAAGGTAGCTAATGAGTAGACTGCGGTTCTTTATGGCTTGTAAAAATTTTCAGAAAATGCTGGAGTATTAAATTCAACAGAATTTCGTACGATTTTTATTTATTTTGGATCTACAAATGCTATTACCACAATGAAAATAGAATTTCATTTGGTACTACTTTCTGAAAATTTGTCTACAAAAATTGAAAATTACATAAACATCCGCAGTCTACTAATGAGAATTGTGGCTGAGAATTGAGACTTTCTTTCGCAGGTGACTGGAATGTACATAGTGCCACCATTGTTGCTGTTCTTCAACGCTTCTCCTTATGTGAAGAAGCAATTATTACAATACGTGCATCATGCGATCATTGGGGCAGCGCCTCTGTCGCAAATGGATGTCCAGAGATTCTATGACAAATTCGAGATGGACGAGAACCAGCTCAAGTTCTGCCAAGGTAAGTTTATCTTGTGGATCTATCGTCTCCGAGTCGTGAAATGAATAAACTAAACTGAATCGAGTCCTGTTGGATTTTGTCAATCAGGATACGGGATGACGGAGACCTCACCGGTCTGTTTCTTCGACGTGTCAGGAAAGAAACCAGGCAGCATCGGTAGGAATGTAGCAGGATGCGACGCAAGACTAGTGGACCCGATCACGAACAAAGAAATCACCAGGTCAGGCGAGAACGGCGAGATCTGGGTCAGAGGACCTCACATTATGAAAGGGTACTTGAACAACGAGGCAGCAACGAAAGACATAATGGACGACGGCTGGCTGAAGACCGGAGACATCGCTTACTATGACGAGGATCTTGATTTCTTCGTCACAGACAGACTGAAGGAGCTGATCAAGGTTAAAGGGTTCCAGGTAAGTGGCTGCCTTATAGACAATCCTTTCTATCCTTTCTAAAAAAAAACAATCGTTTATGCAAAATTGTTTGCAGGTTGCACCAGCGGAGCTGGAAGCACTGTTGAGAAGTCACCCGGACGTTGAAGAAGCGGCTGTGATTGGTGTACCAGACGACAGATCCGGTGAAGTCCCGAAAGCATTCATTTTGCCGAAGCAAGGCACGTCGCCGAAAGCAGATGATCTGCAGAATTACATAAAGGGGAAAGTGGCGAGCTACAAACAGCTGCACGGTAACATAATCGCAACTAATTAGTAGACTGCGGATCTTTATGCAAAATAAGAATTGTCTGCATAGATTGCAAGAAATAGAAACTAAATTGAATGTTATTTCTTCCCTTGATGATTGTAAAAGAGGAGAAATCATATATTGGCATCTCCAATTTTTTTTAATTTCTTAACAATTTTGAATTTCATCTACTCAACTTTGCTATAAAAAAACATAAATTTATAATAAGCGTTTTATTGTTGCAGGTGGAGTGACATTCGTGGACAGCATCCCGAAAAGCCCGAGCGGAAAGATCTTGCGAATACAATTGAAGAACATGTACAAATAACGAACGTCACTCGGACGTTCTTAGCGGAGGGAAGCCTCGACCAACAGTCCACGCTAGATAAGATCGGCTATCAATTGAGCACGATAGCGTACGGGTTACGTTTTTTTGCCAAAAGGGGGAAAAATCACGAAAATAAAAAATAATCAGGCGCGATGAGGGTCGCGTGATTTTTATCGAGGATGCGGGAGAGAGAACATGTGTGTGCGTGTGTGTGTGTGTCTAGTTGGTATCGTTGAATTTGTTAAACGGCTGATGTACAATTGATTCACGGATCTCCTGCGAGATATAGGTGTTGGTCGTGTTGACCGATGCGATGGAACGCGGGTCTGATACTTGAAAATACCTAATTACTTTAAATAATCCAGCAACATGGTTACGGGATTGGCGCGTTTGCTGCCAGTGTGCCTATATTTTTGATGTTGATCTATATTTTGTCGTTTTATTTTTCAATGTTAACTGGTGCTATTTCTGACAATGCAATTAGTTTGTAAGGATACGCTCGCACCGTTTAACAAACGGTCTTAACGACGTGCAATTTTTATAGGTCATTTGTACCGTAAAGTACCAGCTGTTTTTAAGCAATAAAATCTTTTACACTCATTTACACGTCGTTTTAGACTCATTTAGCCGGTCTGTTTGTCGTGTTGTGATCAAGGGATCACTCTGTACAAAATCACGATGAACGCTTATACCCCCGTCAGCATAAAGAACGATCGAGAACCGTCGTACAAGCGTTCAACGCCTTCCCCAGATCCTCAACCTGCCGTATCTCTTATCACATCGGCTATTTTACCCTTTACATTCCACCGCAGTCTTTTTTCTCTTCTCCGAGGGCTTCTCGGTATCGTAAAGCAGAAATTATGCTTGACATTCCCGTCGGGGCTGGACGCTTATTGGACGCAACGTGTTTGCTCGAACCAGCCCATCGCTATTTCTCTTTTCATCCCGTTCCATTTCTCTTCGCTGGAGTCCCGTTGGACCGTGGCCTGTGTGTGACCCTTCGTTGAATACTGCACAGAGAACAATGAAGCTGGCGAACGTTACGACTTTATGCGAGACGCAAATGAAGTGGCAGAAAGGGCTGCTGCGGCATTGCGTTTGAAAACCCCGGGCAGTTTCCACGTTTCATTGACCATTACCGTGGTCCCGTCGCGTTCAATTCTTTGCAATTTGTTGTGAGGACTTTGGGGATGGCTCTGGGAAGGAAATGGTCCGACCAGTCTGGCGGCTCCAGCAGGACTGACAGTTTCAGCAGTGCGCCACTGACAATACAGTTGAGTCTCGATCCATGGATTGCTAGCGCCTGGCCGCGATCTAGATCGAGGGCACGTCTACGGAAGCATCTCGCGAAAGTCTACAATTATATCAATCATTTATCGTTCATCGACAGGCAGAGCTCTAACAAATCTCCTATTTTATTAGGTTGCCCTAAAAGTTTCTTTATAATTTTATAAAGAATTTATAACATTCTTGATAACATCAGCATACACAAACAACACGATCTTCTGTTCGTTAATGTTTCATTATTCGTTAAGCTTCCCCTTTTCTAACCATGCCATTGGTTTTCTTAAAAAACTATTCTGAATTTGCACTGAGCAAATTAATCGAGAACGAAACGAACTTTTGCGACAACCTAATATTATAAGATGTGCATCAGCATTTTAACCAGTACTTCTAATCGACAAGGGTATCCGTGTGGCAGCGGTTCTGTAGAGTAGGTTCCCGGTTTTAATTGTGCGGTTGCTGGTTCCTCGTGGAATCTGCCATTGAATCTATCTTCGAATAACTTCGTTCCACCGTGTCTCGGACAGAATGGTACGAGGTACTTTTGCGATCTAGATCTTTCTCCGATCCCCCATTCTATCGTAATCACGGCGGCCTTCAGATATCTTACCTCTGAACCGGAAATGTTCGAATCCAGTTTCCGTGGGATCCCATTCACCGTCTAATCGGCACCGTGTACGTGCTACGTTCGCGACAGTGTATCTAGTTTCCATCCGGCATTACATCGTGGTATTCAAACAGTCCGCAGGTATACTCAAGGGATAGAATCGAGGGCTGGCAAAGGGGAGCAAATGTTCAGACAAACGAGCTTTTCACCATGACGCGGATCTTCGAGTGCACGCCTCGTAGTTCGTTGCGGGAAAGGGCAAACCACGAGACCGTATTTAGTCGTGTTTTAGGCTTATTAATGCACCGACGACGTGGACGAAGAATTGAAGGAGAACTTGTTCATTGCCTAGAAAATCGAGCTAGCACTTTTGAAACGAGCCTTCAATGCTTAAAACGAAGGAAATAATATTCTACGAACGATTCCATTCCTAATTTTAACAATTTTAACAAAATGATAAACATCGTAACTTGCCGATATGATTTCACGATTGTGAACGGTGGCGACATCGAACGGTAATACAAGGTACTCTGTCTCTCTGGCAAGTTTTCGAGCTATCAACACAGAGGATCAAATATTTCTCTGGAAACTCAGTTTCTAGAATATCAAATCCATAAAATCAATTACAGATAGAGCAACTCTGTTAGCTTAACTATTATATTTCAAATATATTCGAGTAAAAAAATTGAATTTACCTCCCGCACAAGCACCAGCGCAACTTTTATTCGATACCATCCAACGCGTTAACTAGAATTCACCACGCGTTTTTATATAACCATTCACGAACCCAAGCTCCACCATTTTTTAATCAATGCCTCGATAAATTAATTTGCTCTGCAGTAAATTGGGATCATGCGCGTACAAATTTCCACTTTACAAGTGTATAGCCTGGAAAATCAATTCCAAAGTTTTCAATTGACTGCGCAACCTTTGTGTTTCGCGATGCAGTAATAAACAATCGAAGAATTTTTAAACGGATTTCCATGACGCTTACCATTACAAGTCTCCTAGACGGTGAAAGGAATTTTTCCTTCGTTCTGAATTTCGAGAGCAGCCAATGAAGATGCAAATACACAGAAAAATCTGCCAAAGTTTCCGCGTCACGAATTACCTGCTCTATAATTCAAACCGCGGCTCAAAGTTAGATGAGACCACCGGAATTTTGCTCGGAGTTCGACTCGAACAGCTTAAACATTAGTTTCAATTTCGGAGGCATGGATTTCGAAGTTGATCCTTGTAACCCAGCCCGAAATTTCGTTCGAACGACGAGGGGGCCTCGCGTCGAACGACAAAGTCCCGCAATTAAGAACTTATTTAACGAGTCCGGGTCGTTGTGACGTGTCCCGTGGATAGAGATGAGGAGAAACGTCGTTGCCGCGCGCAGACAAAGCAATCGGTTCGAAACGAAATCAAACAAAACGCGCCTGAGTGACGTCTCGGCCATTCAGAGTAGCGTTACTTTTGTCTCTCTGTGTCTACCTCGGACGAAAACGGAAGATGAAACATGAAAAATAGAAGGTCGTAACCAGCGCGCCACTCGTTTTTTCGTCCCCTTTTTTTCAGACGGCTTCTTGCCACTCTTCTTTTTCTTACTTGTTCACCGACACACGCTCTACTAACGATGGACGATCTCGTTTCCCGTCGGCCCCTCTTGTCGCTTTTCCCAGGCTGCCTTTTTTTCTGAAAATGAAAATTACCTGGGAAACCCGCAGTTCAATTTTTACTACAGAATTTACAAATCGAATGGGGAAAGCAATATTTCACAACGTTCCACGGTCGACTAAACGCATAAAATCTGCAGACTAATAGTGACGGGCAAACTGCCTCGCGGTAAGAGCTGGATTTAAAGCGAGCCACGTTGAACAGTAGTATTAATAAGATGTGTTTGCGTGCGACGGCATGGCAGCGTGGCTACATCTGGCCACGTTCCCTGCAGAAATAGAAGGTCTGCGGTACGTTTTTCCATCGCCGCGTTTCATATGCGACAGCCAGCTGGTTCGCACGAGTGTCGTTCGCCTTCTTCTTCGTTTTTTCGTCGACGCAAAAACCGGAAGAAAGAGAAGCAGAACCGCAAACGAGGATACTTGTTCCAACCGCGATCCACCTTGCTGTTACTCCTTTGATCCGGCCGCGAATCAATTGAATTCTTGGGTATCGGGGATCACTTAAAAGAAATTTCAACGGGCGGCCGTGCTCTCTCCGTTTCCCCTGAAAACCGTGAATGGGATCTCTTTGTGACGGCGCGGCGTTTGATGCCGTTCGACCGAGTTTACTTAATGTAAAGTCCCGAGCTGCGCCTCCAAATGAAAATTCTCTGATCAAGCCAGCCGGTGATCTCGAAAACGCGACGAGTGCCTAGCCGGTTTAAACACCGAGAAAATTGTACAAGTTCTCGGAGAAGAATTTCTCTGAGACAAGTGCATTTTTCCAGGTCCAGTGACATCGACACCGGTCAGCGGAAGTTCTTCCCCTCTAGCTAGGAGCTAATGCTGCAAAGCCATTCGGCGTGGTTTTCACGCTCAAAGCCTAGCCGTTTCGGAAGAAAATGGAAGAAAATGGAAAAGTGCCGCAGCATATGAGTCCGGGGGACCATTCCCTTTGGGGATCGTTGGAAAAAGAGTGCAAGAACCGTGCGGTCAAGGTAGAACGAAGCCGGTGTGTGCCGGGAAAAGGGCGGGAAACCCGGGAGTCGTGGAAGGGCGAAAGGGCGGAATTGAATTTGCTGTCAAGAACGGACCAGTACGGGGCGCTATTATTAATTTACTGGGATCAAAGGCAGTGTCACGTGAAGCTAATTAGTCCCGTGCGACGCGACGGCACACGCGGCCTCGCGGCGTTTCGAATGGTCGAATGTGTTCACCGTAGGACCCGGCGAATATCCAATTACGATATGGACTCGACTCTTAATGATTTTCGAGTACCGTCTCTTACCGCGGCTTATTAACTGCGCTTTGATAGTTTTCTGACGGCTCACACGCGTCCCGAATAATTACACATTCGATCGTGAACGATACTTCCAGTGTTTGAATATCTGGTGCCGTTCTTTTAACTCTTCTGACCCGACGGAGGTACGCCGTCTGTCCCCTCGCACGGCCGACGACGCACTGTTTTCGCGAATTGATTTCATATCTTTATATTTATAAATAAAATAAATTATTTATAAATAAAAGTCAAAAAATGATTGAGTAAGATATTAAATAATACCGTTTTATATTCTCAGAATATCTATCATAGAATCATAAAAGGAAAATTCATCATGTTGCATCAGGACGTACACCGTACGTCGTTCGTCCGCATACGATAGATCGTGAGGACATATGGTACATCGCATACGTTCTCGGGGTCAGAAGGGTTAAAACAGGAGCTTTTATTGTTGCGTGAACTTGCAAGTAGTCCAAACTAGAATACATCATGCCACGATGTTCCAGATTGTGGAAAACGTCTGCTTCAACAGCCAAGGGTTAAATTAGCCAGCAGACTTTTCATTAGAGTACACAGCACCCTAAACGACGCCTGATTAATGGACTAGTTACTGGGAACATCGACGATCCCCTCTGTTTGATTTAAAGGGGGCCATGCGGTACTTTCACAGCTCGTATGTAGGCCGTGCGTAACCCTAGGAATGTTTATCTACAGGGTGTCGAATTAACCCGCACCGTTCCCTCGCACCATCGAACTGTACACCATGAAAGGTACATCGAACCGGAATAAAAATTTCGCTCGTGAAATATAGGGGTTCGAATAAAAGAGATCCAATCTATATTCAGATTGTAATGACCGCACTCGACGGAACTAGCTCGCTTGAAAATTTAAATATCAACTTCAAATTGAATGGTCCCGGTCGAGTAAAAATTCCCAGCGTCGAATTTCAATGCAAATCCTGCGAACAGGATTCGAACTTAATTTCTATTTACTCTGGTAGCAGATTCGAGGGGAACACAGGAGCGAACGCGAACGAGAAACATCAAACTATTCGCTGGGGTCCGGATCGAAAGCGCATTTATCCGAAATGTTTCTGTCCATTTAATTTATCCAAGTCGCGCGGCGATGCAAATTCCGCGGAAGTTCAACGAGAAAGTAACGAACTCGCAAATGATATGCACGGCGTAGGAAAGTTGCCCGAACTGGAATTAGCGGGGCTCCCTTTCGCGTCAACCCCTTGGAACCCGTTTTCATCCCCTTCGAACGTACCCCCGTTGAATCAACCCCCTACCATCTACCGCTGAGAGAAAATTAATTATTCACTGTAGGAGGATATGCAAAAACCCGTCCATCTATAATCTCACTCTCGTTCGACGGTAATTTATTATCGGTTGTCGCTGTCGTCGAGGCGCAGTCTTCGCCCGGATATTGCAATTATGAAAATTAATGCAAGTCGCCCCGGCGAGAACGGTTTCCCCTTGTCCGGGTCGTTTCATAAAACCGCGAAGAGTTATGCCAGTTGCACCGCGAGCTGCTGGCCTGTCTCGGAAAAAGGAGCAGAACGGCGGATTCAATTTCGAAAGAATTATGGAGTCGAGTTGCATCAATTGCGAGCTCGATCGGAAACGACCGATGCGCCGGAAGCCGCGCAGATGCTCTTTTATCTACGAAATTTTATTTATGGGCCTCTACGAACTTTCATTTAACAACGGTCCACGAGAAACGCAGGGGAACCATTTCGTTGGGAGTGTGTTTCACGTGGAGAACAATTTGGTGACTATGAAGCTGTAGGAAATAAAATAATATGTACGATCGTATTCACAGCGGATCTTTCTGCAAAATAAAAATGTTTTGCATTGATTGTGGGAAGCAGGAATAACATAAAAATTGATTTCATCCCTTAACGACTTTGTTACATTAAAAGCAATATTACAAAATTCCCGAATTTTTGAAAATCTTTTAGTGTTTTATATTTCACGCAACCAATTTCTTCATAAATGCATAAAGATCTGCTGTCTAATGATCGCATACAAGAACAGCGAGAAATATTATATATTTGTGAATTTTTTAATGCCATTATTACTCTTATTGAAACTTCATGGGAAAAATAACAGATTTACCTAGGCGTTGGTGAAGAACACGGCAGTTTTACCGGGCAGCAGTTTTAGTTGGCAAACTTCATTTTGAGGGCACGAGAAGCGTTCGGTTCAAAGGTAACACCGAAGACAGCAAAAAAGCATTATGTTGGTGTCGATATTGATTTATTAGGGGGACAGACCTTGGTGAACTTCAACTTTCCTCGTAACTCGTCAGCTACGCTTGAACACTGTCGAAGGGCTGATGATAAATGAGTGACGATGGTCGAAGGCTCTGTGTTCTCCTGTGGGTATAAAGAGGAAAGTTTATTTTTTTACGATCAGCTGGAGTTCGTTACAGGACGAGAATAATTATGTGCAGAGAGGAGAAATATACTAGGTGTGCTGTTTTCGGTAGTGAAGTATATATAATCCGGAAGAAAATCAGGGTAGCCGTGTGAAGATAGTAAAGGAAATAAAATGAGAACGGAAGAAGGAAGCGGCAGGGGTGGAAGGGGAGGAAAGAATTTTCGCCGAGGAAACACGTCGATCGTCTCGTTATCGTTCTTCTAGATTGTGCGCCCGTGGTTTATCCCGGCTACCTGAAGGCGAACACACACTGTGAGTCGCCGCATCTCGACCGGAGATGGAAGAAATCGAAGGGCGCCACGCCGTAATTTCCGGTACGTCCGACCGTGGCTGCCGGGTTCAAAAACAAGGTACCGAACGAGCTTACCAGAGGAACGAATTTCTCGTTGTTTTAGCCGATGTCGCTCCTCTAGACCGACACTGATTGCCAAATACCAGGTCACGCCGACAGAAAAGCAAATTTTAATCGACTAATTCAAATCATAATTTAACCCAGACCTCAATCTCACTTTTTAGTCCATTCCATTTTCTTCAGCTTCTTTGTGGTTTATCACATTCGAAAATTTGTTTATACTTCTCCATGCTTCTAGAACATATTCCAATTATTTTTAATATTGCATGTTGCCTTGTTTTTCGGAACAAAGACTTCACACCAAACAATTCTTGCCAACGCCGAGGCAGCAGAAAATATTTTTTCATTCCCGCACCGGCTGATAGGTTACAGAGCCGGGACTGTTTCATTACGTCCTATTGTGCTTTCGCGTTCGGCCCGCGTCGCTCCATTTCGTGACGTGTACGACCCTTCGCCCTGAAATTTCGCTGTAATTGCAGACAAATTAATGTCACTGGAAGAGCACGCTCTGTAGCGTTGATTGGTGCGTTCATCGTATATCCGGGACGGCAATCCGCGATCAGCTGCTCGAAAATTGTGTTCACTTTGCAATCACGCGTCCGTGTGACGTGTTAACTAACCAGGATCCTGCTATAAAAAATCTTCTTATCGCAACTGTCGAAAATAATCAAACCAAACAAATTTACAAAATTAATTGGGAGGACGAGAGAACAAATTTCTTTTCCGTTTTTGGAAGACAGAGAGCTTTTTGAGGGCGCTCAGTTTCAAGTAGAATTAGCCAGCCAAGTCAACCCTCGTTCATAGCGGCGCGTTGAGGTGGTAGATGCGATGGGGTTTTTCAGTAGTCAAAAGCGCTAGATAAAAGATCAATCTAGGCCGCGGTCGCCCTGAAAAGTCTTATTTTTACGTTTACGAGGCGTAAATTGCATTATTCGGCAGCATGTAGCGGTCGCAGCTTTATGAAAATAGCTGTATGTTTCCGATGCACATCTATACATATATATAGATAGCATATAATGCAAATTGTAAAAATAGGACTTTTGAGGGCGATAGCGGCCAAGATCGATCTTTTATCTAGCTTTTTGACTACTGAAAAATAACCCCATCGCCTGCATTATCGAGAAATGAGAAGGCACATCCCGCACCCTTGCAATCCTAGAAACGAGTTTACCCTCTTAAGACGAGGCTGCCAAATGTTGTTGCCGTGCCTCGGCTCCGTCAGCCCGACGGGCTGACGCCAGCACCCAGATCTATCCGCCGTAGCTCGCCGGATGTACAGACTAGATATTCCTTCCGTCGAGCGTCACAGTGCCCGATTAGCTTCCTTGGTTCTGCCTTAAATCACTGCCAACGCGCTTGTCGGGGCTGACCTAAAGTTATGGCATTCGATGCCGGCGAACGCGGCGTGTTTGTTAAAACGTGCACGGCGTTCCGTCCTTGGACAGAATAATTTCCGCGCCGCTCCACGGTCTTCGGCCTTTAGCGATGACGGTCTCGATCTTCTTGTCGACGGTGTCAAGGCGGCACCTTATAAAATACCACGTCCAAAAAATGATCATTGTTAGTTTCTATTTAATTTTCACTTTAGAAAGGATACATTTCCAATATATACAGTTAGGAGCATAACTGATCACACACACTTTAAATCAGAATAACTTTTTTACGAATGGACCAAACGACTTCAATTTTTCTGTAAAGCTAGAGGAATTAGTTTAGTAAATGACATCTAATAAATATGTTGAAAAAATGCATTTGGTCGGAATTGTGAAAAACAAAAATGGCAGTTATAGGCCGAGAATCATGAAAAATTGCAATTTTTACTACTTTTGATCGTTTATAATTCGTAAACCAATTAACCAATTTCACTGAGATTTACAGAAAGTATAGAATTAATACGAGTTTACAAAACACATCTTTGAAATTTTCGTTATTGGCCAAGCTAGAAAAGTTGTAAAAATCAATTTTTACTATTGTTTCTCACAATTTTGACGAAATGCATTTTAAACTAACTAATTCTTCTAGCCTTACGGAGAGATTGAAATCGTTTGGTATGTTCATAAAAAAAGTTATTCTGATTTAAAGATGTGTGTGATCAGCTATGCTCCTAACTGTATATATTTTGCAACTGGAATAATCAAGAAGCGTCGGTGTCGACGGTCACTTCCCAGCGTCAGTGGCCGCCATAAAAATTGTTCAGGGCTCGGAAAAACTAATCCGGAGCTCGAATGGTCCTCCAGAAGTTTGCTGGTGGGATATTCGCTGCACCTGGAGGTTCAATGATCTCCGGAAGCTCGTATGTTCGTGGATGATGCTCGAAAGAGTACCGAACGTGTCCTCGTCTCGTTGGAAGGATCATCTGTGCCTGACCGTCTCTTTCAAGGCTCGCGAAACGACTCTCGGTGATCCTCGGCGTGCCTTGAAGTGTCCCAGCACCCCCTCAACAGTCGGCGGAAGTTACTTCGGTATTTCAGAAGTCACGGAGAAGAAGAACAGTGCCTCGAGAGAGCAAGGATCTATCTCCATACTTCGTGGTCGGTTCGAAATATACAGTTCAAGTTGACCAACCGGCGTTTCCGCGAAAGTTGACATTCAGGAAAATACAGTCGAGATTCCGAGCAACAGCGCTGAATACGACGGGAAAGAGTTGCAAGTACCGGGGGAGTTCTGCGGAACTCTTATCAAGGGTACGGTTCCGAGCCGGGGCGGAGCGGCCCGGAGCCCTACGAGCGAACTTTCTTCTGTCGCATAATAATTCAGCCGTATTCATATTCATGCATGCCGCATGCATATTCACAATAAATTTCCCCGCGGAGAGTCGCCGCGGCAGAAAGTGTAAATTATTTCCCCGGCAAATTGAAAGCTGCTGCGAGCATGGGATCGCTGCCGGGCAAACGCGCGACGAATCGAGCCTTCCTGCCTACGGAAACTGTCGATTTCATCCGGGACAGGTGTGCCACCTGCTGAACCATCCGGGCTACTCGTATTTTCGTCGTTATTTCACTTTCCTTTCGCCCGGAGTGCTGAGAAAGAGATGGACGAATGAGATTTCACGTTTAATCAGCGATATTTCGTCACCGGATGATGCACGAGGTTAAAATTTCCCAATTTCGACTGCTACAAACTGTATCAGCTCTGCTAACTACCTATTTACCATACATATTTCATTTATTCAGCTACGTTCGACGGCCGTACCCTTCAATCCCGATTGCAATTCATTCCTCGTAACTTGATTTCGTACGAATACGTCGCGTAATTGAGGCGGACTAACACACCGTGCCTCGAATGTGTGACGCAGCATGTAGAATACGGGACAGTCGTGCGACTTGATCGTCGTTGAATTGCAAAATTTATTAACAGGCGTGCGCGACACAACGTTGCACAGACATCGAGTGATTTTGAAGTTTAGCTGCTCGCTTCTCTCTCTCTCTCGCGCGCGAATCAGCGCGCCGTACGATTGCAATTTCCTCCGCGAAAGACTGTAATTTAACCTGATCGAATAGAGTAATCTTCCATGTCGCGTTTCGCTAATTTCAATCCCAACGTGATTATCGTATTTCCTCTACATTTTTATTCCCTATTGTGTTTCAAACAGATTGCTTTCCATAATGTACATACATGAAATGGGCACACGTATTATTTATGGGATTATTATAATTACGAACAAACAACGACGAGAAAAGATTTTAATTATAGGATGGAATAATATCTCTTACCGAAGAGTGCGTCCAAAACAGCAATTTAAAATGTTTAAACATCAGGATGGATGTTTCTCGTCGTTGTACGGTAAATCCAAATAAAATTCTCCCATCTACGGGGAAATATTATTATTAATATATCGTCTTTATTACGCAAACAGCGGGCGCAAACATCGCGAGCACACAATTTATACAATATTGCATAAGGGCGAGGCGCAGCCAGGGGCTGTTTTAAAACCTGACCCGAGCATAATCGAATACGGTGCATTATGCACGGCGCAAACTCGATGGCCACGGGTGCCGAGCAGAAAAACACGGTGAAATAAATTAATCGAAAAGTTTCTATGCGGGAAACGAAAATTGACCGGTTCGATACGCGAGCGAGCACGCTGCGCTGATGACTCCGCTCCGCAGGTAATTGAATCCTTGTTACCCGGTGGTTCGACCCTGTACAAGAATGAAAAAAAAACACGACTATAGGGGAGCGTGAAGGGTAAATATTTGACGAGGATTCGTGTCGAATAATTGCTGGGGAATGGAAAAAGTGGATCAGTCGAAAGGCGGACGAGCTGCGTTCGAAAATGGAGCAGCACCGTTATCTCGGCTACTCATCTCGCCGGTTCCGTGTCACTGTCCTAGTAATTTATTCATCGTACGCCGACCATCGTCCTCCTCCGTTGCACGTCGTGACGTCATGCTGACCCTTAAACCGTCAACGAGCGACGGAGGCCCGCTCGATTTCGAGCCTCGACGTTTCCTTAACCGCTGCCCGCAAAATTAGCCGCGGAAACTCCAACAACGCCGACATTCAAAGCATCATTTGCTCGACTTGCCGGTGGTATGATTCCAACGTGGAAGAGGGATCGTCCGGAAAAAAAATAACTAAGCGGGATTTGCAAAATTGAAAACGTTCGCGAAAACACATTTCGACAAGGGGCCTCGAATAAGTGAGGCTCTCCGTTCCTGTATGGCCCTCCGCTCTCCGAAATCAAATCAATTTGTCTCAGTGGCCTCTCGGTATTCATACCGTGTCCCATCACGTGCCCCACTTTCGGATTTAAACGTCAGTCACATGTATCGGCCGGGATCCGCGATGAAAAAATAGCGAAAGAGGGTCGCGGTGACCCACGGCGTTCCGAATTCACCCGCGATCGCTACCAAGACGGAATACTTTCATTTCTCGGTCGGTTGTGCAGAGAGCTCGTAGAAATTGTGTAAAGTTCACAATTCACCCCACGCTATCTTATTCAGAACAGCAAACACGAAACCATTTTCGAACAAAGATCCTCATTCGCGCAGAATCCACGGAATATAGAAAAACTTCGAAACTCCATAGAATCTTTTCGTTCAAACTTCTGGACACCAAACCGCACTTTCGTATGCACCGGTGCAGGTCTTCAGGGTCACAACGTAACGAGTACCAGCGACCATCTGTTCGAGCAATCCCGCAGTCATGGCTCGAGCAGCATACGGCGTGCTTTCCCAGGGCTTCTTCTTCTTCTTCCCCGAAAAAAGCCACCCTCGAAAGCCTGATCAGTCGATCCTCCTTTTTGCACTTTCCCCTTGTTATCTTTTTTCTGGGTGTCCGGCGACTAAAACATCTCGTCCAGGATTCTATCGAACTTTTCGTTGCTGTCTATACATAGTGTTCCTGAAACGATGGTACAATGATTTGATGTATGATAATGTTACATGCAAAAAAAATCGAAAAGAAATAATGTAGAAAAATGTTATACCTTTTCTTTGGACCTGTTTCTGCGTGTGGAATCGCCACCGCTTGTTCCACGATTTCGGAAGCATCCTGTATTCGTTGGAAGAAACTGAGACCGAACAGAGGTGGGCATTATTTGGCGAAACAAATATTTCAAATACTATTGAGTATTTTAGATTTTATTTCGCTTAAAGAAAATAGTATTTCAAATGAGATATACAATTTCCAAAATAAAATATTTCTATTTGAACCATCTGAACCTGAAAATAAAATATTTCTATATCAACAATTTGATCCAGAAAATAAAATATTTCTATTTGAACAATCTGGAACACGAAATCAAATATTTTACTTTTTCCATTGTTATAATACTCTGAGAAACCGCATAAACATACATTTATCGTTAAGAAACGATTTACACTCATAGATCTATTGAACTCGAACCATTATTTTCAGCAATAATATTTAAAATTGAAATTGAAAATAAAAAAAGACACGAAATATACAAATATTTCCAATATTTTTGGAAAAAGATACTATTTTCAAATACTATTTCCAAAAATTACTGCCTCAAATAAAATATTTTATTTTGAAAGTTGTACACATACTTTAAAATAGATAGGATTATTCATTATTTACTATTTAAAATACTATTTTCTCCAGCTCTGAGACCGAGGATAGTTGTATCGGGAACACGTGCGTCGAACAGAGACCGGAAACGAGAAAGGAAATCTCATGGTTCTGCGCAGTAGGCTGTTTCTACAGAGAACGAGAGAAAAGGGCTGTCTCGACGGTCTGTGCACCAGACAAACCCTGGAAAGGGTTAAGACACGGATATAAACGCGGGAAACGATCGGGGAGAGCCTAGAGAGGCTTTGCAGAAGTTGTGGCTCCGGTGGTCAGTGGAGGACACTCGAGACAATTATTAATAACTTCAGAGAAATTTATGGCTTAAGAAGCAGGAGCCGTGGATCTACAGCTGCCCCGACTTCTCGGGAAATATTGTATATTTAGCTTGCACAGTTTGCGGGGACTGAAAAAATATTTCTCCGGAGAAAGTGGATATTTATCCTCGCCTCTCTCGTCATCTTTCATCGTTCTCTGACGGATGACAGGAAGCTGTATCGCTGGGAGATTGACTGAAGATGCTAATGGTGTTTCCTTTGTGTCAGTTTTCGAACGTACAAAGTGTCTTTGAAGATTTTGCTGCTCAACCTCTGTTATAAGGGTACGGTTTAATCTGTTCAAGGCCGAATTTTTCAGAAATTAATTGGATGCTCTCTGCTTTGTGCTGCTGAAACGAGTATTTAAAAAGTAGGCAGTTGTGGTCGTACCGAAAGCAAATAATTTTTACGAAACAGAGGATTCTGTATTTTTTTCATTTATGTCGGTCCGAAGTACGGCGACGATAAGCAGCCA
Organism: Lasioglossum marginatum; assembly: GCA_028455795.1. Classification (NCBI taxonomy): domain Eukaryota; kingdom Metazoa; phylum Arthropoda; class Insecta; order Hymenoptera; family Halictidae; genus Lasioglossum; species Lasioglossum marginatum. The sequence goes on from CM052250.1 coordinate 648,508, forward strand.
ATGATCGAAAAGCAGAAGGAAAAATAGAGGAACTTGCGTGCCCGTCCGAAACCAGATAGAAAAGCATAGGACTAGGGGAAGGGTGTGGGGATGGAGGGTCGAATGGGTGCAAAACAGTCGGAAGGGTGAAGGAAAACAGTGGAAGACCAACAGACAAAGGCTGTGAGCGTGGGATTGCGAGGGTGGATTGCTTGAAGGGGGATGGAGACAAGACACGAGGCAAGGATGAAAGGAGAGAGAGTTGCGGGTCGGAGGGTGGGATAAGGAGGGTGGTCATAGTGGGGGTAGTAGAGAATCAGCGCACAGCTACACCCCACCGTGACTGCCGCGGCAGTCAGTCGTCCGCGCGCCCTCGTCCGGTGAGGGTTATCGTGTTTGGTGGTGAGTTTTCGTTGCCAGTGACGGATCATCGGGATCACTCGGTCATTGGTCGATCAGCTGATCCCGTAGTTAGTGTTCTGGTGGTGTCCCGATCATCCCAGAACCAGGAACCACGCCGGACCCCATCGCCCGGTCAACCTCGACGTCTTGACGTCGAACCGAGTGAGTCTCGACACATTTTCCTCCTAATTCGCCCAAATTTTTCGACGACGTTGCCAGCCAAGTCTCATCCTCCTCGTTGAAATTAGGGTTAACTCTCTGGTTGAATGAGAAGCTTGTCCGCAACGGGGTTACAGCGTTTCCCTTTCTTTCCCTCTCCGTTTTTTTCAACCCCGTGCAAGAGAAGCAATCGATACCCGATTCTCGAGATGTAACCAAGGACGCCGCGGCTTATCCGCAGCGACACGTTAGACGTGAATGGATCATGCACCATGGATTTCCCGTTCCCGTTGCCTCGCACTGTCAACCCCGCGTTCCATTTCCTTCGACCGATTGTCATTCGCAGATCGCGTGCTTTCGGCGCGTCATATTCTTCCAAGGGTACTGTGATCATCCTCGATGATCCGTGAGAACGATGCCGTTGATCGCTCTGATGTGCACTTAGTTTTTCGTTGAACGATCAGATTTGTTTCTACTCGGTGTTACGATATTTGTAGAACGTACCCTGCAGCCAGGAACTATTCCCTCGTGTGGCGAAGTCGGGCCCAGTATTTCTCTTTTACGAGCCTCCGACTCCGTTCAACCATTCTTGGCGAAACACGCGGAAACGTTCGAAATTGATGCGCGAAATTCCGGGCCGCGGCGAGCCGTAAAAGTCATTGTAATTCCTGCAACTTTGGACCACGTGTAGCCCGATCCGATGAGCTGCACTGGCACACCTGGCTGGTTTCAGTGCTATACGGATAAACTCTGCGTTCGTGCTCGGTGCAGTGGTACTGGCCACTAATTACTCCGACGTCAAGATTTATTTAAATTTACTTCAGAACGATGATGTACTATGATCGATCGATTCACGTGTACAATGTACCCTGTGGGATTTCAATAAATTTTCTACACAACTTCAATACTTCGATTCACGTGTACAATGTATCCTGTCGAATTTCAATAAATGTTCTATACAAAATCTGAAAATACCTTAACAATTTACAATCTTCGTTTTACTAGATTAATTGCATAAATTCTGTCCTTAGTTTTGCAAATTATTTTGGAGCCAGCAGCAGCGCGCAGCTGCTTAGGGAATCGCGGGAAATAATAGCAGAGTTAGCGTTGCAATGTGTGCCAAAGATATAACGTGAATCGAAGTAT